>JAWRVZ010000339.1:0-469955 GCA_037043235.1 Rhodeus uyekii | reverse complement strand
GATCCGAGCGAAACCAAATTAATCACAGACATGGACATGCTTGGAGAGACGAGCCGAAACAGCCACATCATCGCGTCATTTACTCCAACTGTCCGTCACTGTGATCACGTTCAGCTGAAAGAAATATATATACTTTTTTATTTTTTATCCGTTTATTGAACTCATTGTCACGGGCATCACCATGGAAACCGACACTCTCGCTACATACAGCTGCAGTTTTGAGACTTATTTCTAGCGGCATTACTTTTAGACTAGTCGGTTCCAAAATTTCCGTTTAAACGACTAACAAATTAGTAAAAAAGCACATCCCTAGTGGAGAGGTGGTTGAAAAAAGGTTTGTGGTTACATCCAGAGGTCAATCTATTTTCACGTGTGTGTAGAGCTGAGAACTGACTGCTGATAGTCGCAGTTTTGTTAATAAAGAAATGGGCAAAATCATTGCCAGTTAAAGAGGTAGAGGGTGGAGGGGGAAAGAGAAGAGAGCTGAATGTTTTGAAAAGTGCATGCATGTTAGAAGCGCTTTTAATCTTGGTGAGGAAATGCAAATATTTGCAGATATATAGACATCAGTAGAAAAGGTAGAGAGCAGAGATTTATACAAACTCAGGTCAGACGGGTCCTTTGATTTGTGCCATTCTCTCTAAGTTGCCCTTAACTTGGTTCACGAAGAGCATTCGTTAGCCAGGGGTTAGAGGGAGTAGCACACGGTGACCTGGAAGAGAGCGGACAGAAATGGTCTAGACAAGACGTTAGAGTGGAAAATAAAGTGTCTGTTGCAGTATTCACATCCAGAGATGAGAACTGTTTGGGAGAAGGAAGGCAGGATGAAACGACAGAGCATGGATACCAGCATATGTGGTAGAAAAATATTTCACTTTCAAATCTTCAGACCTTTGTGCCTCAAGCTTAATAGCTTGAGGCACAAAGGTCTGAAGATTTGAAAGAGAACATTTTTGCACATTACTTATTTTATCCTTGGTATTATCTCTATCCACAAATGTGCTGTATTGTATTACAATTGTATAAAGTTGTGAACACTAAATAATGATGCATCAGTGTGTAGCTGCATATGTAGTAACCATTTAATGAAAACAATAAGCCCTGTGAAACATAAACATCATTTACACTGATTTCAGAAAAGCTGAGCCATTTAACAACGCCATTTAGCTGTTCTGAAATCACATTCAGCATTCACATTCAACCGACTCCACTGTGAATTTTTCCCTTTGAAAGAAATTCTTGCATTCCATCATAAAACGTATATAAATCCATATTGTCACTCACCACCAATTGACGTCACTATAAAGCGCGCAGATGCACAGTACAAATCGTGCAGGTAGCCTACGAAGCTGTCGTAAATTAAGAGGAAGTGGTCATAGAATCGCGCGTGCGCAGAATTCAATTTGCGTTTTCGCACATGCGGAGTACCAGTCGTGTTTCCGATACGGATCAAGTAGTCAACAGCCAATCAGCACGTCTGTGTGCATTCGGCAGCTCAACATAAACGCCTGTGATTGGTTGATCGGCTGAACGTTGCAATAAACAACAGTTCAGTCTTTGAAGTCAAGGCTTTTGAAGTCTTCCGTTTTTTTTAGCTCTTTGAAGTGAACCCATTCCGGCATTCGAGGCCTTTCACTCGGTTAATTTACGTTACCATACCTTGCTTTATGTTACACAAGCACATACTTTCAACAATTGTCAAAAGTAGTACATGTTTTGCCGATTGCAGAACGCCAGCTGTCCTGTAGCTCAGTTGGTAGGGAGTCAGTGCTTTCATCGGAAAGGTCGCGAGTTCGCTCCCAGGGTAAGCAAGACCTACCTTAATCTATTCCCTGCGTGCAGATTAGGTGGCTTTTAGGTCTGCCAAATAGCAGGTCAGCAGACATTTATTTTCCATTCATTCATAATGAATCCACTTGTGTTTTATTTATCCATGTCTAAATAAATGCAGAAACCAGTTAAAGGTAAACAGCAGACAATCAATTCATGAGACAAAATGCATGTCGTTAGGGTAATGTAATCTAAATGGCTGCTAAAGGTGTGACAATTAATTACAGTTACAGTTACAGACCACATTTCTAGGAAGAAAGACCATTGGGTCCACACTGTAACTGTTTACTCATTTATTTTAATTAGTAAACAGTTCTGTTTCATAATACTCTGTTTCAATTAACTGTTTACAAGAACTAATTTCTTCACTTGTGCTCTAAAGAATAATAGTTCTCGTTGCATCCTTGTTTTTGGACTGAAGAAATAGCACTCAAATATCATTTCATTCATTTTGTTTCGTTCCAGTGTATAGCCTTAAAGAACTGACTTAAAATTGTATCATTGGCAAAAGACTCGTTGTGTAATCCTTAGCTGACATCTAGTGGCTGTAGTTGAAATGTTGTTATTTTCATGTTAAAATTGTTCCAGTAAATGCATCTCATAAATGTAGTTCTTTAAAGTCGTTTACATAAAGTCTTACTCTTTTTATTATAAATGAGAGCACATTTATGCTAATTATTACAATTAATAATTATAATAATTAATAATTATTAATTAATTACGCTGACAAAACTAATTTTGGTTGCCATAAATTGCCTTTCATTTATATAGATAAAATATCTAATACTTTGTCTTTCTTTTTTTTTCCTACCACATTTTGTTTTTATGTGCCACAAATAAAAGGATTTTAGTTTTTTAGGAATAGAAGAAAAACACTCAAAATACAACTTTTTTTTAGATACAAGATAAGAATATAAAGAGTAATAGTTCTCGTTGCATCCTTGTCTCTGGACTGAAGAAATAGCTCGCAAATATCTGTTTCATTCCACTGTATAGCCTTAAAGAACTAACTTAAAAATGTGTAATTGGCAAAAAACATTGGCATTCATTATATAAATACAGAAACCAGTTAAAGATAAACAGCAGAGAATGAATTCATGAGTTAAAATGTATGTTGTTGAAAAATGTGTTATTCTAAACAGTTTACCTAGAGTGAGGTAAAATTACCCTAAAATAACATGAACTAGTTTGTTTCATAGGCGTTGCTTACTTCATGTATAGAACTAATTTTAATGTGCATATATTGTATATATTATATTTCATTGCATTGGTTGAGATAAACAGTCCGTTGTGCATTAAGAAATAACATGAACTAATTTGTTTCAGTGCATAACTTCATGCATAGAACTAATGTTTATTGTGCATATGTGATATGACACTGCATAGGGCAAAACAATCTGTTAATATTGAGACATTATCTAATTAAGTGCATTGCATTGCTGACTTTATGCACAGAACTATTTCTTATGTGCATATATATTGAACTAAACAATAACAATAACTAAACAATCTTTTGTGCATTGAGAAATATAAGGAATTAGTTTGTTTCATTCCATTGCTTAAATCATGCATAGAACAAATGTTATTGTGTATTTGTGATATTACATAGCAAATGAGCAAAACAATATGTTGTGCACTGACAAAATTCATACATAAAAATAATTTGTTGCATGCCATTGCTTCTTTGTGCACAGAACTAATTCTCATGTGCATATGCATTATTGCTTTGCATTGTTCGAGCAAAACAATAAGTTGTGCACTGACAAATAGCATGAATTAGTTTGTTGCATTGCAGTTCTTTGTGCATAGAACTAATTTGCTGCATTGCATTGCTTTGTGCACAGAACTAATTATCATGTGCAATTGCATTATTGCTTTGCATTGGTTGAGCATGAACTAGTTCGTTGCATCGCTTTGTGCATAAAACTAATTTGATGCATTGCATTGTTTTGTGCACAGAACTAATTCTCATGTGCAATTGCATTATTGCTTTGCATTAGTTTTGCTAAACAATAAGTTGTGCATTGACAAGTAGCATTAACTAGTTTGTTCCACTGCTTTGTGCATACAACTAATTTGATGCATTGCATTGTTTTGTGCACAGAACTAATTCTCATGTGCAATTGCATTATTGCTTTGCATTGTTCGAGCTAAACAATAAGTTGTGCACTGACAAATAGCATGAACTAGTTTGTTGCATTGCAGTTCTGTGAGCATAGAACTAATTTGCTGCATTGCATTGCTTTGTGCACAGAACTAATTCTCATGTGCAATTGCATTATTGCTTTGCATTAGTTTTGCTAAACAATAAGTGTGCATTGACAAGTAGCATTAACTATATTGTTCCACTGCTTTGTGCATACAACTAATTTGATGCATTGCATTGTTTTGTGCACAGAACTAATTCTCATGTGCATATGCATTATTGCTTTGCATTGTTCGAGCAAAACAATAAGTTGTGCACTGACAAATAGCATGAACTAGTTTGTTGCATTGCAGTTCTTTGAGCATAGAACTAATTTGCTGCATTGCATTGCTTTGTGCACAGAACTAATTCTCATGTGCAATTGCATTATTGCTTTGCATTGGTTGAGCATGAACTAGTTCGTTGCATCGCTTTGTGCATAAAACTAATTTGATGCATTGCATTGTTTTGTGCACAGAACTAATTCTCATGTGCAATTGCATTATTGCTTTGCATTAGTTTTGCTAAACAATAAGTTGTGCATTGACAAGTAGCATGAACTAGTTCGTTGCATCGCTTTGTGCATAAAAATAATTTGATGCATTGCATTGTTTTGTGCACAGAACTAATTCTCATGTGCAATTGCATTATTGCTTTGCATTAGTTTTGCTAAACAATAAGTTGTACATTGACAAGTAAGCATGAACTAGTTTGTTGGATCGCTTTGTGCATAAAACTAATTTGATGCATTGCATTGTTTTGTGCACAGAACTAATTCTCATGTGCAATTGCATTATTGCTTTGCATTGTTCGAGCAAAACAATAAGTTGTGCACTGACAAATAGCATGAACTAGTTTGTTGCATTGCAGTTCTTTGAGCATAGAACTAATTTGCTGCATTGCATTGCTTTGTGCACAGAACTAATTCTCATGTGCAATTGCATTATTGCTTTGCATTGGTTGAGCATGAACTAGTTCGTTGCATCGCTTTGTGCATAAAACTAATTTGATGCATTGCATTGTTTTGTGCACAGAACTAATTCTCATGTGCAATTGCATTATTGCTTTGCATTAGTTTTGCTAAACAATAAGTTGTGTATTGACAAGTAGCATGAACTAGTTTGTTCCACTGCTTTGTGCATAAAACTAATTTGATGCATTGCATTGTTTTGTGCACAGAACTAATTCTCATGTGCAATTGCATTATTGCTTTGCATTAGTTTTGCTAAACAATAAGTTGTACATTGACAAGTAAGCATGAACTAGTTGGATCGCTTTGTGCATAAAACTAATTTGATGCATTGCATTGCTTTGTGCACAGAACTCATTCTCATGTGCAATTGCATTATTGCTTTGCATTGGTTGAGCATGAACTAGTTTGTTCCACTGCTTTGTGCATAGAACTAATTTGCTGCATTGCATTGCTTTGTGCACAGACCTAATTCTCATGTGCAATTGCATTATTGCTTTGCATTAGTTTTGCTAAACAATAAGTTGTGCATTGACAAGTAGCATGAACTAGTTTGTTCCACTGCTTTGTGCATACAACTAATTTGATGCATTGCATTGTTTTGTGCACAGAACTAATTCTCATGTGCAATTGCATTATTGCTTTGCATTAGTTTTGCTAAACAATAAGTTGTGCATTTACAAGTAGCATGAACTAATTTGTTGCTTCGCGTTGTGCATAGAACTAATTTGCTGCATTGCATTGTTTTGTGCACAGAACTAATTCTCATGTGCAATTGCATTATTGCTCTGCATTGATTGAGCATGAACTAGTTCGTTGCATCGCTGTGTGCATAAAACTAATTTGATGCATTGCATTGTTTTGTGCACAGAACTAATTCTCATGTGCAATTGCATTATTGCTTTGCATTAGTTTTGCTAAACAATAAGTTGTGCATTGACAAGTAGCATGAACTATATTGTTCCACTGCTTTGTGCATACAACTAATTTGATGCATTGCTTTGTGCACAGAACTAATTCTCATGTGCAATTGCATTATTGCTTTGCATTAGTTTTGCTAAACAATAAGTTGTGCATTGACAAGTAGCATGAACTAGTTTGTTCCACTGCTTTGTGCATACAACTAATTTGATGCATTGCATTGTTTTGTGCACAGAACTAATTCTCATGTGCAATTGCATTATTGCTTTGCATTAGTTTTGCTAAACAATAAGTTTTGCATTTACAAGTAGCATGAACTAGTTTGTTCCACTGCTTTGTGCATACAACTAATTTGATGCATTGCATTGTTTTGTGCACAGAACTAATTCTCAGTGCATATGCATTATTGCTTTGCATTGTTCGAGCAAAACAATAAGTTGTGCACTGACAAATAGCATGAACTACTTTGTTGCATTGCAGTTCTTTGTGCATAGAACTAATTTGCTGCATTGCATTGCTTTGTGCACAGAACTCATTCTCATGTGCAATTGCATTATTGCTTTGCATTGGTTGAGCATGAACTAGTTCGTTGCTTCGCTTTGTGCATAAAACTAATTTGATGCATTGCATTGTTTTGTGCACAGAACTCATTCTCATGTGCAATTGCATTATTGCTTTGCATTGGTTGAGCATGAACTAGTTCGTTGCTTCGCTTTGTGCATAAAACTAATTTGATGCATTGCATTGTTTTGTGCACAGAACTAATTCTCATGTGCAATTGCATTATTGCTTTGCATTGTTTGAGCAAAACAATAAGTTGTGCACTGACAAATAGCATGAACTAGTTTGTTGCATTGCAGTTCTTTGTGCATAGAACTAATTTGCTGCATTGCATTGCTTTGTGCACAGAACTAATTCTCATGTGCAAATTGCATTATTGCTTTGCATTAGTTTTGCTAAACAATAAGTTGTGCATTGACAAGTAGCATGAACTAGTTTGTTCCACTGCTTTGTTCATACAACTAATTTGATGCATTGCATTGTTTTGTGCACAGAACTAATTCTCATGTGCATATGCATTATTGCTTTGCATTGGTTGAGCATGAACTAGTTCGTTGTATCGCTTTGTGCATAAAACTAATTTGATGCATTGCATTGTTTTGTGCACAGAACTAATTCTCATGTGCAATTGCATTATTGCTTTGCATTAGTTTTGCTAAACAATAAGTTGTGCATTGACAAGTAGCATGAACTAATTTGTTCCATTGCTTTGTGCATAAAACTAATTTGATGTATTGCATTGTTTTGTGCACAGAACTAATTCTCATGTGCAATTGCATTATTGCTTTGCATTAGTTTTGCTAAACAATAAGTTGTGCATTTACAAGTAGCATGAACTAGTTTGTTGCTTCGCGTTGTGCATAGAACTAATTTGCTGCATTGCATTGCTTTGTGCACAGAACTAATTCTCATGTGCAATTGCATTATTGCTTTGCATTGGTTGAGCATGAACTAGTTCGTTGCATCGCTGTGTGCATAAAACTAATTTGATGCATTGCATTGTTTTGTGCACAGAACTAATTCTCATGTGCAATTGCATTATTGCTTTGCATTAGTTTTGCTAAACAATAAGTTGTGCATTGACAAGTAGCATTAACTATATTGTTCCACTGCTTTGTGCATACAACTAATTTGATGCATTGCATTGTTTTGTGCACAGAACTAATTCTCATGTGCAATTGCATTATTGCTTTGCATTAGTTTTGCTAAACAATAAGTTGTGCATTGACAAGTAGCATGACCTAGTTTGGTCCACTGCTTTGTGCATACACCTAATTTGATTCATTGCATTGTTTTGTGCACAGAACTAATTCTCATGTGCATATGCATTATTGCTTTGCATTGTTCGAGCAAAACAATAAGTTGTGCACTGACAAATAGCATGAACTAGTTTGTTGCATTGCAGTTCTTTGTGCATAGAACTAATTTGCTGCATTGCATTGCTTTGTGCACAGAACTAATTCTCATGTGCAATTGCATTATTGCTTTGCATTAGTGTTGCTAAACAATAAGTTGTGTATTTAAAAGTGCATGAACTAGTTTGTTCCAATGCTTTGTGCATACAACTAATTTGATGCATTGCATTGTTTTGTGCACAGAACTAATTCTCATGTGCAATTGCATTATTGCTTTGCATTGTTCGAGCAAAACAATAAGTTGTGCACTGACAAATAGCATGAACTAGTTTGTTGCATTGCAGTTCTTTGTGCATAGAACTAATTTGCTGCATTGCATTGCTTTGTGCACAGAACTCATTCTCATGTGCAATTGCATTATTGCTTTGCATTGGTTGAGCATGAACTAGTTCGTTGCTTCGCTTTGTGCATAGAACTAATTTGCTGCATTGCATTGCTTTGTGCACAGAACTAATTCTCATGTGCAAATTGCATTATTGCTTTGCATTAGTTTTGCT
The DNA here is from genome assembly GCA_037043235.1 of Rhodeus uyekii. NCBI lineage: Eukaryota > Metazoa > Chordata > Actinopteri > Cypriniformes > Acheilognathidae > Rhodeus > Rhodeus uyekii. The sequence continues at coordinate 461,576 of JAWRVZ010000339.1, read as the reverse complement.
AAACAATAAGTTGTGCATTGACAAGTAGCATGAACTAGTTTGTTCCACTGCTTTGTTCATACAACTAATTTGATGCATTGCATTGTTTTGTGCACAGAACTAATTCTCATGTGCATATGCATTATTGCTTTGCATTGTTCGAGCAAAACAATAAGTTGTGCACTGACAAATAGCATGAACTAGTTTGTTGCATTGCAGTTCTTTGTGCATAGAACTAATTTGCTGCATTGCATTACTTTGTGCACAGAACTAATTCTCATGTGCAATTGCATTATTGCTTTGCATTAGTTTTGCTAAACAATAAGTTGTGCTTTTACAAGTAGCATGAACTAGTTTGTTGCATCGCGTTGTGCATACAACTAATTTGATGCATTGCATTGTTTTGTGCACAGAACTAATTCTCATGTGCAATTGCATTATTGCTTTGCATTGGTTGAGCATGAACTAGTTCGTTGTATCGCTTTGTGCATAAAACTAATTTGATGCATTGCATTGTTTTGTGCACAGAACTAATTCTCATGTGCAATTGCATTATTGCTTTGCATTAGTTTTGCTAAACAATAAGTTGTGCATTGACAAGTAGCATGAACTAATTTGTTCCATTGCTTTTTGCATAAAACTAATTTGATGTATTGCATTGTTTTGTGCACAGAACTAATTCTCATGTGCAATTGCATTATTGCTTTGCATTAGTTTTGCTAAACAATAAGTTGTGCATTTACAAGTAGCATGAACTAGTTTGTTGCTTCGCGTTGTGCATAGAACTAATTTGCTGCATTGCATTGCTTTGTGCACAGAACTAATTCTCATGTGCAATTGCATTATTGCTTTGCATTGGTTGAGCATGAACTAGTTCGTTGCATCGCTGTGTGCATAAAACTAATTTGATGCATTGCATTGTTTTGTGCACAGAACTAATTCTCATGTGCAATTGCATTATTGCTTTGCATTAGTTTTGCTAAACAATAAGTTGTGCATTGACAAGTAGCATTAACTATATTGTTCCACTGCTTTGTGCATACAACTAATTTGATGCATTGCATTGTTTTGTGCACAGAACTAATTCTCATGTGCAATTGCATTATTGCTTTGCATTAGTTTTGCTAAACAATAAGTTGTGCATTGACAAGTAGCATGAACTAGTTTGGTCCACTGCTTTGTGCATACAACTAATTTGATGCATTGCATTGTTTTGTGCACAGAACTAATTCTCAGTGCATATGCATTATTGCTTTGCATTGTTCGAGCAAAACAATAAGTTGTGCACTGACAAATAGCATGAACTAGTTTGTTGCATTGCAGTTCTTTGTGCATAGAACTAATTTGCTGCATTGCATTGCTTTGTGCACAGAACTCATTCTCATGTGCAATTGCATTATTGCTTTGCATTGGTTGAGCATGAACTAGTTCGTTGCTTCGCTTTGTGCATAAAACTAATTTGATGCATTGCATTGTTTTGTGCACAGAACTAATTCTCATGTGCAATTGCATTATTGCTTTGCATTGTTTGAGCAAAACAATAAGTTGTGCACTGACAAATAGCATGAACTAGTTTGTTGCATTGCAGTTCTTTGTCCATAGAACTAATTTGCTGCATTGCATTGCTTTGTGCACAGAACTCATTCTCATGTGCAATTGCATTATTGCTTTGCATTGGTTGAGCATGAACTAGTTTGTTGCATCGCTTTGTGCATAAAACTAATTTGATGCATTGCATTGCTTTGTGCACAGAACTAATTCTCATGTGCAATTGCATTATTGCTTTGCATTGGTTGAGCATGAACTAGTTTGTTGCATCGCTTTGAGCATAGAACTAATTTGATGCATTGAATTGTTTTGTGCACAGAACTAATTCTCATGTGCAATTGCATTATTGCTTTGCATTGGTTTTGCTAAACAATAAGTTGTACATTGACAAGTAGCATGAACTAGTTTGTTGCATCGCTTTGTGCATAAAACTAATTTGATGCATTGAATTGTTTTGTGCACAGAACTAATTCTCATGTGCAATTGCATTATTGCTTTGCATTAGTTTTGCTAAACAATAAGTTGTGCATTTACGAGTAGCATGAACTAGTTTGTTGCATCGCTTTGTGCATAGAACTAATTTGCTGCATTGCATTGCTTTGTGCACAGAACTAATTCTCATGTGCAATTGCATTATTGCATTATTATCGTCCCAGGACTTTATTATTATTATTATTATTAACTGTTTGCTTAAGTTACTTTATTGTATTTTTTACGATGTGGGCATTGTTGTGTGGCCTGTGTCTGTGTTTTGGTTCTCTCTCTCTCTCTCCCTCTGATTAGGTTGCTAATTATCACCACCTGCAACCCATTGCTGAAAATGTGCCTGAGACAGAGTATAAAGGGGCAGCCAGAGTTTGCCAGGAGAGACACACTTCTCCTGCTCCAGACTGAAACATTTTGGTGACTGTGTTTGAAACAATTGTTAAGCAGTGGCTAACACCTTTGTGACCAGTGTTAGTTGGACCAGTTTAGTGTTTATCTGCCCCGTGACTGCATAACCTTAAGTGATAGGTATTGTGCTCTCCTTTTCTCATATTAAGTGATTGTTGTTTTGAGGAAAGCTGAAAGCTGGGAAGGGAGTAGAGTGCTTTTTTTTCTTTAACCTTATCTTTTCCCTTGTTTATGGGCAGTTAGGGAGTTGAGGGAAGTTCCTGTCTTTTATTTTATTTTCTCAGTTCCAGGTAAGCTAGAGATTCCATTAATTTAGTTAGTAACCGTTTTGTTTGTTATTTTAGGCCCTGCTCTAATTCTGTCAATTGTATCCTAAGTTCTTTGTAAATTAAAACCCTTCTTTTTGACTTACAATGTTGTGTTTTCATTCTGGGACAGGGGACTGAAGTGTGTTCCCACTGTTATTTACTCATTATTCTTTATTTTCGCACTTTATTTTAGCTCTTTTACTTTTGTTACTTTCCCTCCTAACCCTAGACGAGAGGGGAACGTAACATTTATGAACAATGCAACAAACTTGTTCATACTACTTGTCAATGCACAACTTATTGTTTAGCTCGAACAATGCAAAGCAATAATGCATATGCACATGAGAATTAGTTCTGTGCACAAAGCAATGCAACAAATTAGTTTTATGCACAAAGCAATGCAACAAATTAGTTCATGCTACTTGTCAATGCACATCTTATTGTTTAGTTCAACCAATGCAAAACAATAATGCAATTGTATAGTTCTGTGCACAAAGCAATGCAGCAAATTAGTTCTATGCACAAAGTAAGAACTGCAATGCAACAAACTAGTTCATGCTATTTGTCAGTGCACAACTTATTGTTTTGCTCAACTTATTGCAATGTAATTGTAGGAAATTCTCTTCAGCGTCTTTGTGTGTGTCGATCTCTGCTCATCAAAGTCTGGTACCAGGGAGTGCAAGTAAATGAACCAAAACGAAGTCAATCAGTAATGGTTTATTCAGAATGCAACTCAGCTCAGTACAGAATGCATGCAGTATATATAGTGCCCCAAAAGGAAAAGGGCACACAGAAGAATGAGAAAAACAACTCCATATGAGGCACATGAAATGATACTCAGTTATTTCTTGTTGCAAATTCTAGAACAGAACAGTCCTCAGCTCAATGTCAAGAGGAGCTAGATAGAGGAACAATAGTGGATGTGTGATTTCACTCGTAAGCACACACAGAAGCTTGCTTAACCAATTTCTGCAGAGTCACTTTAAGGGCACAGTTTACTTTTATAACATACATTTTCCTTCAATCCCCTCTTTTAAGCTCTTTAAAGCTTAACCATTGACAGGTTTATATCTTCGATCACGAGTGACAGAGTCAACCATTCCATACATACGGTTCATCAAACATTGAAACAAACATGGTCCAAAAATGCATATGGCGAATAAAATCAACAATACAGGAGCTATCATGGTGATAAGTGGTGTTACCCAACCAAACAAGTTATGCATAAAACCCCAGCCCCAGTCTTTGTTCTTGGTTTCATCCTCATACAGTTTATGTGCTGTCTTTTTCATCTCCTCAACGGCATGACCCACAGCTCCTTCCTTTTCATCTTCAGCCGGGACAAAGGTGCAGCACTGATCCCCCACCATGGCACAGACTCCTCCTTTGTCAGCTAACAACATGTCTAGTGCCAGGCGGTTTTGTATGGTCATCAGGCGCAGGGCACCCAGTTCCTTCCGTACACCGGCCATTCCATCCGTGGTGTCGTTTACAAACTTAGCCAGTCGGTAATGTAGAACTTCGATGTGCTTCCATTGTTGCACAGTTCCCATGGGGGAGAACATGGAGGTCCACCACCGCTGCCAACGAGTGGTCAGTCGATGTTCGTCGGGAACCTCATCCAGTGGGATGTCTCTTTGATGACGTCGCGTGGGTCGATGCTGGTCGATTCTCTATTATTATCTGAACAGGGTAAGAAAGTTGAATTGGGGCACAGAGGCCAGACCAGTTGCCTGGAATGTCCTTAAACAATGCTTTAGGGCCACAATACCACCACCAATCAATATCCAAAGTGAAAGAAACCTTTCCTTTCCCTGTTACCCCCAAAAATAGCTTCCTATATTGCCCGACATGAGACATAGAGGTGGCGCAGCATTGCTTCTCGTCTGGTTTTTCCACCACTGTGGTGTTACACCTTTTTTCTCGGATTGTCCCCACCGGGTCTGAGGCATTATTACTAGTACTCTGATAACATACAAAAAAGGTAAAATTTCTCGGGAATATTGGCCTAATTCTAATATGCTCCGTTAAAAAATGGTGTTGGGGCCTGCTTCCGTTTTGTCGGTATTCCTTACACTCTGAGCTGGGGGACCACGCCCAGTCGACTCCACCTGGCCAGTCATATCTCATTACACAAGTCTCGGTTAAAGTTGATTGGTCGAGCACAGGCATTGAAACACTTACAACAGATGACATCACTTGTTGACATACATAGCCTACCCTGGACTAAGTCCCTCCGTCCTTTGACGCAGTAGTAAACTCTCTTGGACAGGTCCCACCCAAGTGGCCCCTGGTGTGTCTCCCCGTCCCTTGACGATTGCAGTGACCTTTACAGTCCTACACAGGAGACCTCAGGAAACAGGTGTCTCTAACGAACCTAGAAAGACAAAATTAGTAATCACAGTACCTATAGCCTCCCTTTCCTCCCGGCGTAACACAAAGACCAGTTTATTCAGTGTGTTCCGGGGCTCTCCTTAACCGTGTAGCTCCGCTTTCCTCCCGGTATCTGTAACACAAATGTCAGTTAATTTGTGTCCGGGGCTCTCTTTAGCCGTGTAGCGTGGATCCACTGTGGAAAAGATTCAGTTAATACTGCAGTTCGAGTTACAGCCACAACTTTAGTGGGGGTGCTAAATTTTGGTGCCTCAATAGGATCCCCCATTTTTAAGAATTGTTTGACCATCACCTCATCTCCTACTTGAAAGGGATGGGTGGGGTCCAATGGTAGTGGTGCGGAACTCGAAAGCATTTTCCTCCAGTTTTCATGGAGTGCTTCACATAATAACCTAGAATATTCACCCAGGGGCACATCACATCCCACACCTCCCAGTATTCCGCCCCCTCTCCAGGGAGCTGGGAATGGTCTTCCCATGATCATTTCATATGGGGACAGCCCTTTTAACCCTTTGTGGGGGGCCATCCTCATTTCGGCCAGTACAACAGGGAGCAGTGAGGGCCAATCATTGTGACCTGCTGAATGCATTGCTTTGCGTAATTTGTCTTTGATTGTTCTATTTGCCCTCTCCACAATACCAGACGACTGTGGGTGATAAGGAATGTGGTGTTGCCAATCAATCTGTAGTTGTTTTGTCATGTCCATCAGGACTTTGGCCACGAAAGCAGGTCCTCTATCAGAGTCTATAGCGAGTGGAATTCCATATCTAGGAATTATTTCGCGCGTCAAATGTGTCACCACTGTCTTTGCATCCTCCTTTGAGCAGGGAAAAGCCTCCACCCATCTCGAAAATTTGTCTACAAAAACTAGTAAGTACTTATACCGTCCCTTCCTGGGGAGGTGAGTGAAGTCAACCTGCCATTGCTGTAAAGGACTCTCAGGTAGAGGCAGAGTCTGATGTTTTGTTATTGGTTTCGAATTATTACTCATTGCACATGTAACACAACGGTCTAACGTGTCTTTTACTTTCGTTGACAACCCTTTTATGCACAAAAATCGATCCATCTCCTCATATACCCCTCTTTGGCCGCGGTGTGTGACACCATGGAACTCCCAAATGAGGAAGTATGCACACGATGCTGGCACACAAACGCGGCCACGATTGTCCATCATGACCCCTTCTGTGTTTGCTGTAGCGCCTAATTCTGCCCAGTGGTGGCGATCATCATCAGAGGCAGCCTGTTGCATGGCTATGAGATCAGTGTTAGGAATAATTCCACATGTCATAACGTGAGGTGTGTGAGAGGCAGCAGCAACATTCAACCAAGGGGGAAACCGGCCAGACTGGGCCCCCTCTTTGGCAGCCTTATCAGCTAATGCATTACCTCTGGCCTCGCTTGTGTCAAGTGTTGAATGACCTTTCGTTTTAATTATAGATAGACGTTTAGGTAGGCGACAGGCTTGTATTAAATCCATCACTAGAGAGCTGTGTGCTATCGGTTTACCATCAGCAGCGACAAACCCTCTTGTGGCCCAAATTTGGCCAAAATCATGTGCTACACCAAAAGCATACCTGCTGTCTGTGTATATGTTGACATCCTGATCCTCAGCTAAAACGCAGGCACGGGTCAAAGCAACAAGCTCTGCTGCTTGAGCGGATGCAAAAGGCAGGGCTGCAGATTCAAAAACAGTGTTAGGCAATTCACACACAGCATAACCACAGAGATACACGCCGTCTTGTGGTTTCGATCGGTTAAATGGTATCTCAGAACATCGTAGTGATCTGCGTGACAGTTGTTCATGAAAGTGGACAAAAACATCGGGTGTGGTTCGCCCTCGTTTAAATTCATTTCCCCTACACTAGTCCACACATCGCTAAATCGCTGAAAAAAACGAGACGGGGTTTCACCCTTTTCCTGTTTACAGTTAGTCACTTGTGATAGATCGCGATTTGCCGCTTTCAAATTCAGTAGATATTTTTTAAGCTGTTTATCTAGTTCTTTCAGCATATTCGCGGTATCATCTCTCCATTTAAATGTGGTAACCGTTTTAGTTCGCCCGGTTCGCCTAGTTTCCTCCCCAGTCCGTACTTCTTCTTTTATCTGGTCAATTTCATCATTCTCCGGACCAAGCACTGGCACTGCTGCTACCAGGCTGTCTTCATTATATGCGTCGCCTAATTTGAACTGCAGGATAAATCTGTAATCCGCGCCTGTCAATTGACAATGGCGTAATGCTTTGATAAGCATATCAACGAATTGGACGGGTTTCGATGGCGACGGCAACATGTCTATTATGTCTTTCAGCGCGCTGACAGAAGGCGGTGTGATATCAACTTTATTACCTCTTAGCGCCCATACAGCAGCCACATTTAATTTTGGTGGGTCAATTTCAGATCCTGAATCAGGACCTGCATCGTCATCATATTCACCGTCTGTATCATCATCATTTTTACTCGCTTTTATGGGTTCTTTCTCTTTGTCGCGAATTATGGACGGTGCGCTTGGTGCGCTCGGTGCGCTCGGTTTAGAGACACACGCGGTATTTATGCTCGGTTGCACATATGGCGGTGGCGGGCATTTTCCCGGCTTGTAGGCAGGATACTCAGTCAATGTTGTCAGTTTTTTTCCCTTCAAGGGTTTTGGTACAGTTTTTAATACTGCTTTAGGAACATATGCGCCAGTTTTACTGCGCCATATGTCGGCCATTCTGTACCACACATCATACCCTGCGCGCATATATGTAAAATCCCAATTTGGATCGCCTTGGTTACCATATGTCAAATCATAAGCGGTCTGTAAAAACCCTGGGTCAAATGTTCCCTCTCGCGGATAAGAACGCCACTGACTGTCCTCTGTCCAACCAGCCAAATTGTCTATATATGGATTAGTGTAATATCCCCACCCACATCGTTCCATCCAAGCTTTTGGAGTTTCACTCGGGTCTGGTTTGGGATATGATTGCCCCATTATAAAAATGGCCAGGCACCGACACACACAGTCTTAAAATTACGTTTGCGCATAAACTGCAATTTTTTCCCGATCTATTGATCTATCCAGAACAGGTAGTGAATCTTAATTTTCTCTTACCTGTCTGGATAGATCCCGGACGAGCCCCCAGAACACTGTAGGAAATTCTCTTCAGCGTCTTTGTGTGTGTCGATCTCTGCTCATCAAAGTCTGGTACCAGGGAGTGCAAGTAAATGAACCAAAACGAAGTCAATCAGTAATGGTTTATTCAGAATGCAGCTCAGCTCAGTACAGAATGCATGCAGTATATATAGTGCCCCAAAAGGAAAAGGGCACACAGAAGAATGAGAAAAACAACTCCATATGAGGCACATGAAATGATACTCAGTTATTTCTTGTTGCAAATTCTAGAACAGAACAGTCCTCAGCTCAATGTCAAGAGGAGCTAGATAGAGGAACAATAGTGGATGTGTGATTTCACTCGTAAGCACACACAGAAGCTTGCTTAACCAATTTCTGCAGAGTCACTTTAAGGGCACAGTTTACTTTTATAACATACATTTTCCTTCAGTAATATCACATATACACAATAACATTTGTTCTATGCATGATTTAAGCAATGGAATGAAACAAACTGATTCATTATATTTCTCAATGCAAAAAAGATTGTTTAGTTTTTGTTATTTAGTTATTGTTATTGTTTAGTTCAATATATATGCACATAAGAAATAGTTCTGTGTATAAAGTCAGCAATGCAATGCACTTAATTAGATAATGTCTCAATAAACAACAGATTGTTTTGCCCTATGCAATGTCATATCACATATGCACAATAACAATAGTTCTATGCATGAAGTTATGCACTGAAACAAATTAGTTCATGTTATTTCTTAATGCACAACGGACTGTTTATCTCAACCAATGCAATGAAATATAATATATACAATATATGCACATTAAAATTAGTTCTATACATGAAGTAAGCAACGCCTATGAAACAAACTAGTTCATGTTATTTTAGGGTAATTTTACCTCACTCTAGGAAAACTGTTTAGGATAACACATTTTTCAACAACATACATTTTAACTCATGAATTCATTCTCTGCTGTTTACCTTTAACTGGTTTCTGTATTTATATAAATATTACACACATACACAATGAATGCCAATTGTGGCACATAAAAACAAAATGTGGAAGGAAAAAGAAAGAAAGAAAAGTATTAGATATTTTATCTATATAAATGAAAGGCAATTTATGGCACCCAAAATTAGTTTTGTCAGCATAATTATTAATAATTATAATTATTAATTGTAATAATTAGCATAAATGTGCTCTCATTTATAATAAAAAAAGAGTAAGACTTTATGTAAACGACTTTAAAGAACTACATTTATGAGATGCATTTACTGGAACAATTTTAACATGAAAATAACAACATTTCAACTACAGCCACTAGATGTCAGCTAAGGATTACACAACGAGTCTTTTGCCAATGATACAATTTTAAGTCAGTTCTTTAAGGCTATACACTGGAACGAAACGAAATGAATGAAATGATATTTGAGTGCTATTTCTTCAGTCCAAAAACAAGGATGCAACGAGAACTATTATTCTTTAGAGCTCAAGTGAAGAAATTAGTTCTTGTAAACAGTTAATTGAAACAGAGTATTATGAAACAGAACTGTTTACTAATTATTGGGTCTTTCTTCCTAGAAATGTGGTCTGTAACTGTAACTGTAATTAATTGTCACACCCTTAGCAGCCATTACCCTAGCAACTGTATAAGGGTAACACATTTTTAACGACATGCATTTTGTCTCATGAATTGATTGTCTGCTGTTTACCTTTAACTGGTTTCTGCATTTATTTAGATATGTCATTCACAGTATATCATCTTGTAGCTTTTCCTCCCAAAAAAGAAAAAGCATTCGATATTTTATTGTAATAGATATTTTATTTTTTTAATCATTTGTCATTTGAAAGGCAAATTATGGAAACCAAAATTAGTTTTGTCTGTAGGTGGGTCCTCTGTTCCAACTATATTATTATTTTCTAAAGTAAAAGCTATTCGAAAACGGTTAATTACAAAGTGTATGAAGCAGGCGTAAAAGAGCTTCTCTTTAACATTTTGTTCATTACTGATGATTGACAAGAATATGACATGTACATTTGGCAGACGCTTTCATCCAAGGTGACTAATATTGTACTAAAGGAGCACATTGAATCAGTTCTTGCTTTCCCTGGGATACACAAAAGCTTTGCAAGTGTATTAGCAGGTTCAGCAGAGGTCCATAGAGGAAAATGTGATCCAAATGCATAAATATAACGTACTTATGAATTTCTCTATAAGAGGAGGAAAACGCAAGTGGACTCATTATGAATGAATGGAAAATAAATGTCTGCTGACCTGCTATTTGGCAGATCTAAAAGACACCTAAACTGCACGCAGGTAAGAGATTAAAGTAGGTCTTGCTTACCCTGGGGGCGAACCCGCGACCTTTCTGCTGAAAGCACTGACTCCCTACCAACTGAGCTCGAGACAGCTGGCGTTTTGCAGTCGGCAAAACATGTACTACTTTTGACATTTGTTGAAAGTATGTGCTTGTGTAACATAAAGCAAGGTATGGTAACGTAAATTAACCGAGTGAAAGGCCTCGAATGCCGGAATGGGTTCACTTCAAAGAGCTGAAAAAAACGGAAGACTTCAAAAGCCTTGACTTCAAAGACTGTTGTTTATTGCAACGTTGAGCCGATCAACCAATCACAGGCGTTTATGTTGAGCTGCCGAATGCACGCAGACGTGCTGATTGGCTGTTGACTACTTGAATCGTATTGGAAACACGACTGGTACTCCGCATGTGCAAAAACGCAAATTGAATTCTGCGCACGCGCGATTCTATGACCACTTCCTCTTAATTTACGACAGCTTCGTAGGCTACCTGCACGATTTGTACTGTGCATCTGCGCGCTTTATAGTGACGTCATTTGGTGGTGAGGGACAATATGGATTTATATACGTTTTATGATGGAATGCAAGGATTTCTTTCAAAGGGAAAAATTCACAGTGGAGTCGGTTATTGCTGGGTTATTGTCCATTAACATTCACAGAGGTAAGCTGTGTCTCACTCCCATGTATTAAATGTATTAACTGCACAGACCAATTATAGAATCGGGCTCAAATGTTGGAGCCAAAGTAAGTCTTTTTGGCTCAGGAGCTAAAAAGCAGCATATGCCGTTTATGTTAGATCTTAGTCTTATATTGATTTGACACGTGGCTACAACACCGACGACTAGCTGGATACCAGCATATTATGTGGTCATTTCTTTTTGTAGTTGTTAGATTCGTTTCCCGGCGTGCCTCATTCCAGTCCTCTTTTTATTAACGGTTGAATGAATAAGTACTCAGCGCTGAGGGAGATAAAGTGTCTCTCAACTTTATTCTTTATCTATTTGAATATTTATAGAGAAATGTCTTAGGGGAGTAACAGAGGCAACCAATGAGAGAATATAGATAACATCATATACGAATCTCAAACATGAGAAGATCATATAGGAATTTCTATACATGCCAGAACCAAGTCTATATATGGTCAGTTGTCCAAGTTTTACCAGGAATACATTGGGGCCCTGCTGGCCCTTCTGTTCCTTTACCATAGCAGTGGAGATTCATACCCATGTTCACCTAATGGTCCATATGCATATGTTGACTTCTAACACAAAAACCCATTCATGTATTTTCAGTTCTGATACTACATCTTATACATCTTATTCTACATCTGATTCAAATCTTACAGTAGTGTTTAGTTGTGATTTGATTGACATGTTTTTAGTTTATGAGTGCTTGCTGTATGTGGTGACCGCATTATTAATTCATTACGTTCATGTCTAGAGTTCGGGACCAAACGTAAAATACATTGAGGACCACGCCTCCTAAAAGGAAGAAGCACAGTGAAACATTTAGTAAAGTTTATCAATACTACTGGTAAGTGTAGTGTTTCAATGCATTTTATTATACAATGTTTGCTCAGAGAAATGTACTTTGATGCCAAAGCTTAGATTTTCCAGTGTATGATGGTTCTTAGAAAGATGTCTGTTGCAAGACAGCTCTTTAATTCAGTGTTTCAGTTCACAGTACAAGCTGCTCCACACAAACTCCCATCACGAATGTGCTGAATGTGATTTCAGAACAGCTAAATGGCATTGTTAAATGGCTCAGCTTTTCTGAAATCAGTGTAAATGATGTTTATGTTTCACAGGGCTTATTGTTTTCATTAAATGGTTACTACATATGCAGCTACACACTGATGCATCATTATTTAGTGTTCACTTTATTACTTTATACCAGGGGTCTCCAAACTTTTCAGCCCGAGGGCCGCACTAACTGTCAAACAGCATTTCGGGGGCCGACTACACACTCGAGGTCCAAATAAAAAAGAATCAAAACATGTTGTTTTTAATTATTTATTTAATATTATTTTATTCAGTTATTACTTAATAACACATTGATACACTACACGTGGACACTTGTATTAGTGGGAATGGTGAAATTGTTTCCTGGATGCCAAAATAGCAGACATTTCTGGCTTTAGATTTGATTTCCCTAACATCAACAGTGACCTGAGATTATCATCGGACAAGTTTGTTCTCAAATTGTTCATGTATTTTATTCTTGAAAATGTTTGTTCACACATTGATGCAAAAGTTTTGACATTAGGAATGTCTTCCTTACGCAAAAACGGGAGAAAAAAACCCACCAGTCCTGCGGGCTAAATCACACATTTTATATGTTTATACATACCGGTAACATTTTTATTCATTTTAAATATCACACCCGTGGGGCATATGAAGGTGCACCGATATGCATCTGCTGATTATATGCAAGATAAAATGGTATATCATCTCATTGACGGTGACCAAGAATAATTAAGCAGCGAATAAAGTTTTTTGATGTAGTGATCGGTTGGAAAACGTCTCCGTTTACTATCGTAACCTTGGTTATTTTTTCATATTCCGTTTAGAGAAGCGTGAAGGAAATATTCTGACGCGTCGTGCTTATGGTGTTTATACTGTCTGTCTGTCAGATCCGCATCGCGCTACGATTGGCCAGTTGTCAACTGGCGTTATCCTATAAGGTTTCAGAGATTACCTGAAGGGGAGGAGTTCCCGCTCTCGAAAGGGAACGCGCTTTTGCGCGCCTCTGTTTTAATTCGGTAAAAACATAACGTCCACGTAAGCGGCGGCTGATCTTGGCAGGATACACGTAAAATTATGGATTTTTTTTCGTAGACAAAAAGGTCTCCGCGGGCCGCATGAAAGGGCTTCGCGGGCCGCATGCGGCCCGCGGGCCGTAGTTTGGAGACCCCTGCTTTATACAATTGTAATACAATACAGCACATTTGTGGATAGAGATAATACCAAGGATAAAATAAGTAATATACAAAAATGTTCTCTTTCAAATCTTCAGACCTTTGTGCCTCAAAGTTTGGCACAAAGGTCTGAAGATTTGAAAGTGAAATATTTTTCTACCACATATGCTGGTATCCATGCTCTGTCGTTTCATCCTGCCTTCCTTCTCCCAAACAGTTCTCATCTCTGGATGTGAATACTGCAACAGACACTTTATTTTCCACTCTAACTTCTTGTCTAGACCATTTCTGTCCGCTCTCTTCCAGGTCACCGTGTGCTACTCCCTTAACCCCTGGCTAACGGATGCTCTTCGTGAACCAAGTTAAGGGAAACTTAGAGAGAATGGCACAAATCAAAGGACCCGTCTGACCTGAGTTTGTATAAATCTCTGCTCTCTACCTTTTCTACTGATGTCCATATACCTGCAAATATTTGCATTTCCTCACCAAGATTAAAAGCGCTTCTAACATGCATGCACTTTTCAAAACATTCAGCTCTCTTCTCTTTCCCCCTCCACCCTCTACCTCTTTAACTGGCAATGATTTTGCCCATTTCTTTATTAACAAAACTGCGACTATCAGCAGTCAGTTCTCAGCTCTACACACACGTGAAAATAGATTGACCTCTGATGTAACCACAAACCTTTTTTCAACCACCTCTCCACTAGGGATGTGCTTTTCGACTAATTTGTTAGTCGTTTAAACGGAAATTTTGGAACCGACTAGTCTAAAAGTAATGCCGCTAGAAATAAGTCTCAAAACTGCAGCTGTATGTAGCGAGAGGCGTGTGTGTCGGTTTCCATGGTGATGCCCGTGACAATGAGTTCAATAAACGGATAAAAAATAAAAAAGTATATATATTTCTTTCAGCTGAACGTGATCACAGTGACGGACAGTTGGAGTAAATGACGCGATGATGTGGCTGTTTCGGCTCTTCTCTCCAAGCATGTCCATGTCTGTGATTAATATGGTTTCGCTCGGATCCAGTGGAATCATTACATGCATTGGAATCATTATATATCATTTGACAGAACAGTTTATAAAACACTTTTCTATCTCCTTCTACATTAAAGCACACCTTGCTCATCTTTCAGTGGTCAATATTAAACCGCGACTGATCAAAACAAAACGCATGGGAGATCTGCGGTAAAGATTTAGTTTCTGCTCGATGACAGATGTATCTCATTTATTTGGTTTTGATTATTTATTCAAAATATTCCCACACTTGTGAAATATCAATTACCTGATATTCCAATTCTCAAATATGTGGAAGTGAATGCGTTTTGTTGCTTAAAAGCCTTTATAATTATCATGTCAGCTGATCTGCGACAGGCGCCGCAGTTCAGAGAATCTGATCCGTCGGATTTACAGCACGTGAATTCCGTCCCTTCTCTCGAAATACATGACAGTGAGTGTCCAGCGTATTTAAACGTCTGAAACCGAAAATAAAGGTACGTGGTTGAAAACTGAATAGCTGTGATATGACAAACACTGAGCGGAGCGCGTCAGTTGCGACCAGCGCCAGCCAACGCACGAAAACGCGTTTGAATTTAGCAATTGATCACGAGACGCACGGATCGTTCTAATCCACGTGCGATTGCGTGCGTCATAGGGTTACATGTAGGATTAAAACGTCATTTGAACAATAAAATGTTGTGTGTTTTTTTTTTTTTCTCGTGTAGTCGACTAGTGTTTTTGGTGTCGACTAGTAGCACCCTGTACCGTGTAGTCGACTAGTCGACTACACTCGCACATCCCTACTCTCCACTCACAGAGGTAGATGTATCTAAACTTCACATCACCCGTTGATAATTACAGACATGGCTCTCTCCTACCATTCATATCAAAAACTCTTGAACGTGTTATTTTTAACCAGGTGTCTTCTTGTCCTCTCTCAGAATGGCCAGTTGGACATCAACCAGTCTGGTTGATCAACCAGTCTTCAAGAAGGTTAAGGTGACTTCAACCAGTCTGGCTTCAACCGAGACTGCATTACTATCCGTTGCTGAAGCTCTAAGGAGTGCAAAAGCTGATTCAAAATTGTCAGTTCTCATTCTTTTAGATCTATCTGCTGCCATTGACACTGTTAATCATCATATCCTTCTGTCTACCCTCTCGTCACTAGGCATCCTTTTCAGTGGTTTGAATCCTATCTCATGGATGGTCCTTCAGGGTTGCATGGTGCGGGGAGGTCTCCAAAGAATGTCAACTGGTCACCCATGTTCCACAGGACCTCTTGGACCACTTCTCTTCTCCATGTACACCACATCAGTGGGTCCCATCATAGAGGCACACGGCTTCTCCTATCACCGCTACGCCAATGATACACAGCTATTCCTGCTGTTTCAACCAGATGATCCCACGGTGGCTGCGAGAATCACAAGCTGGCTAGCGGACATCTCTGCATGGATGAAAGAGCATCATCTTCAATTCAACCTGGCAAAGATGAAGCTTCTAGTCTTTCCCGCCGATTCAACACTGCAGTATGATTTCACCGTCCAGATCGGCTTCACCACGATTACCCCTTCAAGGTCTGCCAGAAATCTTGGAGTGATCTTTGAGAACCAGCTGACCTTCAAAGAACACATTGCAAAGACGGCTCAATCATGCAGGTTTGCACTGCGCAACATCAGGAAGATCAGGCCGTTCACTGAGGAGCAAGCTACAACAACTTCTGATTTATGGTCATTTCCAGGCTTGATTACTGCAATGCTCTTTTGGTCAGACTTCCTGCTAGTTGAATCAAACCCCTGCAACTGTTCAGAACGCCACAGCTTGTCTGGGTCTTCAACCAACCCAAAATAACTCATGTCACACCACTCCTCATTTCACTAAGCCCGTTCAAAGCACTGACTCTTGCATACAGAACTTACACAAGCTCAGCACCTTCATACTTCCACTCAATGTTACAAATCTACACACCTACCAGACACCTTTGATCGATCAATGAGCGACGACTCGCGGTTACATCACAGAGAGGCAAAAAATCACTCTCAAGAACATTTTTATTCACCGCTCCTTGCTGGTGGAACAATCTCCCTGCCCTCATCCAGAATGCAGATTCCTTGTCAAGGTGTAAAAGACTACTGAAAACACATCTCTTCCGTGAGCACCTAACATGACATACACACACCATTTTTTTTTATTAATTCTCTTACTCCCTCTATTCCCCATGCTTGTACTACTTTTGTATGTAATGTTCAAAACTTTGTATTGTAAGCACTATGTACTTTTGTATCTTCAGGACAGATCGCTTTATGAATTCCTCAAGTTGTAAGTCGCTTTGGATAAAAGCGTCTGCTAAATGAATAAATGTAAATGTAAATATATATATACAAAATAAATATATATATATATAGATGGTAAAGAGAAATGTTTCAATGAAGGTAAAATAATATCAAATAGTATAAAGTTGATTTTACACTATAAGATTGTGCTGCATTATCTGGGATGGATAAGATTTCAAACATGTTTTTAAATAAATATTTCAGGTGAATTGTCACATTCAATTGCTTTGTCTTTATTGAATTATGACTTACTGGCACATTAAGAAAACTTTCTTGTGAACTTCAGAGAAGATACAGGTATATTCACAAATGGTGCATCAAGATGGTAGATCGTTGTTAGATTCGTTTCCCGGCGTGCCTCATTCCAGTCCTCTTTTTATTTACGGTTGAATGAATAAGTACTCAGCGCTGAGGGAGATAAATTGTCTCTCAACTTTATTCTTTATCTATTTGAATATATGTAGAGAAATGTCTAGGGGAGTAACAGAGGCAACCAATGAGAGAATATAGACAACATCATATAGGAATCTCAAACATGATAAGATCATATAGGAATTTCTATACATGCCAGAACCAAGTCTATATATGGTCAGTTGTCCAAGTTTTACCAGGAATACATTGGGGCCCTGCTGGCCTTCTGTTCCTTTACCATAGAAGTGGAGATTCATCCTATGTTCAACCTAGTGGTCCATATGCTTATGCTATAAAATTATACTCATGCAAAGGCAAATAAACAGATAACAGATTGATTATATAAAAGGCAATATATAGAAGAGGAAAATTTAAGATGCAGGAAGATTTAAGAAAAAAAAGATAATAAATTGATAAGTAAGTTTCTGTACTTTCCTGTAGCTCAATCAGTAGAGCATTGGTATTTACAACACCAAGGTCATGGGTTCAATCCCACTGAAAGCAAGAACTGATTCAATGTGTTCCTTGAATGCATTGCAGCTGCTTTGGATAAAAAGTGGACATTTTTTATTTGTGGACAAATGTGCATGGATAAAGGGGTAAAACAAGCAGTGCAGCAAAAACAAATACATTACAGATAACTTGTCCAAGGTGATAGGGTACACAGGGGCATGGGTACCTGAGAGAGGGATTTTGGTAGATTTAGGGGAGAAACCAGGATTTTGGGAAAAGTTTCGGAGAAAAAAAATAAATAACGACACATGTTTTAACTTTATCAAATCAACCAAAGATTTATTTAGGGGCAATAGATGATGGCGGGTGTAAAACTATAATACTATATTCAGGGCAGATCATAGGCCCTTGGGCAAGGGCTAAACAACTATTGTGGGGATAGGAGACTTTTGACGAGAATCGATGACGAGGCCAAGGAGGGAAGATGGAATGTTAAGGATGGGCAGATAGATGTGGAAGAATCAGGCAGAACTAGAAGAGGGGTTAGACATAGGAAGTAGAAAGAGAGAAAAAGTAAGTAAGGGAAGGATGAAAATGGAAGACATGATAAGGATGAGGGCTATAGCAATGAACCATAATGGGGAAAGAAAGTGAAGGTGAAGAGGAGGATAAAGAAAGACGGAAGGAAGGATGGTTGAGAGAAAAGGAGGAGATTCTGAAGGAAGACATGGAAGTAAAGCTCAGGTAGACGAGAGGGGAAGATCATCCAGAAATAGATATAAAATTTTATAAAATTTTATAAATAATTTTTAGAATTATTTTATTTAAAAAAAAATAGATATATAATAGATATAGAAATAGAAATAGATATGCAAACAATGAGTGGAGGCAGAAGGGAAGAGATGGACCATGACCAGGAAAATGAAGAAGATGTTTGGTTGTTCTCTAAGGTGTTGATCTCCTGTGACAGACGATCATAAGGGGGATTGAAGGAATAAATGTATATATATATATACAGCTTTGCATTAATTAGAAGTTATCGGTTGCTTTTATGACTAAGGGATTTAAAGGTTAAACACAAACCACACACACACACACACACACACACAATGAAGTAAAGATGAATTATGACAATGTTTAAGTAACACTTTTATGTCCCACATCAGAAATCCAACGAGTCATGTGAACAGCCAATGATAATTCGCCAATCATGACCGCAATCACGGAAGTGAAAGGGAGACACACTGTGTTGCCAGATTGGGAGGGTTTTTGTCACGTCCCACCGGGGAAAAAATGCATTGGGCTGGTTGATAAAATTTGGGCTGGTTTTTGACGAAAAACCCGCCCATATTTCAGATATAAATGCATATATATACCATCAACAATCGTCTCTCTAGTTTTTTGGGCGGGTTTTATAGCTGGAGTTTTGATCTCACCATCTTCGATTCTGGATTATATGAAGAAGCAGAAAAAATGGAGACAGACTGAATCCAGAGAAACTGTGGCTGAAACTGGGTTAAAACCCTTTTTAATAAACAAACAATATAAAAGTATACCCACAACTAAATATTACAAAAAGACATTAAATAATTATAAAATAATTTGGCAGCTCCCTCAGAACAATTTTGTTGCATGACCAAATATAGAATTTTGTCCCACCCTACCCCATCCCACCCCATCCCACCAACCCCAACCCCAACCCCATCCCAAACCTCATCCCAAAGGTTAGTCCAAAATTTTTCATCTGATTCACTTGAGTGAGTTTACTGTAGCATGTTTACCTTTACAAAATAAAAATAAAAACAGCTTTACATTTCACATGATCTCGATGTATTCCTCAACTCAACTCCACAACTGTGTGCTTGAATGTTGCATGCGTAAACGCTTCATCAGCAAACTTCAGCAAACGCGTAAACGTGTCATTTGTCATAAGAATATAAAAAAATTATATATTTTCAAGAAATCTTCATACGACTTGAAAAACCATCTATCTGACTGAAAGTGACAAAATGCCAGACAATTTTGAAAAGTTAATTAATAAATAAAAGGCTGCCACTAATAATTATTTTGGTAATCTAGTAATTAGTAATGTTTTTTTTCTTCTTCAAATAATCAGATTTGGCAATAAAAATCAACCAAGAGAACAATGTTAACTTTTGTTAAATATTAACTATATATTTAATCCAAATTTGGAATATAATTTTACAAATTTATCTCAAGCACATCTTTTTCTTGATATATACTTTTTCTATATAAATACTATAAATATATTTAATATTTATATATAAATTTAAGCCATATATTTTTCTATATAAATATATGGCTTAAAACTTATGATGAACTTGCCATCAATCAAGGATAGATGCAATGGACGGCTGAATGTGGTCTTAGTGGTCAATACATAGCTTTTTATTTTATTGTAATGTTTTTTATTGTTACGTCCTCTGACATATTTTTGGAGAAATTGAAATTGTGGACAGGAGTCCCTGTTGTTGTGTTTTCTCTCTCTCTCTCTCTCTCTCTCTTTTTGCCAGGTTCCGGTTTAAATTATTAACAACGCGGATTGGCTCTTCGGAGGTGCAGCCTTTAAAACTGGAGTCTGCGCAAGAGAGAGGGGCGGAGCTAGTGACTCTGGGTTGAGTTGTGCCGGCAGGACGCGTTGTTGGCAGCGTCCCAAAGATCTCGTGAAAGAGCAGGCCAAAAGCTGTGGCTCCCTGCTCTATAACGTTATAGTTCTCAGTGATTGTTGGGTATTAAAAAGGGAATCTGTGAACTGATGCCACTCCCCCGCCCAACGCTGTTGACGTTGTATTTTTTGTATGTTTGTATGTTTGTTTGTATTCTTTTTCTCACTCTGACTGTGCCTATTTTTGTTTTTTGAAATATTCTATAAGGAAGACCGTTCCTGAATAAAAGGACTTTAACTTGAAAACCTTGGACTCCGTTATAATTTATGTTACGCCCTGTTTCCCCTAGACTGGGGTCGTAACATCTATAATCTTAATCTTTTTAACTATAATGATTTCTTTATCAAGAAGCCATTTTGTATTTGTGTTGCCATGCCATTAATTAAATTAATTCAAAGTCATTTTGTGGTACGAATTTAATTAATGGCATGGCCACACAAATACAAAATGGCTTCTTGATAAAGAAATCATTATAGTGGACTTGTGAAACAGTATTCTGAAAATAGAAACAAGCGTGTTAAAAAACGTTTAATAAAAAGAAAAAAAACTACTGATAATAACACTGGGGAAAATCTAAAAACATTTTCAACGGCATACACCAGATGTAATGTGAAATGCAGTCTTTCTGACGTTCCTTATTCTAGATGGACTTCTGTCCATACATTTTTTTTTATTTAACTGTAATATAAACAATAATTATGATCTATTAATGACCAACTTAGTACCATCACAGAACTAAAATATGGTGATTTATTTTAATTGATAAATTGTATACTTAAAGTGTTTGGTTTTTGGTTCTGACCCATAGGCTATAAGGAATACCTGAGTGTTATGCAAGAGGAAACATGTTTATGTTGATAAAGTCAAAAATATGAATCCATCTCTCCCCAAACATAAAATACTAAGGTACATCACAGTACATCACAGTAGTATTCAATGCATCATGTCATATTATGCATTAATATTTACCGAAACTCAAAGCAAATATAATGAAACTGCTGGCTATAACGCTTAATATAGTTTATAAATTCAAACAGACTGACAGCGCGCAAAGTTGAGCCACGTGACTGCGTGCGGGAAATCACAGGTAGTCAAAACTCTCTCGAGAAATATGCTCTGTAAAACCTCTGGTTACAATGATTTCCTTACATTTCTCACCGATGACAGGAGTGATTGAACTTTTGTCTTTTTTTTTTTTATTGCAAGAAAAACAATTACAATAAGGCAATACAAAATCACTTACAGAGCACAACTCCAAAAAAGAAACATAGAAAGAGAAACAAAGAGATAGAGAGAGAAAAAAGAAAAAAAGAATTATACAACAGCTTAACTTTCTTCAATAAACCAAAAAGTCTTGTTCCACTTCTCGATTTTAGTAATCTTAATGATTTACAATAAATCCAAAATTCTTTCTGAAACACAACAAAAACAGTGGATTTGTTTTAAGGCACTTACAGTAATGAATATAAAATTTCCCCAGAATGAGAATATTATTCAAAATGTATTGACTGTGTACATTTTCCATTATTACACAGAAAGTTATGTCGTTTTTAGAAAATGACGAAATCAAAGTAATTGTACTTTTAAGCCACTCATATTTCAAACCAAAAGGTTTTGCAAAATAAGCCATCAAAAAAACAAATGTACTGTTGTTTCAATTTCACAATCACAAAAAGTACAAACAATGCTGGTGGCTTTGCAGATATAACATGATGTGTAGATGTCTGTGATAAAGGGAAGAGAGACATGAATATTCTTTAAACACACATATATAAGCCATGATCATATTTAAACACAATTGTATTTAGAAAAGGTTTATAATAAACATGAATATTTAAACAATATTTACACACAATGAAATGTGGAAAAAAAACTTCATTTCCCCATCATCTGCAAATCAAAAACAAAGAAACATACTTGAGTCAGACAGATATAATATAAACAATTGACTGTTAATTACTGTGGATGATTGTGTAGATCTAATATAGTTCTGTCCATTGAAGTTTGGCTGATATCTTGTGTTGTGACACCGATGTTCCTTGATCATGGAGTTCACCTTGGATCTCTTTAGTGCAATGCTCTTTTGGTCAGACTTCCTGCTAGTTGAATCAAAAACCTGCAACTGTTCAGAACGCCACAGCTTGTCTGGTCTTCAACCAACCCATAATAACTCATGTCACACCACTCCTCATTTCACTACACTTGCAGCACGCATCAAGTTCAAAGCACTGACTCTTGCATACAGAACTTACACAAGCTCAGCACCTTCATACTTCCACTCAATGTTACAAATCTACACACCTACCAGAAACCTTTGATCGATCAATGAGCGACGACTCGCGGTTACATCACAGAGAGGCAAAAAATCATTCTCAAGAACATTTTTATTCACCGCTCCTTGCTGGTGGAACAATCTCCCTGCCCTCATCCAGAATGCAGATTCCTTGTCAAGGTGTAAAAGACTACTGAAAACACATCTCTTCCGTGAGCACCTAACATGACATACACACACCATTTTTTTTTAAACTAATTCTCTTACTCCCTCTATTCCCCATGCTTGTACTACTTTTGTATGTAATGTTCAAAACTTTGTATTGTAAGCACTATGTACTTTTGTATCTTCAGGACAGATCGCTTTATGAATTCCTCAAGTTGTAAGTCGCTTTGGATAAAAGCGTCTGCTAAATGAATAAATGTAAATGTAAATATATATATATAAAAAAAAAAAAATATATATATATATATATATATATATATATATATATCAAAATAGATTGTAAAGAGAAATGTTTAAATGACGGTAAAATAATATCAAATACTATGCTAGTATAAAGTTGATTTTACACTATAAGATTGTGCTGGTATCGTATCTGGGATGGATAAGATTTCAAACATGTGTTTAAATAAATATTTCAGGTGAATTGTCACATTCGTCTTTATTGAATTATGACTTACTGGTACATTAAGAAAACTTTCTTGTGAACTTCAGAGAAGATACAGGTATATTCACAAATGGTGCATCACGATGGTAGATAGTTGTTAGATTCGTTTCCCGGCGTGCCTCATTCCAGTCCTCTTTTTATTAATGGTTGAATGAATAAGTACTCAGCGCTGAGGGAGATAAATTGTCTCTCAACTTTATTCTTTATCTATTTGAATATATATAGAGAAATGTCTTAGGGGAGTAACAGAGTCAACCAATGAGAGAATATAGATAACATCATATAGGAATCTCAAACATGATAAGATCATATAGGAATTTCTATACATGGCAGAACCAAGTCTATATATGGTCAGTTGTCCAAGTTTTACCACGAATACATTGGGGCCCTGCTGGCCCTTCTGTTCCTTTACAATAGAAGTGGAGGATTCATCCCTGAGGGAAAATATGTATAAGTGTATCTGCTCTTTGTGTCCTCAGAATGACACATAACTGGTTTTGCAGGTTTCAGGTATGTGCGTGCTGGGACTACACCCACCACGCCCTGCCTCAATTCCTCTTCTATGTACGCACTCCTCTTTGTTTAGCTGGCGTAACAATAGTTGGCCGAACCAAATATAGAGTCGCTTTTCTACTGGGTAGTGACACCCCACCCTAAAGGGGGAAGTAATTCTCACACAAATATCTGCGCGAACTGCTTGTTATTTGAGAGCTGCATTCTGAATAAACCAGACTTGGTTCAATTCGTGTGGTTTCTTGAGTTGCTGCCTCCCGGGATCTCGTAAGGGATCTCGTAAAACTGATTGCTGTACAGACGCTGAATCTTGATCACAATAAGAGGAAAAGGAAGTTCTTACAATCCCCATGTTCACCTAATGGTCCATATGCATATGTTGACATCTAACACAAAAACCCATTCATGTATTTTCAGTTCTGATACTACATCTGATACAAATCTTACAGGGAGTAACAGAGGCAACCAATGAGAGAATATAGATAACATCATATAGGAATCTCAAACATGATAAGATCATATAGGAATTTCTATATATGCCAGAACCAAGTCTATATATGGTCAGTTGTCCAAGTTTTACCAGGAATACATTGGGGCCCTGCTGGCCCTTCTGTTCCTTTACCATAGAAGTGGAGATTCATCCTATGTTCAACCTAGTGGTCCATATGCTTATGCTATAAAATTATACTCATGCAAAGGCAAATAAACAGATAACAGATTGATTATATAAAAGGCAATATATATAGAAGAGGAAAATTTAAGATACAGGAGGAGTTAAGGAGTTACTTTCCTGTAGCTCAATCAGTAGAGCATTGGCGTTTACAACACCAAGGTCATGGGTTTGATCCCAGGGAAAGCAAGAACTGATTCAATGTTTTCCTTGAATGCAATGTAAGTTGCTTTGGATAAAAGTTGACATTTTTTATTTGTGGACAAATGTGCATAGATAAAGGGGTAAAACAAGCAGTGCAGCAAAAACAAATACATTACAGATAACTTGTCCAAGTGATAGGGTACACAGGGGCATGGGTACCTGAGAGAGGGATTTTGGTAGATTTAGGGGAGAAACCAGGATTTTGGGAAAAGTTTCGGATAAAAAAAAAAAAACGACATATGTTTAACTTTATCAAATCACAACCAAAGATTTATTTAGGGGCAATAGATGAAGGCGGGTGTAAAACAATAATATAATATTCAGGGCAGATCATAGGCAAGGGCTAAATAACTATTGTGGGGATAGGAGACTTTTGACGAGAATCCATGACGAGGCCAAGGAGGGAAGATGGAATGTTAAGGATGGGCAGATAGATGTGGAAGAATCAGGCAGAACTAGAAGAGGGGTTAGACATAGGAAGTAGAAAGAGAGAAAAAGTAAGTAAGGGAAGGATGAAAATGGAAGACATGATAAGGATGAGGGCTATAGCAATGAACCATAATGGGGAAAGAAAGGGAAGGTGAAGAGGAGGATAAAGAAAGATGGAAGGAAGGATGGTTGAGAGAAAAGGAGGAGATTCTGAAGGAAGACATGGAAGTAAAGCTCAGGTAGACGAGAGGGGAAGATCATCCAGAAATAGATATAAAATTTTATAAATAATTTTTAGAATTATTTTATTTAAAAAAAATAGATATATAATAGATATAGAAATATAAATAGATATGCAAACAATGAGTGGAGGCAGAAGGGAAGAGATGGACCATGACCAGGAAAATGAAGAAGATGAGGAGGTTGTTCTCTAAGGTGTTGATCTCCTGTGACAGACGATCATAAGGGGGATTAAAGGAATAAATGTATATATATATACAGCTTTGCATTAATTAGAAGTTATCGGTTGCTTTTATGACTAAGGGATTTAAAGGTTAAACACAAACCACACACACACACACAAGCGATCTTATGAAGTAAAGATGAATTATGACAATGTTTAAGTAACACTTTTATGTCCCACATCAGAAATCCAACGAGTCATGTGAACAGCCAATGATAATTCGCCAATCATGACCGCAATCACGGAAGAGAAAGGGAGACACACTGTGTTGCCAGATTGGGAGGGTTTTGGTCACGTCCCACCGGGAAAAAAAATGCATTGGGCTGGTTGATGAAATTTGGGCTGGTTTTTGACGAAAAACCCGCCCATATTTCATATATAAATGCATATAAATACCATCAACAATCGTCTCTCTAGTTTTTTGGGCGGGTTTTATGCTGTAGTTGGGCTGGAAATCGTCAGTCCAATCTGGCAACAATGGAAGATATTCATTCTGGAATGCGTATATTATCCCACGCTGTATCAATAAATGATGTTTTATTAACAAAGTTCGGGAGGAGCACGTTCAAATGATTAATACAATCAACACGTCATCAGCAATTACTCCTCATCCTATCAGCAGGAGAGGAAGTACGTATATATAGACACGTTTGACTCACCTACAGCTCTTTGACATTTTTCGGCAGCTCGACAGTTTACGGCATTGTGGCTCCGCCTTCTGGTCGCCATACACCCGAAATTGAGCTCCACTCGTTAGATGGATTCTCCACGAAAACCTCCGGACCCAGTAGCGATCCTCATCCGCTCAACACCATGCTAACTATATTATATCACCCTCAGCAATACATCACGGGTGCCAGACCAAACAAACGGGTCCTAAGCAACAACAAGCAACGCACAGTAAGACTTGAGGCCATTCTCGCCACCAAGTAAACATCCGTATCCAGCAGCTCTACATCGGCTGTTAATCGCTCCTGCCATTGAGAAAGGACGATAAAGCTGGCCGAGCTACACGCTCGACTCTCAGGCAATGCCGCTTTCTTCCTGCTAGCCAGGCCGCCGCCGCTGCCGCGAGCCTCAGCAGACCGCGCTGCAGTTTCAGCTCACACTCTCTCTGCCCGTCAGCTCACACAAAAAGAGCAGCTGTAATCCTTCCCGGCGCTTTTATTTCTGCATCACTAAATCACGAGCAGTTGTGCCCTCTCAATACTACTGTTCCGGGGAACCCACGTCTGAGATGTGATTGTTCTAAAGTAACGCGCTGCTTCCTCGCAACTCAAGCAGTAGCGCGCACCGAAGCCAGATCGCGCGCAGTACAGTCCGATCGCACGCGCCACTTCAGATCGCGCGCTCAGCCGCCCACACAAGAATCAAGCACTTATTGCCAACGCTGCCTTGTTGTTTCAACTTAATCGGCTATTAAGTGGACTCGCTGAAAAGAAACCATATGCACTTTCTATTTCAAAGTAATTCTTTGCCTTCACTGTTTCAATCCTTTAAGTCCAAGATAAGCTTTATAAGTCTATGATATTTGGATGAACCCCTGCTCAGGGTTTACTCAAAAACAATAAGTTTGTGAACTTTCATAAACTTTGATATTTCGATTTCCAACAGGTAAGTTGTTTTGAAATTAAATATGCAACATGCATCTGATATAAATTCAACTGTCAATATTATAATTGAAAGGTTTTACTTACGGAAATCAATGTTTTTACAAACCATATTGATCGTTTTTGTTGTTGTTTCTCGCGTATTTAGACGTCTGTAATCAAAATAATTCAAGAGATTGAAACACTGAACAGCAACAAGCTTTGAGCGCTTTCTCTGGCTCAGCGCCAGCCAATGTGTTCAAATTTAGCAGGCGATCATGTGATGCCCCACCTTTCGCCACATTGTCCAAGACCAGGGGCGGCCAACCCGCATGCGGCTCTTTGACTGCTCTTTCGCGGCTCTCATCCGGCCCGCTGAGACCTTTTGTCTACAAAAACATAAATTTACATGTATCCTGCCAAGGTCAGCCGCCACGATGTTTTACCGAATTCAAATAGAGGCGCGCAGAAGCGCGTTCCCTTTCGAGAGTAGGAACGAGATGTTTAATGAAATGCATTCGGGAACTCCTCCCCTTCACGTCATTTCTGAAAATGTATGGATAACAGCAGTTGACAACTGGCCAATCGTAGCGCGATGCAGATCCGGCTGCCAGACGGTATAAATATCTTAAATAGCATTTCCTTCATACTTCTCTAAACGGAATATGATTAAATTACAGAGGTTACGATAGTAACCGGAGACGTTTTCCAACCGATCACTACATTACCAAGGCTGCTTACTTTTATACTTCCTGTCACCGTTAATGAGATGATATATCGTTTTCCCGCATATATAATTCACAGACGCATTGTTTCTGCATGCTTGTATAGCTCGTGGGGTGCCATATGTAAAAAAAAAAAAAAAAAAACCATCAACAAATGCGAATTTAACAGTCTGTCATGCGGCTCTCCGCAGCCATGAGCTTATTTCGAGGCTCATGCTGAACAGGTTGGCCACCCCTGTCCAAGATTGAGATGTACCAGTTTCACGATAAACTCTTCCTCTCAAGTTCCTTCACCGTATCCCACTGTCGAAAGGAGCTCATGCACTCAACAAACACTGCAACCGACCCTCCAACAACACCACGCGGTCGCCAGCCCTTCCGCTCCGTTGTCGCACCCTATGACGCCGAGGCTTGCCTTCACCTCCAACATCAAGACATCCACCTTCTTCTTGCCCAACTTCCTACGACACCTCAGCACTCGTATCAATAGTAAAGGAGGACGACCAAAGCAAATTAACTAGAATAGGTCTCGCTCCAGTCAGCTGTACCATCTCCAAATCAACTCTACCTTCAAAATGTCTCGAACGTACGTTCCTTAAATCTTCATATCTCTCCCTTGCAAATCCAGATTTCCAAGCGTTAAGACGCAGCAGCACTGCAGCTTTCCAGCACTGCACCTCACATGCCAGCACCTAGCGACAAACGCCGCCCCTTAAGTGCGAACCTGCCTCCGCCAGCGGTGCAGGGTTAGCAACGGCAGCACGTACCTAACCTTTCCCCTACGTTAGGCCTGCAGCCCGGCCTTCCGATCCTAGCGTGAGGCTGCCTCCGCAAGTGGCTTCGCCCCCTGGCCTTTCCCACCTAATTCTCTCCACCATGCTAATTCTCCTTTCATCCCGTTCTCTGCTATGCCATTCCACAAACACTGCCGCTTAGAACCACCTCTGTCGCCAACAACAGTTGAACGCAAATCCCAACTGAAGTTAAGGCTGCTGCCACCAGAGGTGGACCTATTCCCAACCAGTACATCAATACTCAGAGTTGATATTTATCGACGCTAAACGTTCATTCCTCAAGCTTTCGCTTCAAACCACTCCCTCGGAGGATTACATGTGGAGTGGAAAAGTTCAAGACTTTCCACTCCACATGTGGTCTGCTCCTCATGGTCTCTACCCACTACCACCGACTCGTATTGCATTCCAATAACACCAAGAACTTCCAAGCCAGCTTCACCATGGGTTACCTAGGCGAAATCTACTTCTCACTACCGAAACCTAATCCTCTGCTCATCAAAGGTATATCAAGAACGCAACCCACCAGCTCAGACACCAGACAATCAATCATGTTGGAAATCCGTACCCCTACTCTCCGCCAAGGATTCTACCCAAATGTCGTCCGACCACTCAACGCCATGGTCGAGCCATATAGATTCCAGTTCCTCTGATTCTATCACATCCAACCTTAATCCAAATCCGTCCATATTCCGACTCGTCAGCGCCGCACAACGAAAGTAAGAGAGACCAAACCGTAAGGCTTTTACTCCAACAGCAACAATCCTTCGTTGCCAACCTTCATTTAAGAGATCAGGCCAAACTCCCATCCGACCCACTCTTCACAGAAGACTTAAATCACCCCACCACATGCCGCGTCCCAACCGGCAGATCCAAACACTGGGCCGCAGGTCATCGGAAGCTTCAGGAGTTACATTCGATCAAATCAGTCTCCCCAGAAATGGCTTTCACCGCCACAAGAGACAACAGAAGTCGAGGAAATGGACAATCTCCATCATCCAACTCGCGATTAGTTCAGTGGAAGTTCTCCTTTCCCGCTGTAGTGATGCACCTCCACACTCCCGCATGAGCTCAGTTCAAACGGAAATTATTCCACTGCCGCCTCCATTGCCGCAGCAATGATGTTCCCCCACACTCCCGCAGGAGTCAGCAAAAGGGGGAAGTTTCCCACTGCCGCAGCAGTGAAGCCACGTTCACACTGGCTTGGTTACCTCAGATGCTCATGACTCACCATCACATCCACTCAGCCTACTTTCATTTCAGAAACTCGCAGGCTAAACTCCCATCTGTCCCACTCTCTATAGACGATTCCACCCCATTACAAATTCCGGTTCCAAACTTCTTAAAGCTACGCTACCCCAAACCGGATTCCCAACAGACCATTCATCCAGCCATCCTTTTCGCATAGGTGCAGCAACCACGGCCGTGCAAAGGCCTTTCCCAACAGTAAATACAAGCATTGCGCCGCTGGTCTCCAGAAGCTTTCAAGAGCCATCAGACCAAACAGACCGCACATTCAAACAAGGTCTTCTGTTAAGCATCAGCTCCTCCCCACTTACAACTTCATGGCCACTGCTTCCATTGCCGCAGCAGTGACGCTCCCGCAGGAGCAAGCTCTCTCTAACTCTCACTGCCGCAGCAGTGACGCTCCCGCAGGAGCAAGCACTCGCTAACTTCCACTGCCGCAGCAGTGACGCTCCTGCAGGAGCAAGCTTCTAATTTCCACTGCCGCAGCAGTGACGCTCCCGCAGGAGCAAGCTCTCTCTATCTTCCAGCTCTCTCTAACTTCCACTGCCGCAGCAGTGACGCTCCCGCAGGAGCAAGCTCTCTCCATCTTCCAGCTCTCTCTAACTTCCACTGCCGCAGCAGTGACGCTCCCGCAGGAGCAAGCTCTCTCTATCTTCCAGCTCTCTCTAAACCTCCACTGCAGCAGCAGTGACGCTCCCGCAGGAGCAAGCCTCTAATTTCCACTGCCGCAGCAGTGACGCTCCCGCAGGAGCAAGCCTCTAATTTCCACTGCCGCAGCAGTGACGCTCCCGCAGGAGCAAGCCTCTAATTTCCACTGCCGCAGCAGTGACGCTCCCGCAGGAGCAAGCCTCTAATTTCCACTGCCGCAGCAGTGACGCTCCCGCAGGAGCAAGCCTCTAATTTCCACTGCCGCAGCAGTGACGCTCCCGCAGGAGCAAGCCTCTAATTTCCACTGCCGCAGCAGTGACGCTCCCGCAGGAGCAAGCTTCTAATTTCCACTGCCGCAGCAGTGACGCTCCCGCAGGAGCAAGCTTCTAATTCCCACTGCCGCAGCAGTGACGCTCCCGCAGGAGCAAGCCTCTAATTTCCACTGCCGCAGCAGTGACGCTCCCGCAGGAGCAAGCCTCTAATTTCCACTGCCGCAGCAGTGACGCTCCCGCAGGAGCAAGCCTCTAATTTCCACTGCCGCAGCAGTGACGCTCCCGCAGGAGCAAAGCCTCTAATTTCCACTGCCGCAGCAGTGACGCTCCCGCAGGAGCAAGCCTCTAATTTCCACTGCCGCAGCAGTGACGCTCCCGCAGGAGCAAGCCTCTAATTTCCACTGCCGCAGCAGTGACGCTCCCGCAGGAGCAAGCCTCTAATTCCACTGCCGCAGCAGTGACGCTCCCGCAGGAGCAAGCCTCTAATTTCCACTGCCGCAGCAGTGACGCTCCCGCAGGAGCAAGCTTCTAATTTCCACTGCCGCAGCAGTGACGCTCCCGCAGGAGCAAGCTTCTAATTTTCCACTGCCGCAGCAGTGACGCTCCCGCAGGAGCAAGCCTCTAATTTCCACTGCCGCAGCAGTGACGCTCCCGCAGGAGCAAGCCTCTAAATTCCACTGCCGCAGCAGTGACGCTCCCGCAGGAGCAAGCCTCTAAATTCCACTGCCGCAGCAGTGACGCTCCCGCAGGAGCAAGCCTCCAATTTCCACTGCCGCAGCAGTGACGCTCCCGCAGGAGCAAGCTTCTAATTTCCACTGCCGCAGCAGTGACGCTCCCGCAGGAGCAAGCCTCTAATTCCACTGCTGCAGCAGTGACGCTCCCGCAGGAGCAAGCTTCTAATTTTCCCACTGCCACAGGATCAGTTCCAACTCCACAGCAGCGACATACCTCTTTGGTCCTGCGGCGGAGGGGTTTTTCGCTGCAGTGGTGGCGACGTGCCTCCTGCTGTCGCCGGGGCCCCGAGGGGTTTTCTCCTGCTGCGACGCTGACGTGCCTCCTGCCGCTTCAAGGGCCCAGAGAGGCTTTCCCCTGCTATGACGCTGACGTGCCTCCTGCCGCTGCAGGGGCCCAGAGGGGTTTCCCCTGCTACGACGTTGACGTGCCTCGAGGGGTTTCCACCGTCACGGCGGCGACGTGCCCCCTGCTCCCACAGCGGCCCCGAGGGGTTTCCACCGTCACAGCGGCGACGTGCCTCCTGCTCCTGCAGCAGCCCCGAGGGGTTTCCACCGTCACAGCGGCGACGTGCTTCCTGCTCCCACAGCGGCCCCGAGGGGTTTCCACCGTCGCAGCGGCAAAGTGCCCCCTGCTCCCGCGACAGCCCCGAGGGGTTTCCACTGCCACGGCAGCGACATGCCTCCCGCAGCGACCACGGGGGTTTCCACCACCGCGGCGGCGACGCACCACCTTGGTCCTGCAGCGGCCCCGAGGGGTTTCCCCTGCTGCAACAGCGATGTGCCTCCTGCTACTGCGGGGGCCAGAGGGGTTTCCCCTGCTAAGACGCTGACGTGCCTCCTGCTGCTGTGAGGGCCCCGTGGGGTTTCCACTGCTACGGCAGCGACGTGCCTCCTGCTCCCACAGCGGCCCCGAGGGGTTTCCACCGTCACGGCGGCGATGTACCCCCTGCCTCCCGCAGCGGCCCCGAGGGGTTTCCACTGTCGCAGCGGCGATGTACCTCCTGCCTCCCGCAGCGATCACGGGGGGTTCCCCTACCGCGGTGGCTTCATACCTCCCTTCTATGGCAGCCAGGGGAGTAGTTTCAGAGGTACCCCTCATACTCCCAGAAACAAAATTACACCCAATTCTCTTTCTGGCAACAAATTGAACAACAAACACATACCCAATGCTAAAGCCATATCATCCCCTCCGCACCTCAAGCCCTCTACAGCAACATTCATCTGCCCTCCCGAACTCACAATCTACCCCCCCAGCTGTAACCTTGCAATTCTTTGGGGGGTCATCAAAATCTTCAGCGGCTGTCCGACTAGGTTGCAATTTTTGGGGGGAGTGCTCCAGGTTCGGGCTAACACCGAGCTCGGAGCCCTCTCCTCGGACAGCTCGCCAAATACGCTTACCATTCATTGCTCCTGAATCATTCGTAAGTGTGAACTCGTGAAATGATGTTTTATTAACAAAGTTCGGGAGGAGCACGTTCAAATGATTAATACAATCAACACGTCATCAGCAATTACTCCTCATCCTATCAGCAGGAGAGGAAGTACGTATATATAGACACGTTTGACTCACCTACAGCTCTTTGACATTTTTCGGCATCCCTCCACCACCCCAACTCCTCACACTTAATTGTTCCTATCAAAGTCAGGATACGGGGGGAGTGCTCCAGGTTCGGGCTAACACCGAGCTCGGAGCCCTCTCCTCGGACAGCTCGCCAAATACGCTTACCATTCATTGCTCCTGAATCATTCGTAAGTGTGAACTCGTGAAACATTTATGATTTTCATTTCAAGTTGCTTCTGTGTATTTGCCTTGGGACCTGGAGACGGAAGTCCCTTCTCTCTCTCCAAAATTGGTTACGTTTCCTCTAAAACAGGCTCCTAGACTTAAAAGTGGGAGGGGCGCGTAACAGTTGTCTCAGGAGATTAAATGAATGTTATAGAAAAGCATGATAAAGGGATATAAACCTAAGCAGCTTGAAGTTCATGTGACTACAGTTGCACATATTCAGAAATTTAAGATCCATGGGACTGTAGTCAACCTCCCTGGATGTGGACGCAGAAGGAAAATTTATGACACATCAGAGACGGATAATCCAAATGGTAACAAAAGAGCCCAGAAAGACTTCTAATGAGATCCAAGGTGAACTCCATGCTCAAGGAACATCAGTGTCACTTCACAAGATATCAGCCAAACTTCAATGGACAGAGCTATATTAGATCTACACAATCATCCACAGTAATTAACAGTCAATTGTTAATATTATATCTGTCTGACTCAAGTATGTTTCTTTGTTTTTGATTTGCAGATGATGTGGAAATGAAGTTTTTTTTCACATTTCATTGTGTGTAAATATTGTTTAAATATTCATGTTTATAATAAACATTTTCTAAATACAAATGTGTTTAAATGTGTTCATGGCTTGTATATGTGTGTTTAAAGAATTTTCATGTCTCTCTTCCCTCTATCACAGACATCTACACATCATGTTATATCCGCAAAGCCACCAGCATTGTGGACGACCCCACACACCCCTCACACACACTTTTCACCCTCCTGCCGTCCGGAAAACAGTATCGAAAAATTTGGTCTCTCACAACCAGGCTTTGCAACAGTTTTTTTCCCCATGGTATCAGGCTGCTGAACTCATAACTCATACAAGCTGCACTACTTTTGGACTGTTACCATCAAACTGTGACAAAATTAAACCGTGCACTTTATGTATATCGTTTTTTTTTCTGTACCTACTGTGTATTATGTCTGCGTTATGTACTGTCTGTTTGCACTTTGTGCTCTGATGTATAGAGGTTTTTGTTCTATAGTGCCTTGGTCCTGGAGAAACGTTTCGTTTCACTACTTGTATATGGCTGAAATGACAATAAAATCCACTTTGACTTTGTTCATGATTACATTTTCTATGTTTCATGTTTAAATATGTTCATGGCTTATGTGTATGTATGTTTTTACAAAGAGATTGAGATTATATAGAGATTTTCAATAAATGTTACTTGTAATAACTTTCTATTCATTATAATGTTTTTGAGCAATAAGTAATTTAGAGGATGTATTTTTGTAGGATGATTATTTGTGTACAAGCATAACTAGATGTAGAGGTTGAGAGAACCAACCGCGAACATACCTGGAATCAACCGCGAACGTTCCGGAATGTTCTCTTTCTGTAAAGAAAACTTTCCAGGCGAACATATGGGGAACATTCTAACGTTTGGTTCACAGAACGTTCTGGAAACCAAAAAATGTTAGCTGGGGCTATAACCGAACTCCACCGTATTTTGCAACACTGCTCCGAACTGTGGTGCATTGCATTGTGCATCCGACTGTGGTTAAATGAAGCTTCTGCTCATTTCACAAGTTTTTCGAAGGGTGGTGCGTGAAAAAAAAAAAAAAGAGTACAAATAGGAGAGTAACAAATAGGAGACCATTGTGATTTGTGTCATTCATTTTCATTTTTCGTTATTATTATATTATAGTTATACAGTGAGGATGTTAAAAGCTCGCCACACTAACAAAAATACAACATTTTTATTTTTTAAATGGCTTGTTTTCAAATGTGTTTCAGATAGCATGTGCAATTGAGCACTATAGGCGTCACCGTGGAGACGGGTGTCGGCATAGATTCAAAGCCTCGACACACGGCACATTTGCTTTGAATGTTTCAGTGTTTTATGAAGCCTCGCTGTCCACCATTAGAAATAGGTTCACTTCAAATGAAAGCATTTTAACATGTTTATTCGTCGAGCAATTGAACCCACCACAAAGGCTTATGTTGAGCTTGAAGAACGTAATGTCTAATCGCAGGCATTTGTACTGGGGCAACGCAACGTAAAATCGCACGCGTTTACGCATGCAACATTCAAGCACACAGTTGTGGAGTTGAGTTGAAGTATAGCCTACATCGAGATCCTCTGAAACGTAAAGGTGTTTTTTATTTTATTTAGTAAAGGTAAACATGCTACAGGAAACTCACTCAAGTGAATCAGATGAAAAATTTTGGACTAACCGTTGGGATGGGGTTGGGTGGGACAAACTTCTACAGTAATACCTCGGTTTACGAGTTTAATTCGTTCCCAGAGCGAGCTCGTAAACCAAAATGCTCGTACACCAAAACAAATGTCCCCATAAGAATGCACTAAAAATCAATTAATTCGTTCCCCATGACCACAAATGCCCATTTTAAATATTTTTTTGGTTTTACCCTATTAATTGCAGTTAAAATTGTAACCATTAAGATATCCTATAAATACTAATTCATAATTGACAATTAAACTCAAAAAATACTTGACAATTTACTGTAATGCACGTCAGGTTTGAACAGCCTGCTTGGAGGAGAGAGAGGAGGGAGGAGAGGGGAGCGGGGAAAGCAAGGATGAAAGCAAATGAGTGAATTTATTATAATAGTGCAGAAAACAAACGAGTGATAATCCAGAGTTAAAGTCGTGGAACATGGGAGCCCGAAAGAACGAATTCACAGGAGAGAACGAATTCGCGGGAGCCGCAAATGAACGAATTCGCGGGAGCCTCGGACGAACGAATTCGCGGAAGCCGCGAACGAACGAATTCGCGGGAGCCTCGAACGAACGAATTCGCGGAAGCCGCGAACGAACGAATTCGCGGGAGCCTCGAACGAACGAATTCACGGAAGCCGCGAACGAACGAATTCGCGGGAGTCTCGAACGAACAAATTTGCGGGTACCGTGAGAGAACGAATTAGCGGGAGCCGTGAATGAACGAATTTGCGGGAGCCGCGAGAGAACTAGGGGAGCGTGGGGCACAAAGTAACGCGGGGTAAATAGTAACAGCGATTTTTTTAGATAGTTGCAGGGGCATAAATCTGACGTGCTAAAGGGCTTTTCATCACACTGTTTGCCGACGTCTTCTGGCCATTTTTCGAGAAATTTTGAAGGATACTATTCGGAAATCCATTGCCGCTTGTATATATATATTCTTTCATTTTTCTTATTTGTACCTATATTATTTTCTTTGTCTTAATTTTCATATGTTTCTTTGTCTTATTTTTCATATGTTCTTCTCCCTTTCTTATTTGAATGATTTGTAAAGAGTGATTTATAATCAAGTTAGGGATTTTTATTAATTAAAACCTTTCTTTACTCTTCTGTGTTTTTCCATCGAGTAAGGATGAATATTGTCAGCACTTCTCAACAGATAGAGAATGTTATCAGAATGTTTTGGTTTATAGTTGGAGCCTGAGCCGAGTTCAGCCTTGGAGAAGCTGTGTATTTGTGTGTGTGCGTTAATATGGTCTGTATTGGTGAGGTGATTAACTGGCACCATCAGGAGACGGAATGACTTGTTGTTCTCGACAAGCCACGTCACGAACCCGTCAACCATGTGATCAACGAAGATAAGCTTCAGACTGTCTGCTCTTGTGTGGAAAATTACTAGTTTTGTTTTTCCTTTTTTCTTTCTTTCTTAGCCAATCAGGATCATTTAAACGTCATCATTGACGTAGTTAGCACCCTCTGTTAGAGTATAATTGCTGTAACAATGTTATTGTAATTGGGGCGGCCTACAAACTCCTTGTGAGACCTGAAGCTGGCTTCTGCTGATGAAACTGCAAACTAAACTTCACTAAAATGTCTTCTATTGACTGCACTTCTGACTCCTGGTCTTCATTCTACATATCTGGTCCTCGGGTCTTAACTGTAAATTCCCCTACAGTTAATGGTGGAGAATGCGCGGGCAATTCATTCTTCGATGACATCCCTGGTCGAACAACAAACAAGGTAGAAAGTGTTAGGGCTGTCTGAGTGGAAGTGACTGGACAGGGGATCGGGAGAGCTCCACTCAGAAGTGAGTGGGGAGTACCGAAACTGCTTAAAACCAGAATGGAGGTACAAATAATTATACCAGCTTTATGATTTTTATGATCATTCGGTTTTGATGGTGTAATAGTCGCTGGGATCCGTATGGGACTGGTTAAATGCCAGGGACGCCGTAACCGGAAGGCATCGCATTAATACACTTTAAAAGGGATTTGGGGAAGTCTCTAAGGGAAAGTGTATAGAACACTGGATAGGAACGCTGGTTAGAATCCAGAAGAATCTCACAAGGAGATTCCAGGTTCCACAGGTCCGTGTCACTGTGAACCTGACTTGATCACTTCCACTTCAGATAGGGGTACCCCGAATTTAGTGAATCAGGCAGTTAGGGACTAAAGCATTAGTTAGTTATAAAATAATAATATGAAATAAATATAGGGCTAACTTGTTTGCCAGGGATGCATCTGGAACGATTCCTGCAAAAGTAAATTTTACGAGAAAATTTTGTGACCCGAATTGGTTTGGATCAGGATATGTGACTTGGTGTTTTTGTAGTATACTTTGTGGTTTCATCACGCAGAAGCCACAGCTGTGTTATTCAAAGATCGCCGCCTCCATCTCTTCCTACCATGACTTCAGGTGAGTATTAACTTTGACTAAAATATGGCTAACAATAACTGAGTAGTCTGATTATTACTGATTAGTTAAGTAAGCAGAAGAGAAAATGCTGTAAACAGCGCTGCTTCTCAAAGTGAATTTTCAGAGCTCAGGAGGAAAATGGTTAGTCTGTGTTTTTAATTCTGAGTGTAAAAACAAGGTTGGAAGTCATGATAAAATAATGAAACAGAAGAGATTAAAATGCTGTAAACAGCGCTGCTTCTCAAAGTGAATTTTCAGAGCTCAGTAGGAAAATGTCTGCTAGAAGTCTGTGTTTTTAATTCGGAGTGTAAAAACAAGGTTGGAAACCATGATAAAATAATGAAACAGAGAAGAGATTTAATGCTGTAAACAGCTCCGCTTCTCAAAGTAAATTTGGTCAGTCTGTGTTTTTAATTCTGATTGTAAAAATAAGGTTGGAGATGATAAAATAAAACATGATAAAATAACGAAACGTTGAAGAGAAGATATTAAAGGCTGTACACAGCTTTGCTCTTCAAAAGCAAAATTGCAGAGCTCAGTAAGAAAATGCTCCTAGTTTTAATTTGATTGGAAAGTGTGAGCAAAGAAAGAGCTTGAACGATATAAATGTCTGCTAGATGTGATAAATGTCTGCTAGATGTGATAAAGTGACATTTCTGGTGTTTAGATTTGAAAAGAAGATCAGTGTCTAAAATACCAACATTTACGTTTTCGTCTGGAAAAGAACAAAAATAAGATTAAAGTCTTAAGGGATTCTTTTGAAAGAAAGATTTGTAATGAGAAGTTTTATAGTGAATGGAAGAGTTAAATTGTGTAAAATTACAGACAATGACTTCAAAAGATGGGAGTTTCAGTAATATGTAATTCGCAAAAAGACAACTATAAAAATTATAATTCTTTGAAAACGTATTTTTGGGCAAAGATTTCTGAAACAGGCCAGAGTCACAATAAAGTAGATAAATGTTAAATGTTTACAAAAATGCAGTGTTCCAGTCCTTGAATCCAGTCCAGAGTTTCTCTCTCTCATTCAAAGTCAGCTAACTGCTGTTATCTCAGTATGTGTCGTCAGTGATAAACAATTTACAGGAAGTGTTCCAGTGAAAATCATAGACACAGAGATGTTAAAGGAAATCATGTTACAGGCAGTTCAAAACTTTTAAAAGGTCCACATTTATGATTGTGCACATTAAATTTGTTGTTAAAAGTTTCAACAACTAAACTTAGAGATTAAATTGTTTGATTAAATTGTTATGACCAGTAATTTTTGTTTCGTCTCATCTTAGTCTCCACCATGGTA
Source organism: Rhodeus uyekii (assembly GCA_037043235.1). Lineage (NCBI taxonomy): Eukaryota > Metazoa > Chordata > Actinopteri > Cypriniformes > Acheilognathidae > Rhodeus > Rhodeus uyekii. The sequence goes on along the minus strand of JAWRVZ010000339.1, from coordinate 422,278 downwards.
CAAGGCTGATGGAGTAGACAATGGTGATAGCGATGCTGAGATTAAACACAGAGAATAAGCTATGCTGTTGTTTTGAATATGTTAATAGTTTTACTGATAACATACTGCTGTTATTAACCGGTCTCCCTGTTTTGAACACTATCAGGCAGTCGAAATAACTCTGGTGTTTCTTGAATGCACCTTCCCTAAGCTCCAGAGAATACCTGAACCTGAAGAAAACTCGAAGATCCGCAAAGGGAATGAAAGGGTTAAACAGTAGAGCACGAGGGCGTCCACTCAATGACGGGTAAGTTCCTCTAATGGCCACATGGTGGACAACCTAAGGCAGAGGTTCGCCGCCGCTCCTGGGCATCTACCCAAAAACAGGGGAAGGGAGATGTTTTCTGTGACAACTGGATGAGAGTTGAGAGGATGTCTGTGGTTGGCTAGTAGCATCCTTCAGAGGGGGGACCTGTTAAATTGCAGAAGTCTGCCCCAAAACTGAGTTCCTCCATACCAGGTCACTGCAACCGCATTCCTTGACAAGTGTCCCCAACTTGTAGAAGATGCCAGGGGGAGTCCCTGAAGAGGTTGTTTATAAAGAGATAATGGGAATGTGCTTTCAAGAGCTGGCTGAGAACATGATGTGATTGACCTTTAGTTGTTGTGGAGACCATAACAAAACTTTATAATATCAAGAACATTATTTTGTTTTTGTTGGTTTATGGAAAGAACTGAAAATTAATAGAAATTGAACTAATATGTCTCTATCATAGTTTTCACTCCTGCAGGTCGTTAGACATGGTGGTGACTAAAGATGAAGAGCGTTTTTTTTTACAAATTAAAGATGGTCTGGATAACAAAGGTTAAGTGAATTTTTAACAAACTAAACTTAGTAATGCTCCTAGCATACTTTCTTTGAGATTATCAAAATGGGTCTAATTGAGAGTTAAATATTTACATTTAAGAAATTTGTGAATGATTATGGTTTCTAAATGGCAAATAATTTACTATTGCATTCTGCCAAAAAGTTACAGTCTTAAGAGACTGAGGAAAACTGTTGACTGAGAGAAAGATTGTGAGTGGAGACACGGATGGCACTCTGTTATCAAAATGATAAAGGAACTAAAACAACCTAGCAAACTTTTCTAAAAACAAATTAAGTATAAACATACATTTTTAAACACACTTTTAAACTGAATAAGTTAAACCTAGAGAAGATTTTAAAGCTTAAATCTTTGTAGAATAAATACCAGAAGTAAACCTTGAATATGAGCGATTTGTATTCATGTCTGAGTGTGTGTGAGTTTTGTATGTCCACATAGTGCACATGTTGTCATTAACCTCTGGAATGAGTGTTTGATCATTACAGATGGGTTAAGTGAAATGACATCTATACAGAAGCCGAGAATTCTGATTGAATTTGATGAAAAGACGACACCATACATGGGACGAGCTTTAATTGGACTGAATATCCAGCTCGGTCTGCTAGTGGTAAATATGACTAATTTTGTCATTTATGACGTTAATTTCAAGTTATTCTCTGGATTAGTTTAAATAATTGTGTAAATTGAAATTGTGAAGCTGAAGATTGCCGTCCATTATGGGGTTTAAAACCCTTTTCTAAATTCAACTGAGGGTCTAAATTTAAATACTATCAACTATGAGTGATCCGAGTGTTATAGACTTGACGTTATAAGACTTGACGGCAGAGATAGTGTGACACATTGGCTAAGTCACCCTCCAAATTATCCAGAGAGCACCCTCACATTTATGAAGGCCGGTGGGCGATCAAAGGAGTGAATATAACTTATAAAAAGTTTTTATTGATTTTCATCCATTAAGAGGATGCATGACATTAGATCAGCCATTCATACAAAGGGTTAATGAAACAGCAGCTATGAGACTGTCTGTGTGACTTAGGGATTAAAGCACAAGTAATATTTTTAAAGATAAATTCAAGGGCAGAACATTTACTTACTGGGTAATTAGTTTGAAACTCAGTTAATAATATTGAATTCGTCTAAATCTGTTATCTGCCCTAATATATAGACCTCGAAACAGGAATGGGGATTTTATAAATGAGTTCTCTGAACTTTAATTGGTTATGGTCCCTTCTTTTGGCAATATTTTAATTTTGAGAGACTTCAACATAAATGTTTGTGGTCCTTTAAAGCCCTTGGCGAAAGATTTTGTACCTTGATTAGAGCCTTTTGATTTCTTACAGTATGTTTCTAGCCCAACACACGAGTTGTTTTTCATTACTGTTAAATCTAACTGCATCATTTGATACCGTTGACCATAAGATTTTCATTGATTGTCTTTGAGATGTGGTTGGCATTGAGGGTTTAGCCCTGGAATGATTTTACTCATATCTAAAAGATAGGACTTATTTTAGTCAATCCTGGGACTTTCTTTTCATCCGTTACCCCTCTCTTGTATGGGGTCCCTCATGGCTCAATTTTGGGCCAGTTTTGTTCTCCCTCTATATGCTCCCTTTGGGAGTGATTTTGAAAAATATATCATTCATTATAATTTGTATGCTAATGACTCTCACACTTTGTTTGAATGTTTAGATAACGTTAAGTGCTGGCTAACAATTTTCTCCAGATGAATGAGTCTGAGTTTATTTTATTTGGTAATAAGGGATGTCTTTATGATGTCATTGACTGCCCGGGATTCCTTTCAGGGAAAAATCTTTATAGTTTGAAAAACCTTGGAGGCATTTTTGACTCTGAGCTCAAATTTGATCACCAAATGAATGCATTGTTAAAAATAGTTTTAATCATCTTAGCTCTATATCTAAGTTGAAGTCTATCCTCTGTTTTTATGACATGGAGAAAATTGTGCGTGCCTTTATGCTATTTTGTTTGAATTACTATACTGTATCTGGGTGTGAGTCAGGTCTCTCTCTCTCCTGCAGCTCGTTCAGAATTCAGCTGCTAGGTTTCTAACTACGAAGAGAGAGAACACATTCCAGTGCTTATCTAACAACAATGGCTTCCTATACGTTTCAGAATTCATTATAAAGTGTTGCTATATGTTTTTAAAGCTTTACATGGGTTAGAACCAGAGAATATTTCAGATCTAATCATTCTGCATCACTCAAATAGGTCCCTGCGTTTAAAAGATCAATTACAACTAATGATTCCTTGATCTCGCCTAAAATGCAAAGGTGATCGGGCCTTCTCTGTTGCAGCTCTAAGACTATCTCTCTCTGATAAATCTTCTTCTACTCTCGGATTATTTCATAGTGTGCTAAAAACTCATCTGTTTTCAATAGCATTTGAAAGTATTTTGAAATCTGCCGTTTGTTAGTGTGTATTATGCTTTATTTATGCTTTCATTAATTTTTATTTGGTTAGCACTTCAGTTTCCACATAGTGGTGTTGAAAGTGCTTTATAAACAAGGTTGAGTTGAGTTAATATCATATTTTTGTTTTTGAGGCAATGCTGATAATATTTGTGGGATCAGAAAGTCTAAACATTTGATAGAGAAATACCTTGACAAGTAATTAAAATGAAAATAAATAAAATGAATGTTATGAACAGAAAAATTCAGATATGAATTTGGATCAATTTAAGAACACTTTTAAATTAATATATTATGAAAATCTGACAGTTCTTGTTCAACTTATAACAAATTTGAAAGATAGCAAACCTAATGGTATCTGATGAGCCAAATGACAATGAAAGGGTTTAGATTTTGGTCATAACGCATAAGCAGATTTAACAAACTGAGGTACTGAGAACAAAATTGACTAAAGGAAATCATTATTATTTGATTTTGAATTTTGGAATGTTAACATGCTTTGAATACTGTGAAATTATTTTGTTTCAGTGGAAATAATTATTGAAATGATTATTTGAATTTGTTTCATTTTTTATTTCTGTTTTTGAAAAAGAAAATTTTAATATGTCCTGCAATTAAGATGGTACATGCTATTTGCCTGTTAAATGAATGACACTTTCAGTAGAAACTCAAAGCTTAAGACGGATTTTTATGGGATTTATTTATTCTTTCATTGTTTATTTTTATTTTGACCACCTTTGATTTTAATTGGTGTAGTGAAATAGATTTACCCTCTTATTTCATGTATTCTACAATGAATTGGAAATTGTTTTGTTTTTGGTTTATTTACAACAACAACAACAAAGTATATCTTGATATTTTCATGCAATGATGGGTGATTATACCAGTAGACGTGACACTTTTAACCTAATACCTGGTGTGGGGATTTTGTTGGGGATGTAAAACTATTTTCCCATTTATTTCGGCTTCTAGAGAATAAAAATGTATTTAATTTTTAAATCCATTTAATTTGATTATAAACTAAAATAGCCAAGATTCATACTAACAGCATAAGATGTTTATACAACCATGTCTTTTGTTTTGAAGGTCAATAACACACTCTGTGCTCTGTAAGATATTCTGTTCCAGTTAAGTCTGTGAAGGGAAAACATATTTTGTTTTATACAATTTTAACCGGAATTAGAGCAAGGGTGAATATATCAATTTGTAGCGGCATTAATTGATAGCCCAGATGTGTTGTTTTACTACACATTTGGCCTCATAGGGGGGACTGAAGGATACTATTCGGAAATCCATTGCCGCTTGTATATATATATTATTTCATTTTTCTTATTTGTACCTATATTATTTTCTTTGTCTTAATTTTCATATGTTTCTTTGTCTTATTTTTCATATGTTCTTCTCCCTTTCTTATTTGAATGATTTGTAAAGAATGATTTATAATCAAGTTAGGGATTTTTATTAATTAAAACCTTTCTTTACTCTTCTGTGTTTTTCCATCGAGTAAGGATGAATATTGTCAGCACTTCTCAACAGATAGAGAATGTTATCAGAATGTTTTGGTTTATAGTTGGAGCCTGAGCCGAGTTCAGCCTTGGAGAAGCTGTGTATTTGTGTGTGTGCGTTAATATGGTCTGTATTGGTGAGGTGATTAACTGGCACCATCAGGAGACGGAATGACTTGTTGTTCTCGACAAGCCACGTCACGAACCCGTCAACCATGTGATCAACGAAGATAAGCTTCAGACTGTCTGCTCTTGTGTGGAAAATTACTAGTTTTGTTTTTCCTTTTTTCTTTCTTTCTTAGCCAATCAGGATCATTTAAACGTCATCATTGACGTAGTTAGCACCCTCTGTTAGAGTATAATTGCTGTAACAATGTTATTGTAATTGGGGCGGCCTACAAACTCCTTGTGAGACCTGAAGCTGGCTTCTGCTGATGAAACTGCAAACTAAACTTCACTAAAATGTCTTCTATTGACTGCACTTCTGACTCCTGGTCTTCATTCTACATATCTGGTCCTCGGGTCTTAACTGTAAATTCCCCTACAATTTCATAGAAGTTTGGATGAAAACCACAGGAAAAACTCTTTTGGCAGCATGTAAATATTTTTGTTATAGTAGTTGTTTTTCGATTTTCAAAGAATGTGTGAAAGATTGTTAGTCTAATCTTATATTATGATTACCATCTTCTTGGCTAAAAGATGGTACCATTTTGAAAGACGTGAAAAACACATAGTGGCTGCTATCCGGTCCTGAAGTAAACAAGACAGCGCGGGGTTAGTTGTAACACTAAGCCTCATTGAACAAGTTGCATCAATAATCATATATTTTGCATTGTATTAACCTATTAAAACGTTTTTCATGTCATTCAAAACACAACAAATGTAAAAAATAAAGGAAAAAAGTTATGCTTATGATCATCAAGACACAACTTTTTTAAACAAATAAAAATACGTGAATGAACTTGCATTGGATAACATGGTGTTACAACTAACCCGCTGTCTGTTAAAACGAGCCCCGCTCACGGGTAAGGTCACATTTTACTCCTTGCGCTTTTGCCGATACTGCAGAGAAACTGCAGGTTTGACGAACATGAAAACAGTGCTCATTTGTAGGAGAGGCTTATATGTTGTTTGTATAAAAATATGGTTTGTCTAACCCTATTACTTTGTTTATTATTTGGCTAAAACCGTGTATATTTCACTACGTGATCAATAGTGATCACAATTAATTAATGTTTAGAATATGAGGTAAAAACTTCTGTAAATCACTTATAAAAATATCACTGTGGTGAATGATAGAGCCAATGAATGAGTTAAGGGGTTATAAAAGGGGTTGGAACCTCCTGACTGTTATGAGAGGCTGTCATTAGGATATTTCATGTAAAAATGCGCACAAGGATGCTGAGCGTTAGGACTTTTTCCACACAGAACTGCGCATGGGTGAGGGAATTTTTTCTCGTACACCGATACAATGCTCGTACTCCGATTCGACCCTCCTTGCTCGTACACCGATTTTCTCGTATACCAAGTCGCTCGTAAACCGAGGTATTACTGTATATTTGGTGATGGAACAAATTGTTCTGCGGGAGCTGCTATATTATTTTATAATTGCCCTGCGAAAGTAGTTGTAAACAAAACTAACGCAAATGGTCACTGTGTCCTTTCAATTGATGATTTGTTTAATATAGTAGGGAATATATATGGTTATAATAATATTTCTCAAAACAAATAATTGTTATCTGTAGTTTCTTATAATAGCAGGCCTGAAACTTACATATTCCACAGACAATATCATATTAGGAGGGCATTTTAACAAGGTTCAGGATGATTGGATGGACCGGTCACCTTTTAATTTCCAATATCTCCCAAAGCTAAGGAAGTGCAAATATAATTTTTTAATCATTTAATCATTAATCATTTATTCATTTTTCTAAGGAGCCCATCCTTAGAGCTTCTTAGATATAGATTTAACATTTATCACAATTGTTGTACTTTTTGTGATTGTGAAATTGAAACAACAGTACATTTTTTTTTTTTGATGGCTTATTTTGCAAAACCTTTTGGTTTGACATATGAGTGGCTTAAAAGTACAATTACTTTGATTTCGTCATTTTCTAAAAACGACATAATTTTCTGTGTAATAATGGAAAATGTACACAGTCAATACATTTTGAATAATATTCTCATTCTGGGGAAATGTTATATTCATTACTGTAAGTGCCTTAAAACAAATCCACTGTTTTTGTTGTGTTTCAGAAAGAATTTTGGATTTATTGTAAATCATTAAGATTACTAAAATCGAGAAGTGGAACAGGACTTTTTGGTTTATTGAAGAAAGTTAAGCTGTTGTATAATTATTTTTTTCTTTTTTCTCTCTCTATCTCTTTGTTTCTCTTTCTATGTTTCTTTTTTGGAGTTGTGCTCTGTAAGTGACTTTGTATTGCCTTATTGTAATTGTTTTTCTTGCAATAAAAAACGAAAAAAGACAAAAGTTCAATCACTCCTGTCATCGGTGAGAAATGTAAGGAAATCAATGTAACGAGAGGTTTTACAGAGCGTATTTCTCCAGAGAGTTTCGACTACCTGTGATTTCCCGCACGCAGTCACGTGGCTCAACTTGGCGCGCTGTCAGTCTGTTTGAATTTATAAACTATATTAAGCGTTATCGCCAGCAGTTTCATTATATTTGCTGTGAGTTTTGGTAAATATTAATGCATAATATGACATGTGATGCATTGAATACTACTGTGATGTACTGTGATGTACCTTAGTATTTTATGTTTGGGGAGAGATGGATTAATATTTTTGACTTTATCAACATAAACATGGTTCCTCTTGCATAACACTCAGGTATTCCTTATAGCCTATGGGTCAGAACCAAAAACCAAACACAGCTTCAGCGCCACTGCCGCTTGCAGCCGCGAGAGAGTGACAGTACAGGGAAAAGTAAAATAAAGGAGGTTTAATACAGGTTTGGCAAGTTCGGCGGGGCCGGATATGGTCCGCGGGGTGTAGTTTGCCCACCCCTGCTTTAGAGGAACAGCTCAGATTATATTTATTACAGAAAGCATCATGGCTCAATATATTCCCTACATTGTCCATAATGTGTGCTATTGACCAAATGCCTCTTTGTCACCACTCATTCATAAACAGATTTCCTGTTTACTGTTATTCATCTGTAGTAGATTGACATATTTTGAAGACTAAAATTATGCTTGAAGATCATTTTCCAAAACAATAATACTCTCACGGTTCTGTCAGGTTCAGTCTCTGAACATCCAGTAATCACTCTCACTTACTCTCTCTCTCTCTCTCTCTCGTTTGTTTGTCTCGTTAGCGTCAGCCCCGCCTCCTTGTTTCCTGTAATCATTCCCAGCTGTCTCTCATCACTACCTTCCCTCATGTATCATCCCTATAAATATCCCTCAGTGTTTGCTGTCTGGCATCGTGTCGTTGTCATTCATGTGTTTCCTTGCCATTCATAAGGACTCCTGTTGTGGTCCATGCCCTGAATTCCCGGTTTGTTTTAGGTTCAAGTTACGTTCTTTGGTTATGTTTCCTCCCCCTCATGGGTGTTTCTGTTGTATGTTTGTTTATTTACTTTTTGTTAATAAATCATCCACTTGCACTTGAGTCCTCCCGTATCAGTTTGTGTCAAATACCTGTTGGTGGAAAGCAGAAAGTTTTACAGGGAGTTTAGAAAATTCAACAGAATGAATTCACCTGACGGTATCTCAAACCAGAAAGAATCCATCATTAATGAAAGTCTGTAACCATCTAAGTTTAATGATTCCATTCATAATATAAAAATCAATTATTTTGAGACCACCATCTTCATATTCTTGGATATCAAATTTACTATTTCTATAAAGACACTTCCTTTTCCATATAAAATCAAATTTTAATTTGTTTACCTTTTTTTATTTTAGCAGAAACTGAAAATTGTCTACTTTCGTCAATAAAACTTCTCATTATTGTTATGTCTCTTTGAATCCAGGTATTCATTATTAATCTATTTTTGTCTTCAATTTAACAAAATTTGCATTTTATAAATGATCCCTCTTCTTGAGAGAGAAAAATTGCCTTTATCACTCCACCTCTCCTTATATCCAAAAGAAAATAAGTCGTCAATACCCTTTTAAGAGATATATTTACCCTCAATGTATCCGAACGGGCCTCTGAATCACACTGCTTTGCCTTCCTTTCTGGCTTTTTCGATTCTAGGCCATAGTTCATGCCTAAAAAGTCTATTTCCCTTTGTCAGATGCTCCGCCAAACGAATGCCAACTTCTTTGGTTCTCTTCCACACTTCATCACACACCAGTCTGCGAGTAAAGAGAATGATAACCTCTCTAGGACAGTTGGTCTCCTTCCTTCCCACCCGATGCCACGACATTCACTGCCTTGCCCATAGCAGGAGCAAACTCAGAGATTATCTTGCCCAGAAGCTGAATCACGTCCTCTCTTATACACTTGTTTACGTTCTCTTTGAAACCCTTAATGAGAATACACCATCTTCTTTTGTACTTTTCCTCTTCCAACACTCAAACTTTCAGGTCATTATTAATATAATTATAATGAAATTATGAATATACATGGCTTGATTCGGCTTCTAGAATTTGTCTTAGTTTTAGAATTAAGTTCAAAGAAACTGTCGATCTGTGAACAACACAAGACCGCATGATCTGTTTGAACCTTTTCTAAGATGAACTATGAAAGATTTTTCTCCTGGCCATAAAGATTAATCTTTCCGTTTTATTGTACTAAAAGGTACCAAAGCATGTAGCAAAAAAAAAACATTAAAGTGACTTATTGAGTATGAGCATTACAAACACAAGTTTGATTACACAGACTTTAATAAACAAAACTACATGTACAAATGACATAAGAACATATGTGCATTTGAGTTACATAGAACATATAGGCCTTTTTGTGTATTCAGGGAATTTATATTCACACATAGGTATGTGTCTGTGTGTGTCTTGGGTCTTTGGGGAAACCCTATGGCCTTCTCTTGGGAGTGGGGAGGGGGACTGGAGGACCCAAGTGTTACACTTATCTCATGTTTTGTGATCTTGTCTGGGTTAGGAGTCATTTGTTGTCATGGTGTCTAATTGGTTTGATTGTGTTCAGGTGTTCATGTTTAGCTTCCTCATTTCCTGTGTGTATAAGTTTGCCTGTTTAGTTCATTCCTTTGTTGGTTATTGTCAGTGTTACACGCTCCTGAGTTCGACCATTAAAAGGTATCTCTGTTCATTGTCTGCTGTCATCAGTTTCCTTCCGAGTTCACTGTGACAGAATAACCAACCAGGCAAAGTTGCCTACAAAGACTTTTTGTGATGGATCGACTCTATCCCCGGTCCGGACAGCAAAAGCCGGCCGCCACGTCTTGGCTCCCGAGCGCCGCGTCCACGCCATGGATCCCGGGCGCCGCGTCCACGCCATGGATCCCGGGCGCCGCGTCCACGCCATGGATCCCGGGCGCCGCGTCCACGCCATGGATCCCGGGCGCCGCGGCCACACCATGGATCCCGAGCGCCGCGTCCACGCCATGGATCCCGGGCGCCGCGGCCACGTCATCCAGACAGCGGAAGTCGGCTGATGAGTCCACCCCAGAGTCTGAAAGGGAAACTAACCTGAATCAATGGCCAACGGATTCGACTCCCACCCATATCCCCACCCCCATCTCTTCGTTCTCCTCGCTGGTTCCGTCCGGGAAAATGGATATTCCGGTTCCGTCCGGAAATCTTCAGTCTATGGTCCTGTCTGACTCCCTGGTCCCGTCTTCCCCGCTGGTCATGGCCAGCCCCCTGGATCCGTCGACTCCAAGGGTGTCATTGAAACCCTCAGCTCTGCCCTCACCGCCGGCTCTGTGCAGTTCGTCAGCTCCGCCTCAGGCTTCAATTCCACCAGCTCAGCGTGAGACCGAGTCCCCGGCTGCACATAAGACCTCCAGTCCCAGGTCCCCATCTCGACCCATCAGCCCATCGACCTTGCTTCGGCTCTGCATGTCCTCGTCGCCTCCGTGGACCGTCTGCCCTGTGACTCCGCTGGACTCGTTCGTCTCTCCAGGTCGGCCTCCGACGATCGTCACTCAGCCTCCGCCACGGACTTCCGGGATTTCGGCGAAGCCGAAACCCTCCACCCCTACGGCGTCATCGGGCTCCTCCCTTTCTCCGACCTCCCTGTCATCCTCACTCACCACAGCATCGTCCAGGTCATCCGAATCCCCGTCACCATCTCAGCCCCGCGACCCAGCAGCTATGCCTCGGGCTTCAAGGCCATCGAAGGGCCCCTGGTCCATCGGCCTCTCTGCTTCACCGGTCCTTCCACACAGCCTGATGTCGCCCCCGTCGATCGGCTCCCGGGTTCCGCCCAAAGCTTCACCCTGGCTCCTCCCACCGGCGGCACCACCTTGGGGATTTTCTGTGACTCCTGGTTGTCCTTTTCGACTTCCAGCGCTACGCCCACCTCTGAAGCCGCCTCCCTCCTCAGTTGGACATTTAATCGGTGCGAGGACGCACCTTGCCGAGGGGGGGGGTGTAATGTTACACTTATCTCATGTTTTGTGATCTTGTCTGGGTTAGGAGTCATTTGTTGTCATGGTGTCTAATTGGTTTGATTGTGTTCAGGTGTTCATGTTTAGCTTCCTCATTTCCTGTGTGTATAAGTTTGCCTGTTTAGTTCATTCCTTTGTTGGTTATTGTCAGTGTTACACGCTCCTGAGTTCGACCATTAAAAGGTATCTCTGTTCATTGTCTGCTGTCATCAGTTTCCTTCCGAGTTCACTGTGACACCAAGATGTTGTGTTTAATGTCTAAAGGGCCATAAAATGACTTAATCTGAGACTTAGTGGCATCACTTAAGTCTTAAAGTCTGTGTTATCTCAAAAATCAAATATATAAATGGGTGTTTGATAAATCATTTTCAGTCACTGTCCAGATGCTATAGTTCTCATTTCATCCGAAAAAGTACATGTGATGTGGACATTGTTGGACGGCAGTTGTTCCGATAGTCGAATGGCAGGTGGATCCTGAAAAAGAGTTCAGGAAAACTTTGATGATAATCCTCCTGAAGATAATTCACTCAGAGGCAGGAATCGAAACAGCAGTGTTAACACACACATGTAGTGAACACAACCAACAACCGACAAACTGATGAACAAATGACACACAGAGTGGCAGGAGAAACAAATAAATGAGTGGCAAGACAAACTGAAACAAAGGAACACGTGACTGAATGAAAACAAAATAAGAGTCCTAGCACTGTGATGGAGCCAAATATGGGTTGAAACAACACAGCAAGTTTTAGGGTGTAGCATTAATGTGTGAATTTTAAAGAACAACATGTAGTGATACAGAGTAAATCCACAGTCTTGTTAATGTTAATATATAGTAATTTACTTAATAACTGACTTTATAATAAAACACTTACCATTTCTCACACACCAGTTGAGTCTTAAAGCTAACTATATTTTAGGAAGCGAGTATGAACAGATCATCATATATCTACTAAATTATATACTTTCCTGTGATTTGAGACCAAGACCTTGATAAAGAAGAGCAATACAATACAGTTCAGTATTTACTTGTGCACTGAAATTATAGGGGTGGTAGAACTGTGTATTGGTATATTTTTCCAATGGCTGAATTTACTGCGTGTGAACTTATCGTTTGCATTTCTGTACTGATGTGTCCCCATGTGAACCTGTTTCAACTGTAGATGTACATAATTTTAATCTATGTCAAAGTTTCTATAATGGAATCTCTCAATTAGACCGTTTTAATTCCTTTTTAACAGTAACTGTTTGAATCAGAAACAGCACAATTCAATTAAAGAGCTATTTACACATGACACAATTAACAGTATTAAGAGTTAATTAAGACAGTTGAAGAAATGGTCAGAAGGACACACTCATTTTGACACTTTCATGAGTGCATGGAAATAATCACACACAGACTCAGAGTCTGCATGGTCACATAGTCTGACTCGCGGGCCAGTTTGAGTTTGTGGGCTCAGAAATGCATGCAGGTGCCAGCTAGCGATCTCTCTGTTATGGAGCTTGGTTTCCTTGGCTCCAGTTTGTGAGAAAGATCACAGGTCAGTGTTGGATATACCCACAAACACAAATGGCGTTGGATAGAGTTTGACCTTGTCCTACAGTAACCTGATGTAAAATTATATTTAAACATCTGATATAGAGAAGCTATAGTGTGGGGTTTTAGAAAATAGAAAATGCTAATTCTGAATTTCTGGATATCTAATAAACAGTACAAAGCATTTTGTGTGAAACTGATATTTTTCTGCAGTTCCTATACTATACTTTGTCTTATGCAACATGCAGAGATACATACAAGTAAGGCTAAACTTTCAGAGAGGTTTTGAGCAGTCTGAAGTGGTGTGACTATCTGTTTATCTCACAGCAGGAGACAAGGTAAGTGTTCCATACTTTTGCACTTTTTCCATCTGGTTGCAGGCCAGTGATAAATAGTAGTAATATGTATTTGAAATTGCAAGTTAAAACTCAAAATCATCATATGATGGTCCACAAGGGGGTGTCAGAAACACATGAAAATGGAATCTATTTGCTTGCTACTGACCCTTCATTTCAAACCAAATGAAACCTTTAGCAAGGTTTTACTAATATTATCGATGCTTTGTAAAAATGTTTGATGGTATTATTTTACACCAAAGTAAACTATACTGGAGATTCCCTTTAATCAAGAAAAAAAGAAAAGATAATGCAAATAATTAGTTGCTAGAGTGTATTTGGGGTGTTGAGCAGATTAAATAATTAAACAATTCTGTGCAAGCTACTTTAGAAAATACCCCCAAATTCCTAGTGCTCAAGCCTGCCAAATGTGGATTTGGACAGCAAGTGTCTAATATTTCATCTTCACATCCATTTAATGACAATCAACAGATCTGAAGCAGAGGCCAGAAAATAAACAGTGAAGGGAACATCAGCTCACCGCATTACATAAATGTGGTCTTCATAACAGAGTTCTGTTGTGCAGCACGTCAAGGTTCAGATTGGGAGTGTGTTTGTATAATACAGAGCATTCCGTTGTGTCTGTCATCATCTTACCTTGGCTCTCATTTAATAAGGTGTGTGGTTAGTTTGGCCAGACGTTAGTGCCATGCCCATGTTATTTAGCTGTCTGTTCTTTCACTGTGTATTTTTGTGTATGTGTCTCTGAGAAGCTGGTAAGGGCTTCCTGGCCAGTATAAGAGAAGTGCTGTGTGAGGAGCAGACTTCAGAGAGTCTGTTAGCCTCATTTCCTGGGCGGAGAGTTCTCCACTCTATAGTGAAGCAACAGAAACCCGAAAGAGAGCAAGTGTGAGTGAGCATGAGTGGGAGAGAGACGTTATTGGAACGTAAAGCTCTCACAATTAATTTTTTCACCAGCAAGCTCTGACAAGTGAAGAGAGGGTGTGTGTTACAAGAGGGAGCTTATATAAAGAGTGCTGTACGAGAGAGAAGGAGTGCCTGAAGGACTTTTTTCCCCTCAAGACTGAAGCCAAAAGATATAAAAGTGGACAAACAGAACAGATCAAGGACGAGGAGAGAGGGAACATTTGCACCTCATTTACTGCTGGGTTCTTGTGCTTCCTGCCAGGGCACGCATGGACGGTTCATTTGTTTCGCTCTTTTTGTTTACTCCATCTGTCACTCAAGGCTCGTGGGTTGGACCAGGTTTTGTTTGAGTTTCCTGACACATTACATCATTGGGACCAAAGCGTCAGGGTATTTTCCAAGAGGATCTGTTTTCCTTTCATTTCCTCTCAGTGAAATGAGTGTGGGTTTGTGTGTGAAGCAGTGTGTTTGGTCAGCCATGTAAATTAATCTTTCCACTTGCCTTTGTACTGAGAAAATCTTGTTTGGAGACAAAAAGAGGTTGTAATATTTAAAGAGCGCTGTGTTAGGCATCTAAAAAATACTGTAAAATACTTATTTCACTGAACAACTGTGAAGCCTTTGCTCTGCATAGAGTTGTTAAACTTCTTTAGTGTTTTGAGTGGTTTACAGCATTGCCAGAGGTCTAAAATCAGCTTGTTTCCTAAGATGATATTTGCATGTTAGATGAATACTTGCAAACTGGGCAAGTCATCATTACTGTTATCTGATTATCTGAATGCTTCCGGAGAATCAATCTGAGCTTTCTTAAGTGGACACAGTCCTTTGTCTTGTTTCGAACAGGATGAAGTTGTCAGCTTTTGTGGAATAGTTAAGCAAGACTTATTTAGAGGTTCTTGCGTGATATGACATAACATCTAGTGAAGTATCAAGACCAGAGAAACCTGGAAGGGTAAAATAAAGCTGTGAGTAAAGAGAACATTAGTGTGAAAACATCAGGACCTCTGCGTGTTTCCACAGTGGGAGGCTAGACGAGAGAAAAATAATCAGTCCATGGACTTGAACAAGCATTTCTGTGTTGGATTGCTAGCAGTGAGTTGGCGATAAATATATATATACAAACCGATTTATGCAGGCATATGTGTTCAGTTCACTGGACTCCGGGTGAAGCCAAGTAATTGCACGGTCTTTGTGCGTCTCTAAGTTTGTTTTTATGGGAGAGCAGTTTCTCCATTTGACCAAACTCTGTTGCCAGGATGAAGCACTGAAACAGGTGATGTGTCAGGAATTTCCCATATTAGACAGACATCGGCTCTTCTGTTGGCTATTTTATTCAAGGTGCTTTCCAGAATCATCATCAGGTAGCATCACCTCCATAACCAGCAACACTACTGTGTCTGTTTGATCCAGACTCTACGTCAGTCACAGAACCTTCTCCTTACTTAAAATTGTTTCAGAAAGACAGTTTGGGCTCAGATTTGGCACCATGAGATTCGTTTGCTTGGTACTGACAGCCATGTGCATGGTGGCTGGAACGGGCAGTATGTCCACTTGCAAGACACTGGACCTGGAGGTGGTGAAGAAGAAACGGATAGAGGCTATCCGTGGTCAGATTCTCAGCAAATTGCGCATGGCCAAAGAGCCCGAATCTGAGACAGACGATGATGGACAGAAGATCCCAGATTTCTTGCTTTCTTTGTACAACAGCACTGTTGAACTCAGTGAAGAAATGATGCTGAACACAGTCCCTCTGCAGGCTGAAGATGAGGACTACTTTGGCAAGGAGGTGCACAAGTTCATCATTCGGCAAGGTATTGTTATTTTCATGACTTATTTAGAGATATAACCTAATTGATAATCTTCATAAGAGTATTGTAATTTTTGCCATAATAATAACTGTATAACAGCATAATTACTATATGATGACTGTCCACAACTGTACAATTGATTTATTTCCCAGGCAAACCCTTTTTGGTTGACTCATGTCTCTAGTACTTTTTCATTTATGCATTTTGCAGACACTTTTATCCAAAGCCACTTTTTATTGCATTCAAGGAACAATAATCAAGTATCAATCTGTGCTGTATCTTTCACATACAAGTTAAACTCACAATAATATAAATGTCTTCTTATTTACTTAAATAGACAGTAGCCATTTAATTGAGTGGTTTGATGTACAGTCAGTCAGGCAAAAGAAAAATTAATTCCTTCATAGAGATACACCCCTTTAACGCTTACATATTATTATAGTTTCTGTCTATATTTCTCCTTTACAGAAACAATAGTGCCATTCAAGTATCAAAATTCCTGCTTCGCTAGCTCTGTGAAAATCAGACTAATATGCCCAGTTTAATTATGGTAATTAATGTTCAATTCTCTAATGAACCTCAGCTACTAAAGCGGGATGTAACCTCATACTATGTGTGATATTTAGCATGTCTTGATTTGGCAGTTAGACACATTCCTTGGTCAACATATTTTGTTGATCCTGGAACAACATTACTGTGCTAAAATTTTGTCCTATTCCTACCCTTAAACCTAAGCCTCAAATCTACCCTCAAATCTGATTGGTTGATTGGATTTTTTTTAGGAACATGTTGCTCTTGGTGAAATCAGTTTCTGTGGTATAGCCCGGCTGTTATTGCTGTTGGCTTCATGCATTAGATTGTTAAACTGAAAGGTTGGTTTCACATCAAGTTCTTCTTTTAGACCTATTGTTTATTCATTACCGCATCAGATGGAGAAATAATTTGGCATTTGATACTTATCATTCACTTGCTTTCACCCCTCACCCTCTGTTCCTCTTTTACTCCTTTAACCACTTCAAACTCGTCAGACATAAACATCAGGACTTTGATCCGATGCACACACCATGAATAAAGACCTCCAAAAGGAGATGGGGTTTGCCCAAAGGATAAAACCAGAAAAATGCATGAGAAAAAATGATGATAAGGATGAGTCAGATTTGCTGTCCCTCTAACAAATTCTGTTTTCTTTTTGTGTGTTCCTCTGGGATTAGGGGCTTTCCTGTAATTTGAGCTTTCTCTCTATATTCTGTTTTTGTCTTTCCTCTCATTTCTTTTCCTTTTTTCTCGGTTTGACAGTCCCTTTTGACAGGTAAAGGTGTTGCCTGTTTCTGAGGTGTGACTAAGATTGCAAGAAAAAAATACAAAATAGCAATCTTGAATTCCTGCTCTTGAAATTCCCCATGCTTCCTTTATATTTTGTGTTTGCAAAATGTTTCCTACATTTGTTTAAGGTGGAATACGCTCCCACGCTCAGGATTTACAACAATTGCTTTACTTTCGCAAGACTACATTACACTAACACTTGTTAGATCTACAATTGTTAGTGAATAACTAGGTTTTTTTTTTTTTTACATTTTATTAAGAGAACTGTTAGAATTGCACGGCTTGGTATCTAGGTGTTGCAGTGCAGTGGCAAAGATTTGCTAAGTGAGTTGCTAAGATTTTTAGTGTTTTAAAAGCATTGCTATAGGGTTGCTAGTGTGTTGTTAGGTGGTTAAAAGCAACACTGAATAATTCAGGGTATAGTTTACATCTGTAGCTAAACAGTGTGGGGTGAGATATGTGGCTTTGTTTACTTAGGGTTAGAGGTTGATTTAATACCAGAAATAGCGTACTTGCCTCGCATAAACTATAAATATTTTATAATGCTGATTGTTGTAATACATTTAAATACATTAAATAAAGCAGTAAAATCATTTTGACCATTAGGCATGAATAGAAAAACATCTTATATAGCGTTGTCCGTTTTAAAATAGGTCTGTCTAAGGCTGCAGCTAATGATTATTTTGATAATCAGTTACTTGGCCAATTATTTCTTCGGTTAATCGGATAGAAAAAGCCCTTTTTGTGACTTTTTTCTTTTTGTGACTTTGTCAAGTCAAGTCACCTTTATTTATATAACACTTTCTACAGCACAGATTGCTTCAAAGCAGCTTTACAGAAAGTTTATGAACAGCAGCTCTAAAAGAGCAGTCGAATTAATATAATTGATGAATATTAAGTGTTAAGTTTCCCCAACTAAGCAAGCCAGAGGCGACAGTGACAAGGAACCAAAACTCCAGCAGGAGACGGAATGAATGAAGAACAGAATGGAGAAAAAAACCTTGGGAGAAACCAAACTCAGTTGGGGGAACCAGTTCTCCTCTGGCCAACAGCCAAACAGTGCATGATTATTTTATTGACAAAAATTCAAGTCCAATATTAAGTTCTGTTTGGTCCTGGTTCATGATCTTCACAGGGGAGGGTTTAGTAGAGTCACGGCCTCTGCAGACACTTCAGGGCAGTGCTGTGCTCGTGTCCAGGTGCAGGTCCTTTATCTCTCGTCTCTGTTGTAAGCAAGTGGTTAATTTACATCAGCCACGTGCTTTCATGTTGTATTTTCATTTTCACCAGCTGCGCACTGTCTTTTTCTAATGTGAACACGCAGCGATGCGTGTTCGTGTCTTGTCATTGTAAACCCCACCCACCTTGTTTCCCTGTTTAACTTGTATTTATTGTTTTCTCTCGTTACCTTCCCCATATGCTCCCTATTTATTCCCTCTGTGTTTACTGTCTTGTGCTGATTACTTGTCAATTTTTCCCTGGTGTCCTGTCCAGTTTTTGATAACTAGTGGTCAAGTCTTGTTTTTCACCCACAGGGTAGTTTTGTTTGAGTGTTTTGTTTTATTTTTGATTAATAAAGAGTCTAGTTCTCTGCATCCTTGAGTCCTTCATCAAACCTGACAAAAACACCATTTATATAATATTAATTGTTAAGAAGAATATTAATTGTCATCCTCTGCAGTGCATACATGAGAAGGTTCCCAGCATTTTCCTCCACTATTTTTAGATGAAATTTGTCCATAGAAATGGGTTATTCAGGGCTGCAATTTAACGCAACTGATGGAAGTTTTCGATGGGTTAGTTGTTGCAGCCCTTGATCTGTGCCTTTTTACGCTCTTGACAAAACCATTAACTTTAGCAAATAACTGTTTAGAATGACAGATTTAATTTTGCAGAAATGCAGGTAAATACAAAACATGAAAATTTAAAACCATCTTTAAGCTCCAAACTCACTTTATTTTGTATACCTTATTACGTAACTTTATAGTGTTTTACAAAACCTGGGACTTCTTATAATAGAATAACGGAGAAAACTTGATTTTATAGTGGGCCTAGTGGAAAAGGCTGATTAGCATTTCATTATAAATATCCTTTTTTATGTTGAGAAATTTGAGCACCAAATTTCTTTGAATCGTGAATTTCATCAGAAATGGTTACACTTGATATCTTTTAGGCCGTGCTTTATGTGTAAATTCCGAGATCAGTGGGTTTGGTAAGATAATGGAAAATAGCCTAAAAATAACCCCAGTCTGGTTTCCAGCCAATTATCTTGATGCACATTTAGAGCATGTGCGTAAGAAATCCTGAAAGGAAACAGTTGACATGGAAAATAAAGCGCTCAGAATTATTGGCAATGCGCTGAATGCAGGTTATCTTGAAATTTGAGTTTAAATGCCATTAAAGGTGATGACATGTTGTGATCATCTGTGCATGGAAAACACCATGGCATCATGTCACCATTAGACCCAAACACAAAGTTCTCGGCCCCACCTTGCTCACCCCTCAAAGTCCAACAACACAGATAACTCTCCATGGGCTTCATAGACTATAGGTTCCCCCTATTATGTGCAATGATTGACCTTGTCTTTAGTCATATATTCAGAACGGAGCAGAAAGAAGATAAACATTTTGGATGGAAAACCAGCATATCAGAACAGGCTTTAGGAAAAATAATATGCAACCTGTGTTTTCCTTCCTTCTAATTCTGTTTAAAAAAACAAAATCATCCCTTCGTGGGAAATTCAAGATGACTTTAATATTAATAAGATATTAACAGGCTAAACATGGTAAAAACATGTCTAATTTCTGGGAATGAGCACAGCAGTCTCACAGGGAGCAATATGTATCTTAGGTTCCCTGTCAAGGGAACTCAACACTGCGTCGGAACGCATATGGGAACGCATTAGTGTAATTGTCTCTTGAAGCGCAATTGAAACCAGGTGTGCGAGTGCACGTAGCCGAGTGTGACGTCATGAGCCAGGAGTATAACTGCACGCAGCAGACTAGCAGCCTCAGCTTAGTGTCTTCAACAGCGCTCGAAGCTAACGTGTGTTTGAGTTGCTCTGCTGGCTGTAAGTAGATATATTTCACTTACCTCAAGAAGAAGAAATGGCGGATTCACAGTCTTTCAGGCGTTGTGTCACTCCTTGCCCGCGTTTTATCACGGGTAAGGACACACACGCTCTCTGTGTCTTTTGTTTGGGCGAAGCTCATGCACGCTCAGCGCTCGAGGGCACTGAGTGTGCAGAGTGTTTGCAGCTGCCGCTGCGCACTCTTCGCTCACGCCTGGCAGTCTTCGAGGGGACTGCTCAGGCTCGCGTTCCTCGTGGGTCTGGTCCCGCTGCAGCTGAGGCTCAGCGTCGGCTGCACTCATGGGGATCGCAGCTGGATTTAGCAGCGGGGTCGGAGACGGGCGAGCCCTTTTCTCCTCCCTTACCTGCTGAATCCGCGCTCACTCAGGATTCGGAAGCGCACCATGCGGTGATTACTTCCGACCTGGGTGATGACGCTCTGCTGAACCTCTCTAGTTCCGAGGAATTAGAGGTGGACGTAGTCAGCATTGATGTGGATGAAGCTGAACCGCCATCAGCTTCACCCGCGTTTGAGGAGCTGCTTGAGGTTGTCACTCGGGCAACGGCGAGGCTCGGTCTCGAGTGGCCAGCTGAGCCCAGGGACGCTCGTCCTAAAAGTCGGTTAGACGAGCGTTACCTGCCTGCTCGAGTGCAACCTCAGCGTCGGGGTTTGCCGTTTTTCCCGGACCTCCACACCGAGGTGTCGAGGTCCTGGAAGCGGCCCGCCTCCCATAGGGTGCATAGCAGCGTTTCCGCTAACTATGCTACCATTATGGGAGCCAAAGAGCGCGGCTATGGGGCGATGCCTAGAGTGGAGGAGGCGCTGGCTAACTACCTCGCCCCCCATTCATCGCCGCCCCTTAAAACCCCGACGCTGCCCACCAAACCCCTCCGGGTTACTTCCACCATGGTGGGCAGAGCATACTCCGCGGCTGGTCAGGCTGCAGCGTGTTTGCACACGTCTTCACTGCTGCAGGCCTACCAGGCGGAGCTGCTCGCAGACCTCGACGAGGGCGGGGGAATCGGCCCTGAGGCAGTAGCCGAGCTGCGCAGGGCCACCGATCTTTCTCTGAGGGCTGCTAGGGAAACGGCTGGTTCTATCGGTCGCTCCATGGCAGCCCTGGTGGCCACAGAAAGACATCTCTGGCTCAACCTGACTTCTCTCAGAGAAAAAGATAAGAATGTTCTCATCGACGCTCCTCTTACGCCTCCTGGTCTCTTCGGCGACGCCGTCAAGATGGCCGTCGAGAGATTTCAGGAGGCTGCTAAGCAGGAAGTAGCGTTCCGGAAGATTCTTCCCCGCCGCTCTCGGGCAGCTGGGCTTGCGAGCCAGCCGCAGCCCAGCAGCAGCTCCTCGCACCGCGCTGCTCAGCGGCAGAGTGTGGCTTCTCGCCAGCCTCCCCAGTCGGGTGGCGGCGCTGGTCGCCGCACTCAGCCGCAGCCCTCTGGCAAAAGGACAGATCTGAGGGCTGTCCTTCAGGCCAGGAAGGCTAAGAGCAAGAGGCCCTGACACACTCCGGTCGCGGCCTCGCAGCGCTGGTCCTCCTCGAGGGGTGGACCAGTGCACACCAAGCGCGGTGTACGGCTCGGGGTCTCGAGGGACCCGGGCCGTGCTCTACGCGGGCAGTCTTGTCCAGTCACGCTCCTCTCGGGCCGTGCTGGGCAGGTTGCCCCCTCTGAGGAGGGTCCTAGAGCATCCGCCCCGGCGGTCCTCTGGTTTCGGCCGGGGCCCCGGGGTGGCAAAATATTTATGTCCAGAGGTCGGTCTCGAGAGGCTGATACCCCTAGTAGATTTCCTGGCGGCGTGGCAGCGCCTCCCAGGTATCTCTCGATGGGTCCTGCGTACCGTATCAGAAGGATACGCTGTTCAATTTCGGGTTCATCCTCCCGGTTTCGCGGGTGTATTACCAACAGTGGTGAACCCCGAGCAGGCTCTGGTCATGGAACAAGAAGTAGACTCACTGCTGAGGAAAGAGGCCATAGAATATGTACCCCTCTCAGCCAGAGAATCAGGTTTCTACAGCCGGTACTTCATAGTTCCCAAGAAGGGTGGAGGCTTGCGCCCTATCTTAGATCTTCGCACTCTGAACAGTTTTGTCAGGCGACTGAAATTCAGAATGTTAACTCTGAAGCAGATCGTAGCTCAAATCAGGTCCGAGGACTGGTTTGTCTCGATAGATCTCAAAGACGCGTATTTCCACGTCTCCATCCTTCCTCAGCATCGGAAGTTCCTCAGATTCGCCTTCGGGGGGAAGGCTTATCAGTACCGGGTTCTTCCGTTCGGCCTGGCTTTGTCTCCTCGCACTTTCACCAAGTGCGTGGATGCAGCTCTAGCTCCGCTCCGATCCCGAGGGATCCGGATCTTGAATTACATCGACGACTGGCTCATCTTGGCCCAGTCTCGAGATTTGGCGGCTCGGCATCGAGATGTCGTTCTCGCACATATGAAGGAGCTCGGGCTGAGACTAAACGCCCAAAAGAGTGTACTCTGGCCGAGGCAGAGCACGACTTTCCTAGGCGTTGTATGGGATTCTGTGTCAATGTCGGCACGGCTTTCCCCCGTGCGCATTACATCAATCCTATCGGCAGTCAACGACATAAAGCTAGGCCAGCTGGTCACTGTCAGACACTTCCAGAGAGTTCTGGGGCTCATGGCAGCAGCCTCCTGCGTGATACCGCTAGGTTTGCTTCACATGAGATGTCTGCAGTGGTGGCTCAAGACCAGGGGGTTTTCCCCGAGGGGGAACCCTTCCCGCCTGATCAAGGTCTCAAGGCGCTGCCTGCGAGCCTTGAGTCAGTGGAAGAATCCCTGGTTTCTTGCCCAAGGACCCGTACTGGGACCAGTCTGTCACCGCGTGACGCTGTCGACAGACGCCTCCCGCTCGGGTTGGGGGGCGGTCCTGAGGGACCGCTCAGCTCAAGGTTTATGGAACGAGGCCTGCCTCTCTCTGCATATCAATGCGTTGGAGATGTTGGCAGTTTGGAGGGCGCTTCAAGCCTTTCTCCCAGACCTCCGGGGCCACCATGTGTTAGTCCAGTCCGACAACATGGCGGTGGTATCCTACATAAACCATCAGGGGGGTCTCCGCTCCCTTCGGCTTTCCAAGCTGGCCGGGCGGATCCTCCTCTGGGCTCGGAACAAACTCAGCTCCCTACGGGCAGCTTATATTCCGGGATCCCAGAACACGGGAGCAGACTTCCTGTCGAGGCAGGGGCCGAGGCCCGGGGAATGGATGCTCCACACCGAGGTGATGGAGCAGATATGGGAGAAGTTCGGTCAAGCCCAAGTGGACCTCTTTGCGTCCCACGAGGCGACCCACTGCCCTCTGTGGTACTCCCTCTCTCCTCCAGCTCCGTTGGGACTGGACGCGATGCAACAGGAGTGGCCGAGGCTACCCCTGTATGCTTTTCCCCCAGTAGCTCTGCTCCCGGGGGTTCTAGAGAAAGTTCGCCAGGACAGGGTCCGTCTCACCTTAGTTGCCCCGCGGTGGCCGGGCAGGGTGTGGTTCTCGGACTTGGTGTCCCTCCTAGACGGCACTCCTTGGAGGATTCCCGTCAGAGTGGATCTTCTGTCTCAGGCACAGGGCAGGATCCTTCATCCTCGCCCGGAACTGTGGAATCTGTGGGTCTGGCCTCTGAGGGGGCCCGACTCATAGACTCGGGTCTCTCGACTGAGGTCGTTGAGACCATTCTCCACTCTAGAGCCCCATCCACGAGGAAACTCTACGCCAGGAAGTGGGCCTTCTTCACTTCCTGGTGCGGTAGCAAATCTGTAGACCCAGTGACCTGCCAGGTCGGTATCGTCCTGGAGTTCTTACAGGAGAGGTTCGCCGCTGGGCTGTCCCCCTCCACGCTTAAGGTGTACGTGGCTGCCATTGCGGCTTACCACGTGCCCCCGAGTGGTATACCCCTGGGTCGGGACCCCCTAGTAGTTCGTTTCCTCCGTGGCACTCTCAGGCTGAGGCCTGCGGTACGCTCCAGGGTTCCTTCCTGGGACCTGTCCCTGGTACTCCAGGCCTTGTCCCAGGAACCCTTTGAGCCGCTTGAGGACATCTCAGAGAAATTTCTCACTCTTAAAACGGTGTTCCTCCTAGCCATTTCCTCATTCAAGAGGGTTGGTGACCTTCAGGCCCTGTCAGTGGCCCCCTCCTGTCTGGAGTTTGCTCCTGGTCTGGCGAAAGCCTTTCTCTCTCCCAGACCAGGGTATGTTCCGAAGGTCCTCTCGAGCCCAGCTCGTCACATTGTACTGCAGGCCTTATGTCTTCCCCCCGTTGATGATCATGACCAGGAGTTCAGGAGCAAGGTCTGTCCAGTGCGAGCACTGGACGCCTACGTCCGCAGAGTGGCTTTATGGCGTAAGTCTGACCAACTCTTCGTATGCTTCGGGGCTCCTAAGGGAGCTCCAGCATCTAAACCTACTTTAAGCAGGTGGATAGTTGAGACTATCTCACTAGCTTATGAACAGACGGGTCAGCAGTGTCCTCTGCATGTCCGCGCCCACTCTACCCGGAGCATGGCTACCTCTAAAGCTTTTTTCGCAGGGGCTCCCCTTGCCGATATTTGTGATGCGGCTGGCTGGTCCTCACCGCATACTTTTATTAGGTTCTACCAGTTAGACCTTAACCCCGCTTTGGGAACCTTGGCCCTTTCGTAGTGAGCTACGTTAGCTTGGCATACTCCGTTCGCTGAGGCGGCGTGGGTATTCTCGTTCCCATATGCGTTCCGACGCAGTGTTGAGTTCCCTTGACAGGGAACGTCTCAGGTTACTTACGTAACCCTAGTTCCCTTAGAGGGAACGAGACACTGCGTCTCGTAGCCTCAGCTCCATCGCACGCCGGCTGTTTTCAGACACTAGTTAAGCTGAGGCTGCTAGTCTGCTGCGTGCAGTTATACTCCTGGCTCATGACGTCACACTCGGCTACGTGCACTCGCACACCTGGTTTCAATTGCGCTTCAAGAGACAATTACACTAATGCGTTCCCATATGCGTTCCGACGCAGTGTCTCGTTCCCTCTAAGGGAACTAGGGTTACGTAAGTAACCTGAGACGTTTTTGTTGCCTTTTTTATTGGAAATGTGAATAGAGTCAAATCTGATAGATCATCAACAAAACTTGGCATGGTTCTCTTTTTAGTGCTATTTATTCCTCCTCTTTATAGGCTACATACTCTTCTTTTTATAGGCTACATTTAATGTGGATATTTAAAGTTATTGGTAACATTATCGTTATTATCCGTAATCTTCCTGAACATATGTATACAGGACATAAAATAAATAACTTTCTGTGGTGTCTGAAATGGGAGATCCCCAAATGAGCTGCCGGATCCAGATCCAGATCCACTTCTGGCACAAATGGCCCTGTTTTCAGGTGAAGACAGTAAGAGATTTTTTCTTCTAGGAAGTATGGATCATACAGTTGTGTAATAATAAATTGCTGTCATGTCTTATTTTCAATTATCTTTTTTTCCGTTATCAGTCTGTTTTATTGTACATGGGCTGCTTTTCGTCTCATGTTAATACATGTCAAAGATTGTGCTGACTGCATCGCCGGGAAGTGTGTCATGGCTTAATGTGATTGGAACAGGATAGTTAAGGAAAGAGAGAGTTGTGATTCTGTGGAAGGTGACATTAAGTGGACAGCAATGGTAGAGCATGCAGTGGAGAGGCAGATTTTTAAGCCTGCTGGAATCTGGTTGCACCCTTTACTAATGATAGGTTTGTTTCAGTGCCTGTTAGGACAGCTGTCCTGAGCTTACCTGAGTACCAGCCTATGTAAATACACACACAGAAATCCCACTCCACCCTCATCTTCTCCGCCATACACCATCAACAAAGAGCAGTTCTTTTAGTCATTTAAACTTTGTATGTGTGACCACAGGTACTGATACTTGGGATCCATACTGAATATAATCAATACATTATATTCCTCAACTGTGGATGATAATAGATCATGAATGGATCATGAATAATTTCTCAAGATTATGATAAATAATTGATTTTATTTACCATTGCTTTAGAGACAAATCTAAACATCCAATGAAAGCTTGTACAGGTCACATTTGACTCCAAAGCCAAAAGTCTCTGTCTCTGTCTACCTTTCTTTCTTTCTTTCTTTCTTTCTTTCTTTCTTTCTTTCTTTCTTTCTTTCTTTCTTTCTTTCTTTCTTTCTTTCTTTCTTTCTTTCTTTCTTTCTTTCTCGCTCTACCTCTCTCCCTCCCTGATGGCTTTTATTCATGTCAATTACTGCAAAAGACACAGGTGTTATCAATTTGCTCTTGACCTACTTAATCACAGATCAACTCCTGTTCCCTTTCATGGGAACTTCGAGCTGCGTCAGAAAACGCTAGGGGAAACCCTTGACGTCAGTCACGTGAAGATGTGTACAACCAATGAGAGAATTACGCGTGTGAATGCAAGTCGCGGGTCAGTGACGTCATGAACAGAGCATAAAAGCGCACCGGAACCCGGAAGTGACAGCTTTGAGTGTCTTCAGCGTGCGTGTGTCAGAGAGTTTGTGCTTGCGAGTTACAAACCACTTTTCTTCTGGATTACGTGCGTTTGTATTATGGCGGAACAGTCATTTATCCCGTGTGTTTTTCCCTTCACCCGTTTTATTTCGGGTAGGGATACACACAGGCAGTGCGTTGTCTGTTTGGGAGTGGAGCACGCTCGGTCGGCACTCGAGGGCGCTGACTGTGAGAACTGCGAGAGGTTCTCATTGCGTACTCTCCGCTCTCGTCTGGCGGTATTTGCGGATACTAACCAGACTTGCGTTGCTCAAGGTTCTGGACCCGCTGCGGCTGAGGCTCGGCGGTGTTCTCAATCTTGGGTATCGCAGATGGATCTCACGGAAAGTTGCGAGGCGGGTGCGCCCGTTTCGCAGCCTGGCTGTGTTGATCCTAGTTCCAGGCAGGATTTGGGAGCACGCGCCTCAGGCGCGGTTGCTCCCGATCTTATTGGGACTTCGGTGCTACCACTTTCTTGCTCTGAGGATGAGGAGGTGATTAGCATCGATCTGCAGAATTTTTCTGCTACACCTGCTATGGTATGGTGGATACTGTGCTTGTCTATGATGTTGGAGACCGGAGTTTGAGCCCCGGTTCGGTGAACTTTTTTTGTTGGCATCTAGACTGCAGATGAAGGCAGCTCTCGCCTGGTGGTGTTTGCGGACACTATCCAGGCTCGCGTTTCTCAGGGTTCTGGACCTGTTGCAGCTGAGGCTCAGCGGCGTTTACAATCCTGAGGATCGCAAATCGTCTGCCTGGGAGCGGTTTCTTCCCACTTGAATAACTACAACCCAGCTTTGAGGAGTTGGCGTTGTATTCACCTGGTGCCATCAGTTGTCTACGACAGATGCTGTGGGACAGTGAATACTGTGTTTGTCAATGGTGCGGGAGACTGGGGTTCTAGCCCTGGTCGGATTAACTTTTTCCAGCACCGAGGTGTTGGATTTTGTTGGCATCGAGACTGCAGATGAAGCCGCTCTCGCCTGGCGGTGTTTGCGGACACTATCCAGGCTTGCGTTTCTCAGGGTTCTGGACCTGTTGCAGCTGAGGCTCAGCGGCGTTTACAATCCTGGGGATCGCAAATGGATCTCACAGAAGGTAGCGAGACGGGCGCGCCCGTATCTCAGCTTAGCTGTGATGATTCAAGTTCCAGGTGGGATTTGGGAGCACGCGCTCCAGGCGCGGTTTCTTCCGATCTCACTGGGACTTCGGTGCTATCACTATCCTGTTCTGAGGATGAGGATGTGATTAGCATCGATCCGGTCGAGGAGGATTCGCCATCCTCTTCACCGGCGTATGAGGAGTTAATCGAGGTGGTCCCCCAGCGCCGGGTAATGCCTTTCTAGCGAATCTCCACACCGAGGTGTCGAGATCTTGGGAAAAAAGCCAGCCTCCGACAGGGTGCATACACCGTGCAGTGCGATGTATGCTACCTATGGTTATGGAGGGATGCCAATGTGGACGAGGCTCTTGCGGGATACCTCGTGCTCCAATCGGCATCTTCTCTTAAACCCGGCGCTCCCCACAAAGCCGTTGCGGGTCACATCATCTTTCGTGGGGAAAAAGCTTATTCTGCCTCTAGTCAGGCTGCAGCGTGTCTGCACACCGCGGCACTGCTGAAGTCCTACCAAGTAGAATTGCTGGGAGACCTCGACAAGGGCGGCGGCATTGTCCCGGAAGCAGTGGCAGAGCTGCACCGGGCCATTGATCTGTCTCTCCAGGCATGAGTCCTCGGGCTCAAAAAATCCTCATTCAGAGCCTCACAGAAGAGAGTGTTGCATCCCGTCTACCTTCCCCCAACAAGGGGAGGTCGGGCCGGCACTCTCAGGCTCGGCCTTCTAGCAAAAGACTTGTCTGAGGATCGTCTTGAATGCCAAGAAGGTTGCCAGTAAGCGTTTCTGACGCCAAAGGCAAGCCGCAACGAGGCAGTTCTCCCCGTGTGCGGCTTCCGAGGGAGCCTGCCACGGGAATACTGCCCCCTCCAAGGAGGGTCCTAGAGCATTTCACCCGTATGGTGTCCGGGAACCCCGGCCCTGTGGTGTCATCGCTCGTACCAGAGGTCAGTCTCGAGAGACTGGTTACCTTAGTAGAGTTCCAGGCCGCGTGATCGCGTCTGCCGGGCATCTCTCAATGGGTCCTGTGCACGGTAACCTGCGGGTACGCCATGCAGTTCGGGGGCTCACCCCAGCAGGCTCTGGTCATGGAACTAGAAGTAAAACCTCTGCTGGAGAAAGGGGCCATCAAGTATGTACCCCTCACAAACAGACAGTCCGGTTTCTACGACCGGTACTTCATAGTTCCGAAGAAGGATTGAGAGTTGCGGCCCATTCTAGATTTGCGCTAATCTTGCGTCTAGAATTCAATCTCCATCCTTCCTCAGCAGGAAGTTCCTTTGGTTCGCCTTCGGGGGGAAGGCGTACCATTATCGGTTACTTCCGGTTGGCCTATCATTCTTGCCCCGCACGTTCACAAAGGTTGTGGACGCTGCGCTTGCTCCGCTGCGTTCCCAGGGCATTCATGTCAATTATGTCGACGACTGGCTAGTATTAGCCCAGTCGTCCCGGTTAGCAGCACGTCATCGAGATGTCGTGCTCGCTCGCATGAAGGAGCTGGGGTTAAGGTTGAACACCAAGAAGAGTGTACTTTCTCCTGTTTGGAGAACCACTTTCTTGGGAGTCATTTGGGACTCGGAGGCAATGTTTGCTCCTTCCCGGGCGCATTCATTCCATTCTTTCAGCCGTCAAGAGTATCAAACTAGGCTAGCGACTCACTGTCAAACACTTCCAGAGGGTGTTGGGACTCACGGCAGCAGTGTCCTGCGTCATCCGCTCGGCCTACTGCACATGACACCCCTGCAGTGGTGGCTCAGGACCAAAGGGTTTTCCCCGAGGGGCAACCTGCTTCTCACATTCTAGGTCACGAGGCAATGCCTACGCGCCTTGACCCTGTGGAAGTAAACCTGGTTCCATGTCTTAGGGCCCTGTGTTGGGAGCATTCGACCGACATTGTCGCTGTCAACAGTTGCATCCCTCACGGGCTGGGGAGCATTCCTGAGGGATCGCTCCGCACAATGAGCAAGACATCCTGTCGAGACAGGGGCCGAGGCCCGGGGAATGGTGGCTCCACCCCGAGGTGGTGGAGCAGATCTGGGATAGATAACAGGTTACCTCCGTCAGGAACTCCCATTGCCCTCTGTGGTACTCTGTCGCATCCAGCGCCCCTGGGCGGGATGCTATGGTACACGCGTGGCCGAGGCTACACTTGTACGGTTTTCCCCGATTGTTTTGTTCCCGGGAGTTCTGGCCAAAGTTCGTCGGGACGGGGTCCGTCTCACGTTGTGGAGATTCCGGGACCTTTCTGTCCCAGGCGGAGGGTTGTGTTCTTCACCCCCGCCCAGAACTTCTGAAGCTGAAGGTCTGGCCCCTGAGGGGACCCAGTTCTTCAAAACTGGTCTCACAGCCGAGGTTGTAGAGACCATCCTTCAGTCCAGAGCTCCCTCCACGAGGAAACTCTTACGCTCTAAAGTGGAACTTTTCTCTGCTTGGTGTAGCGTAAGGCAGTTGAACCCAGTAACCTGTCCCGTTGGCAAAGTGCTGGAGTTCCTGCAGGAAAAGTTTGCAGCAGGGTTGTCCCCCTCTACCTTGAAGGTTTATGTGGCTGCCTTAGCGGCTTGCCACATACCTCTGGGTGGGGTGTCCTTGGGCAGGGACCCCCTAGTCTCTCGTTTCCTTCGTGGCACTCTAAGGCTGAGACCTGTGGCACAGACCAGGGTTCCTGCCTGGGACTTGTCTTTGGTACTCCAAGGCCTGTCCCAGGCACCCTTTGAACCATTAGAGGAGCTTCCTATTAAACTCCTCTCCCTAAAGACCCTTCTTTTGCTGGCTATCACCTCGCTTAAGAGGGTTGGGGATCTTCAAGCTCTCTCGGTGGTTCCATCTTGCCTCGAGTTTGCGCCCGGGATGACGAAGGTTTTCTTCACCCGAGGCCAGGTTATGTCCCTAAGGTTCTCACGAATGTGGCTCGGTCTATCATGTTACAGGCCTTCTGTCCTCCCCCCCTTTGACGATCATGAGCAGGAGCGAAAGAACAAGGTCTGTCCAGTACGAGTACTGGACGCTTACGTCCTCAGGACTGCTACCTGGCGTAAGTCAAACCAACTGTTTGTTTGTTTTGGGGCCCCTGAGGGGGCTCCAGCTTCCAAACAAACCCTAAGCCGATGGATAGTCGAGGCTATCTGTCTGGCTTACAAGTCGGCCGGACATGCCTCTCCCCTGAGGGTCCGGGCCAGCTCTACTAGGAGCGTGGCGGCCTCCAAGGCGTTTCTCTCAGGAGTTTCCCTTGCTGATGTCTGTGCTGCGGCTGGCTGGTCCTCACCGCACACCTTTATGAGGTTCTATCAATTGGATCTCGATTCCGCTCCGGGAACGAGGGTGCTCTCTCAGTGAGCTGAGACACATCCGGAGGCCGGCGTCGCTGAGGTGACGTTGGTATAACGTTCCCCTAGCGTTTTCTGACGCAGCTCGAAGTTCCCATGAAAGGGAACGTCTCGGGTTACGTATGTAACCCTGGTTCCCTGAAGGGGAACGAGACGCTACGTCTTTCGCCTCAGCTCCTTGCGCCTCCGGGCCCGCTTCAGACACTCTTTTGCTGTCACTTCCGGGTTTCGGTGCGCTTTTATGCTCTGTTCATGACGTCACTGACCCGCGACTTGCATTCACACGCGTAATTCTCTCATTGGTTGTACACATCTTCACGTGACTGACGTCAAGGGTTTCCCCTAGCGTTTTCTGACGCAGCGTCTCGTTCCCCTTCAGGGAACCAGGGTTACATACGTAACCCGAGACGTTTCCCTCTCCCTCAGCGGACTTCCCTGAACCACACCCCCCTTTCCACAATGTAATTACTTTATTACATTTCTGGGGTCTTTCTTACTTGAATACTAATGTTTATTTCCTTTGCATCTTTGTGCATAAATAAACAACCACGGAGTGTCTGAATGTTTTACTGTTTTTTTTAAAGCAGTACAACAAATATTATATTAACTTTATTTTTTCAGTATCATTATTAGCACTGTAATTTGATAATGTAATCATCATCCTCTACTGCCATCAGCCCCAGTTTGTTGTGCCCCTGGGTATACCAGCTGATTCTCCACCAGGGTTCCTGCCTCCTTTTACTCTGCCTTGGGCCTTCATGTGTTGTGTAACTTCTCCCACACCATGGGCCACCTTCCCATGTTAAACATAAACAAAAACATTTTAATGATGGCTTCCTCTTTAAATTACAGCTACAGCAAAAATACAGGGCAGCATAAGAGCAGCATAAGACTTGTTTAGCTATACAACATTAATGCTGCCTTATCTGTATTGTAAACTTTGGTCGCAGTTGGCAGATGATTCTATTTTAAAACCAAAAAACTTAGACAGAAAAAGTCACATGTTTTTTTGTTTTTTGTTTTTTGGTGCCATTTAGGGCTGGGTTTATCTGAAAAAGTAGACACTATCCACAATCGTTTTAGAATTTCTGTCCATCTGATAAATACATATATATATATATATATATATATATATATATAAAAATTCTGGATTGTGGATAGTGTCTACTTATATATTTATATATATATAATATAATTTTATGACCAAAAAAAATGAACAAAATTGAATATACAGTTCTGCTCACGAATACCTAGTTTACATAGTCCCTCAAACAAAACTCTGAATATCAGATTTGATTCCATTAACCTGGCAGATCTGGGATTCGTTTTTTCAGTACTTTGTTGGTTGATCTGAGAAAAGATTAGTCTGAGCTATAAAATAACCATGGACTTTTCTATTATTTCTCACTTTCTCTCTAGCTCAGAATGGCACAAAGCATCAGATGTTTTTTAATGTATCAGAAATGAGACAGAGTATTCCAGACTACCGGCTGCTGTCTCAAGCTGAGTTGCGGCTTCGGATTAAGAATCCCACCATGGACCAAGAGCAGAGGCTGGAACTGTATCGTGGAGTCGGTGATCAGGCTCGATATCTGGGCACCCGCTTTGTCTCCAAGGATTTCGCCAATCGCTGGCTCTCGTTTGATGTGAAACAGATGATGACAGAATGGCTACAGAGTTCAGGTAAGGTTATGGCTGTAATTGACCAACTCTGTAGGATTCATTTGTGTTTTTTTAGTAAGTGATTTAATAATAACCAGCTTATTTTTATTTTTTGGTACATATCCTAATGACAAAGATTAATTCATGATATTAAGAAGAGGATCTATGAACTCTGGAAGCATCTCTTTCAGTAGCTAAGCTGATATTGCGTGTTAAAAAAACTTTTTGTCTCGCGGGCCACATTGGTTACTAAAATTTGAGGGGCCGGGCCAGAATAGAAGGATAGTGTGTTTGTGTGAACTAATATAAATGAAATGTAAAAACTATTACATGAAAAGATTTGGCCTTTAACAGGCACCAAAACATCAGGGTTCATTGAAAAATTGTTTTCCAAATGTATAATGTTAATAACACAGTATATAAACTCCCATTCAGTTTTAGTGGGAACAGTGTTGTCAATCTCCTTTTTGCAAGTGCATCAAAGTCTGGAGTTAGTTTTCGATAGCGGTGTTCAATCCCGCCGTAAGAGAGATGCAGATCAGCCTGAAAACATCAAACACCAAACACCAATCACAGCGAAGAGACACACAGCTCAACCAATGGCAACGCCGCCAGGTGTGCTCACTCCTGATAGGTGCAGTTAAACCAATGAAATCAGTCGCTGAAGCCTACCAAAATTTGCATACCAGAAAGCCTGAAAAATAGGTCTCGGCAAGTTAACTTGACTCTGTGACGGGCTTTGAACACGTTTCTGACGCTGAATGTCTACATAGATTGAGCCAAGCAACGTCAGCTTCTTCTGTGCTGAGTCTGTAAATTTGCCGTCAGAGCCGTCTGATTTTTGTTTTACTTTTTTGCTAGCGTAGTTGGCATGTTTTGTGGCAAAATGACGGCTGATGTATTCTTTAAAAACCGCTACAGTTTCTTGGCATATCAGATATACAGCCCTTAATCAGATGTCAGCGAAAAAATATTTTGCTGTCCATTCTTGATTAATCACTCGATACTCACTTTCTACTATTCTTTTCTTCCGTCCGCTCATTTTTACTGAAGGGCTCAAAGTGCAAAGCGAAAAAGTGAAGTAGAGAGTAACACATCACACTCAAGCAAAGCTCAATGTCTTTGAAGTGTTCCATCTGTTGGGGAAACACTGACATTACAGGGAAAGGTCAAATGAAGGAGGTTTAATTATAATACAATTTAAATTAATAATATAACTTCTACAAGTTTGGCGTGCCGGATTAAAAAGCCCAATGTGTATATGGCCCGCGGGCCGCAGTTTGCCCACCCCTGGTTTAGACAATTCTTCCTGTCAAGGAATCGCAATGAAAGAGTGGGACACTACAATTTACTGTATTATGATACTATAGTAGACGGGTGCATAAAGTCATTACTGCTGTGCTGTTTTAAAGCATCTGGGGTTGAAGGTTGATTTCACTTTAATTTAGCCATTATAACAAATAAATACCTAGGGTTGTATTTGTGTTCTTCGAAGAGGGTCAAAAAATAAGCAGATCTAGCTGATTTTAAGACCTCTCTGTTTTTTTCCCAGCTCCGCTCCATTTTTCTGGTTGCTCTCTTAAGGGCCCGAATACTCGTTGTACCACGGTGTTGGACTATTTTCTTTTATCTTCTTTAAGTGCAAAGGAGCAACAGTGTCTAAAGTGCAAGAAAAGAGAGAGTTAATCATTTCTGTTGTAATGACAAATTTTTCTAAGCTGTTTAGGATGCTAAAGAGAGGAAACTGATCAGGAAGATTATTTATAAAGCAATCTGTAGTGTATTAAGTAATATTTCTACTATATTTGTAACAGGGGTTTAGTTTTTCAGCTTCGGCTAAAGGGAGTGTACACAAGACTAGGTAATGATCTGACATCACTCTGCTGCAGAATTTCAATATTGATTTGTAACAATATTAGATCTAAAAAATGATTATGACAATGAGTGAGTCCTGACATGTGTTTTCTAACTCAATCAATTTTAAAATGTCTCTAAACGCCAATTCCATTGCATCCGTTACATACTCCACTGAGGCTGAGGATCCAAATGCAGTAGTTTGAATTCAAAGACACAATCTAATAAAACAGGGAAAAAGTTTGATACATAGGTAAAACAGTCCAACACCCTTTGAATAATACTGAAACATTGTGTCAAGAGGTTGAAAGTCTCTTTAAAAAAAATTAAAATAATTCTGACTCTATTTGCAACGCCGCCGGGCAGCTATTTCAGGCATCTATTTCAGGCATCAAGCTATTTCAGGCATCAGCTATTTCAGGCATCAAGACCAACTCCTATCTATTTGAATGGGGAAATTCTGAAATATCAAAAAGTGCTTGCCAAACTCATGATTGAATAACATATTTCAAATGATAGTTATGGCCTCGTCAGATATTTGCATAATACTAGCACCACAAGGGTTTCCTAATGTTTTTTACTAGTCTCAGCATGCCCATTTCTGATGACTTTGGGAGTCATATTTATTTATTCTGTGTCTTTGTTTAACCCTATTGTAGGGGAATTTACAGTTAAGACCCGAGGACCAGATATGTTGAATGAAGACCAGGAGTCAGAAGTGCAGTCAATAGAAGAAATTTTAGTGAAGTTTAGTTTGCAGTTTCATCAGCAGAAGCCAGCTTCAGGTCTCACAAGGAGTTCGTAGGCCGCCCCAATTACAATAACATTGTTACAGCAATTATACTCTAACAGAGGGTGCTAACTACGTCAATGATGACGTTTAAATGATTCTGATTGGCTAAGAAAGAAAGAAAGAAAGAAAGAAAGAAAAACAAAACTAGTAATTTTCCACACAAGAGCAGACAGTGTGAAGCATATCTTCGTTGATCACGTGGTTGACGGGTTCGTGACGTGGCCTGTCGAGAACAAGTTTTCTGGTGCCAGTTAATCACCTCACCAATACTGACCATATTAACACACACACATACAGCTTCTCCAAGGCTGAACTCGGCTCAGGCTCCAACTATAAACCAAAACATTCTGATAACATTCTCTATCTGTTGAGAAGTGCTGACAATATTCATCCTTACTCGATGGAAAAACACAGAAGAGTAAAGAAAGGTTTTAATTAATAAAAATCCCTAACTTGATTATAAATCACTCTTTACAAATCATTCAAATAAGAAAGGGAGAAGAACATATGAAAAATAAGACAAAGAAACATATGAAAATTAAGACAAAGAAAATAATATAGGTACAAATAAGAAAAATGAAAGAATATATATATATATATATACAAGCGGCAATGGATTTCCGAATAGTATCCTTCACTATTTTGTAACAAACATTAATGTGAATATGTGTTGCTGATCATTTTATTAGATCAATTTTAATTTACTCTAAGGGATGCTTAGGTGAACTCAAATCTGGTTACTGTTTGGGTGATGAGAATGACAAACTGCATATTTTTCTACATTATAACTACTTTACAATGGTAAGTTTTAAACAATGATCGGTGTGATATGTAATCTGCTTTCGCGCTTTGCCAGAGAGAAACTCGCTCAGCAACACTTGTCATCTTATCTCAACTGATCAGTGTTTTCAACACAAACAGTGTTTATTTTATGTTTCAGATATACAGAAAACCCCCAAAAATATTTATAGTTTTTAAAATACATACTGGTGTCTATGAAAGTGCAATAATAATCAAGAAAATAAAATTTGACAACACATTTTATTCACGCTAATCACACTGCTTGTAGGAAAGTATAAAGTTTACTCACTTTTCCCCCAAGGTCACTCGCAAATTACTTTTGTATCCCTGGAGAAAACATTGTATTATTAATAATAATTGTTTTATAGACTGTGACTCAATATGGTATGGTTTTTATCTGATCTGGGATTATATCTATACATTTGTAGGCATTTTTAATGACACATTTGTCTAATAAAAACCAAGAGTCTGAATAAACCAGCTTTCCATCAAACAAACATGACATTTAATCAAATCACATATTATGCAGATACATAAACATATGAAATGGTTTTACATGGTTTGTTAATTGCATTTACTTGACTACTGCCATGGTTCAGCGCAATCGAAAGACAAGAAAGAAAACAGTCATTTGTTGACCAGATTATACCACATTGACCGGATGAGAACAGACAAAGACTGAGGGAAAACACAGGGTATAAATACACTGGGGATGATCACATAAATAACAAGATTAATGAGGTGATTAATGACGCGTCAGGTGACTATGATAACAACAGTGGAGCACATGGGCAACAAGGAAGACATAAAGAAACAGGACAGTTCTGTTATAAATACGCTCTCTACAAAACATTTACAAGTTGTGTTTAAGCACTATGCATCACTAGTGTGCGCTGTTTTGAGAGCTTTCGTAGCAGTCAATCATTTTGCAGAGCAATTGGTTATATTAGTCCGTTTATATTGGATTTTATGGGGTCTTAAAGTGACAGCAGCCAAACATACCTGTTGCTGTCTATTCCATTAATATTAATCAAATAAAAGACAAAGAGAAAAAATATCATTTGTAGCTTTAAATATTAAATATTATGGTAATTTCTACTTTGATGACTATGCAGTGTTATGTTTTACATTTGGTCATTCAACTTTTGTGCCCATATTTCTGTATTTTGCTGTGGTATAAAATAATTAAAGTGTTCTTTAAATAATAAGTGGAAAGCAAAGTAAAATATTTAATCCCTACATAATCCATGTTGAAGTAGACTTGATTTGCAGACCAATTTCTATTTACCCCTTTTATTTCCTTCTTTGATGTTAGTGCAGCCACACAGCAGTTGTATTATGTATTACATGCTTTATACAGTTCAAAATACAAATAATCTTGTGTGTGTGTTTAACAGAAGATGAAGAAAGTTTAGAACTGAGGTTATACTGTGGTTGTAAAGCAGACCAGCAGAGTACAGATAAATTCCTCTTCATTATATCAGGTACGATGATCTCAATAATCTGAAACATTATGTTGGACATGTATGTCAAAAGTATGCCTAAAACTAACTGTGTGTGTGTGTGTGTGTGTGTGTGTGTGTGTGTGTATGTGTGTATATTTTCAGGACTTGACAAGCAGAGAGGTGACACTGCCAGTCTGGCAGATATGATGGTGAAACCTTACATTTTGGCTTTATCCTTTCCCTCTAATAGCAACTCCCTTAACCCTAACGTTCGCAGGAAACGAGATGTTGCCACTGATGTAGCTTGTGATGAGTAAGTCTCTTTACCCTCTTTCTACTTTTATGTTGTTTAGATACAGTATAAATAGAAAATACCGAAATACTCATACTCTTCTCATGTCTACCAAATATCGGAATATCTTTTTATGGAGACATAGTTCAATTCCTTGTTCTGATTAGTTGATAATATTCCAATGGTCTCAATTCATATTAATTAATGAGTTAATTTGGTAATAGTTTTTCTATGAAGGAGTTCCAGGTTTGATGACAGCATAACAATTTAATATTTAGGACTTATACAGCGCTTTACTGAAATAATTCTAGTTTATTAATTTTTAATGCATCTTAAATTAACAGATATTAAAGAAAGAGCTGAAAAGACTTTATTAGCAGCCATTTGATCAAAGACCTACTTCAGGCAACTGTCAAAATTGTACACTCACCTCAGGATTATTAGGAACACCTGTTCAATTTCTCAGTAATGCAATTATCTAATCAACCAATCACATGGTTGATGTTTCCACATTCAGATGGTAGAGTCAGAATTTGCCGTAAACAGAATGAGAACATGGATCCATCATGCCTTGTTACCACTGTGCAGCCTGGTGGTGGTGTAATGCTGTGGAGATGTTTTCTTGGCACACTTTAGGCCCCTTAGTGCCAATTGGGCATTGTTTAAATGCCATGGCCTACCTGAACATTATTTCTGACCATGTCCATCCCTTTATGACCACCATGTACCCATCCTCTGATGGCTACTTGCAGCAGGATAATGCATGTCACAAAGCTCGAATCATTTCAAATTGGTTTCCTGAACTTGACAATGAGTTCAAGGTACTAAAATGGCCCCACAGCCACCAGATCTCAACCCAATAGAGCATCTTTGGGATGTGGTGGAACGGGAGCTTCGTGCCCTGGATGCACATCCCACAAATCTCCAACTGCAAAATGCTATCCTATCAATATGGGCCAACATTTCTAAAGAATGCTTTCAGCACCTTGTTGAATCAACGCCACATAGAATTTAGGCAGTTCTGAAGGCGAAAGGGGGTCAAACACAGTATTAGTATGGTGTTCCATACTAATAATCATTTAGGTGAGTGTACATTGCAAATACAGCATGAGGAGAAAAAGTGAATAGAGTGACTAATTAAAAAAGTCAACCCCCTGTCAATAATATATGTAATCATGAAGTGCTTAAAATTGACTCAAATAAGAGCCACAGAACACAAAATATAATCAAACCCCCTCATTCCCAATTTTCTCTGACAGAAAAACCGAGACCTGCTGTATGCGTAAGCTTTACATTGACTTTCGGAAAGATCTGGGCTGGAAGTGGATCCATAAGCCTAAAGGATACTATGCTAACTACTGCATGGGATCCTGCACTTACATCTGGAATGCTGAGAACAAATACTCTCAGGTAGGCTGCTGTTTTCTCACCCCTGTCCCTTTCGACCAATGAAGTGACAACATATAATTAAATAAAATTTCTTTATGAAGCACAAATAAACACAACAATAGTTGACCACTATAGTTGAATAGTTGAAAAATAAGTCTATAATATATAGGTCTTTTGAGAGAGAAACAATTTACATGCATATGATGCATTTAAAGTATTTATTTCACTAGTAAGAGTGTAGCAAAAATAACAGTATGTCAGTATCTTGAGATTGTTACGTGTCTCTGTTTACTTCCTGGTTCCTCCTGTGCTCTCCCAGTGTTTATCCACACACTTGTCTCGTCATTAGGCACCTCGTTCGTCTCGTTAGCTGCGTCTTGTTCCCTCATCAGCCCTTGTGTTTTACTTCAGTCTTTGTCCATTGTCGTCAGCAGTGTGTTGTGTTTTGCACTAGTCTTGTACCGTATGCAGCGTTTGAAATGATTTGCACATGTATGTTGTATTAAAGTATTTTTTCTTTGAGTTTTGTCATTAAAGACTATTTGAGTTTATTCCATGCCTCTGAGCCTTCCCCCTCAAAACACGGCCATGACAGATATAGCCAGACCAAAGTGACTGTCTTTTTTAAGAATTATTTCTATTATCTGAAATGACCTTACAACATTATAACTGAATAATGTGGCAGCTGCAGCGTTAAAGAAAAGCTTTTCTCGTTTCTCTAGAGCTGTTGAAAGGCTTGTGCCAAGATTAGCCTAAAATCATGTACAGACACACCAGAAAGAGAATTTCGGTTACTTAATAGGTTTAATATTTGCAATATGATTTGGCATGCACTATTTCCAATCTTTGATGCAATTTAGAACAGAACACAGCATGTTTGGTTTTCCTGCCTGAACCAATTCCTTGCTCTGGTTCTTGTAAATTTTAAAGCAAGAATATACAACACCACTTAAAAAAAAAAAGTTGCACTTGTCGACATATTCACAGTATGTAAGTTCATTTACAATGCACAGATACAGTAGTATCAAAAGCTAGGAATATTTGAGGGCAAGAGTTGGTAAAGTAGCGAAAACAAGTTTTGAATGTCTAGTTACCCCAAAGGCTGAAATGCCATACACCATACGCCATTAAATCTTAAACTAAAGCAGTGAAGTTGTTTCTTTTGTTTTTTGCTTTAAATTTTTGCCTGTGCAAGCTTCAAATTTCACCTACTTTGATAATGAAACTCTCTTGGTTAGAAGATCATACCTGAGGACTGTTTTTAATGCGTGAGCTGCCTGAGATAATGTCCTCAAGGTGATAGTTCACCTAAATATGGAAAAAGAACCGTTTTGAAGAAAAACTGGTTTCGTTCAAAAGAACTGTTCGAAACAATATTGGATTCCACTTGACTTTCATTGTACAGACAGAAAACACATTTTTTTTATGACAACGCTACCCCGCAATTTTCTGGCAATCCACGTTTTCACTGTTAAACTGTAGGGGGTGCTATTACACATGTTCTGAAAGAGAACATAATCTCTGGATCAAAATAAAGGTGAAGAAAACTAGGGTGAATTGTGGGTGTGGCACTCTCTATATAATGTGATGCTGAGCTAACCCATAGCCTCGAATCTTCTGACTAAACAAGCAAAGACATGATAGACCTGAGTATAGGTAACACGGCATGAACACGTCTCATTCCCTGTCAAGGAACATGTCTGGATAGAAGAGTTTATGTCTTTACTGAGGCTATGGGGAATGTATAAAAGTTAAACAGGAAACGATGTGTTACAGTGAAGGGCACTCGGCACATACGGCCATATCAGTGTAGCCATCAAATTATAAGTAGCATAAGCAGCACAGACCGTACAACAGTTTCTGACTGACTGGCTTACTACTTTAAGCTAGCAGCTTTGTATTGAGAGGACCCAAGAAGATGTCAAAGAAACATTCATGTTATAAAACCTGGCAAACTTTTTTCTGCGAAGCCTATCCGTCCATAATCCAATGGGACAGTCTTTGCTTCAACATAGACGGTATAAACATTCAGCCCCAAAGTACACAAAAAGATGACCAGAGAGTCTTAACTGTCTGGTGTGCTCAATATAAAGCATGTACAGAGTGAAGCTTTTTTGGAAGAGGTACTCTGCGTAGGTTTGCCTGGGGTAAAAACAGAGAGATATCACCCAAGCTCTGAATGCCACTGAGAACACCTTCACAGTTCCTTGGCTTAAGAATGACCCTGCAGTCATTAGTGGCAAAGTTTATGCAAGACTCCATGATCAAGAGCATGCATATCACCTATTCATCTTAACAGAAGTGAGTGTGAGCAAAAGTGCTGTCTTAAATAAGAACACTTCAAAGGAGCCAATTGTAGCCACTCAGGGAGAGTAAGGCAGGACTCTCTAAACTAGAGCTAGATTCCAAGTGGGAATGGTATACAGATGAGGAGGGTTTAACTGTCACCAGATAGACTGCCTTTCCTCATTAATGCATTTGACTGACACTTTTATCCAAAGTGACTTACATTGCATTTAAGGAACACATTAACATTCTTCAAACACAATCAGTTCTTGCTTTCCCTGGGAATCAAACCCATGACCTTGGCATTGTAAAAACCAGTGCTCTACTGGTTGAGCTACAGGAAAGTCAATTATCGATTAGATTGTAGATTATCCTCAATGTGAAAAGCTGACATACCGGCCACATACACTTTAAGACTAGTGTACATTTTATCTTAATGCTCTTGCAAAAATGACAAAATCTTTTTTTATCCATTTGAGCTGCACCAATTTGCGAAGAAACTGAGCCATTTCGACAGCCAACTTTGCCCAACCTGCAGAACTGTCTAATTTTGCACAATTGTGCAGTGTTCACTTGGATCATTTGAGTTGTTTCACTGTGCAATTTAAAAAAAAAAAAAATCTTTATTTTTTTTTAAATATTCTACCAATTATACAACTTCATCTGATTATCAAAACAAACTATTATGTAATGTGAACATTCACAGGCTACTAATGAGATCATGTGAATGAGTGAAAAGCTGACTTATATTGACACATGTTAAAAGTCTCTCACTTTAGTGTAAATTCACCTACAGCTCACTACTGTTATGCAGTTGAGCTGGTGTGCAATGCGGAGAAGCGAAGAACACGGAGCTTCAAACAAAAATACTTTATTTACAAAAACAGCAAACAAAAGCGGCACTCGATGGTACAAGAAACACGGAGAGCAAAGGGGCATACATCCATACACTAGCTACCAACCTAAACACTACAATCACCGACAAGGACACGGGGAACATGAATGGGATTTATACACAAGGGCAAATTGGGGACAGCTGACATAATTAGCAGGGTAATGACTAACAAGACAGGAGTGGGAAGGATTTGGGAGACACAGAGGAACTCGGATGTGACAGACGCGACAAGACTGTGACAGATCGCCCCCTCCCACAAGGCATGACCTCACGCCATAAGAGACACCTTGAGGAGGGGAGGGGAGGGAGGGGGAGCAGGCGGAGGACAAGGCAGACCTAATATACACAACATCATAACACGGGTGGGAGGGCACCCTGGAGACCGGGTTACACAGAGTCCAGGAGGTCTCCAGGGTGGTGCAGGCTACTGAGGACCAGGGAGGTGCAAGGGGGACAAGGAGCCAGTCCAGGGGGAGTGTCCAAGGTGGTGCACGGGGATCAAGGAGCCAGTCCAGGGGGAGTGTCCAATTTGGTGCACGAGTCCGTGGTGGCATAGGGGAAACAGGGTGCCGGGCAGTGTGGGAAGTTCAGGGCGGAGCCGGGGAACAAGTCTTTCCCGGAGGCTCTGCCTCCTTTTCCCCACCCACCCTCAGAGTCACACTAGTACCCCTCCAAAAAAATTATTGAGGGGCCTCCCCGGTAGGCCGTCGGGACACCCAGGTAGTCCTTGAGTGAGGGGCACCGGAGCACAGTTCGTGGGCGGCCGCGGACTGGGAGCACAGCGCTGGCGTGGTCGCGGCGCTCGGGAGCGCTGGCGTGGTCGCGACGCTCGGGAGTGCTGGCGTGGTCGCGACACTTGTCATTTTGCCTTGTGGTGGCAAAAAACCCGGTCGGTTATTCTGTTATGCAGTTGAGCTGGTGTGCGATGCGGAGAAGCAAAGAACACGGAGCTTTAAGGCCCCTTAAAGAACAAAAATACTTTATTTACAAAACCAGGAAACAAAAGCGGCACTCAATGGTGCAAGAAACACGGAGAGCAAAGGGGCATACAGCCATACACTAGCTACCAACCTAAACACTACAATCACCGACAAGGACACGGGGAACATGAAGGGGATTTATACACAAGGGCAAATTGGGGACAGCTGACATAATTAGCAGGGTAATGACTAACAAGACAGGAGTGGGAAGGATTTGGGAGACACAGAGGAACCCGGATGTGACAGACGCGGGTTCCACTACTGGGTTCATTTTACATTTTACCATTTTAGGCACTTATTTTTACTGAGTGTAAAATAAAATAAGTCATGCATTCCTTCTCTGTTTCATTGTAGTATTTGTATGTCCATTTGATTCTCACAGATATTAGCCTTATACAAACACCACAACCCTGGAGCATCTGCTCAGCCATGCTGCGTACCTGCAGTCCTCGACCCTCTACCAATTCTTTACTATGTAGGAAGGCAACACAAGGTAAATTCCTCTTTTACTGTGTTCTCAATCTCACGCATAGGGGGAACTCTTCATGTATAGACATCCCAGATTGGTGCCAAGGTACCTTTAGAGTTGTTAAGGTATAAATAGTGTGTTCTTTGAAGTGAGTATAACTACAAAAAATGTTGTAACTAGTTTGCTGTTTATTAAATTTTTTAATGGCATGTTATTTCCAGGGCTATTTACAATGGTAAACACATGGTCTTGGTATAACTATTATGTAATAAAACATTTAAATAAAAAGTACCTTTGCCTGACAAGTTTGAGTGTTCGAATGTACAAGAAATTCATTAATGGGAAAAAATAATTGTGGCTTGGCTCTGTTTC
Source organism: Rhodeus uyekii (assembly GCA_037043235.1). Classification (NCBI taxonomy): domain Eukaryota; kingdom Metazoa; phylum Chordata; class Actinopteri; order Cypriniformes; family Acheilognathidae; genus Rhodeus; species Rhodeus uyekii. The sequence continues at coordinate 377,743 of JAWRVZ010000339.1, read as the reverse complement.
TAGGTGGAGCAGTTGTCCAACATGGTGGTGAGGAGCTGCAAGTGCAGTTAAAGTATGATTATACAACATTATTTTATCTTTTGAAAGTGCTCCATGACACTCTCTCTCTCTGGACGATGAGCAAGCAAACAAACAGATAGATGGACATATAAAGTCTCACTGGAAAGGAAAATCAGGAACTGAGACAACTGACAAGGATGGTAAAGGAGAAAGGAGAGTCTGGAAAAAAAGAAAAGAAGGGGAAAGAAAATATCTTTGAAACTGAGATTTTCTCAGCTATGCCCCTTTACAATGTCAAAAGAGCACTCTAAACTTTCCGTTAATGCATTTCACAAAACAAGCTCAATATTAAACCAAATATATGCTTTGTTATATATATATTTTAAAAAAAAAGTTTATTTACAGTACCCATTCCCATTAATTTATTGTGCTAAAGTTCAAAATTTGATTGTACCATGAGGGCAGCCGTGTAGCATTGCATGCCAAATGTACAGTGAAGATTTCTAATGGTGCTGTACCGAAAAATGAAATTATGTCAAAGGAAAATCTAATAAGTTAACAGTAAATACGCATTAAAGAGAAGAGTTTGCACTAAACAATGGAGGTGAAGGCTCATGATGTACAATATGTGCCAAGAAAGGTCTTTGCATTGGAGCATGCATGAATCAAATGTTTTAATATGTGGCAGTTTGTTTGATTTTTTTTTATGGGCCCGATGGTTTTATTGTTGTGGACAGCTGTGCCCTGACACCTAAGGATCTCACCTGAACAGGTGTTCCTGTAAACAGAGTCTGAGTGTAGACCAGTTGAGGTCTTGGTTTTTGAAAGCAAGGGGAATATTAGAGGATTAGAACTGAGTGGTAAACATTTCAAAACTCTTATATGCAACCCAACAGTATATTGCACACTATCAAGTGTCACATGAAAATTTTCAGGTCCTCCTGGGAATCAGGGTTTGTTTGTTCTCAAAAATTTCCACAGCTTTTCTAAAGGAATCTGTTGGTCAATCCCAGCAAAACATGGCCGGGTCACATTCATTTAAAAAAAAATAAAAAATTTAAAATTAAAAAAAATTCTCACAGATGTGAATCTTCCTTTTAGGACTATGACTGTTGTTTGTATTGTGTGATTTTCTTGACAAATCAACTGTAAAATAAAAAAGAAGCATTTGTCACTGTAGTGCATCTAGTCAATTAATTATTATTGTTGTTTTACGGTAAAGACAGTACAAGAAATACATAAATGAACATTATGAACATTAAATTAATAAATGTATAAAAATTAAGAATTATTTTTCATTACAGTAAAATATTTAAAAAGTAAGTAAAGTAAAGTAAGTAAAAGTAGTTTTACTTGCAGTTGTCATGAAAATAATACCATAATACAACAAATCTGGTCCAAAAGCAGGCTTAATTTTCATGCAAAATATTTCCTGTTTTCTGTTTTTTTTCTGGATTTAAGGTGAAATTCACCCATGTATGTGCAAAAGTGTATCTTGGTGTATTAGTGTTAATGAGGAATTTTGAGTTAGTAAAGAAATGATTGTGATTGTATGTGTGTTCAGTTGTTTTGGCCTTGTGCTGACATCTGTATGAGAAGCATTAGTGTTTATATTTATAGACTTCATGATTTTCCTCTGCTCTCCTGACAGCCTTAGTGAGTGGTGAGAAATGTGTTCTGTGTATTGGTTTAAATATTACACGGCCGGGACTACACTACTCGCAAACTCCTAAGGCCCTTTTTTGAAGTATACTGATATTTGCAACATCTTTTAACATGTATTTACTGCCATATAACATGTGCAACGGCAAGTGTTTTAAATTAAAATAGGTGTCATTTGACAAACATTTCACATTCATGCAGTGTTCATTATATAATTGCTTTACATTTTTGCTGTTATTTTGTACCATTGTGACCCATTGTTTCAATAAATAAAATAAACAAAGCCCTCAATCCAGTCCACAAAATCTGACATGGAAAGACTCTTTATTATCATCCCATTATTATTTATCATTTATAAAAAAAAATAGGAGTAATTCCTGTGATGTGCTGTACTGTGACGTAATCAACTATTCTCATTACAGTAAAGAATCCTGTCCAGAAGTTGAATGACTGATTGGAGTTTCAACATTTTAAAAAAAAAATTGTAGTTACATAAAACTTAAAAAGTAGTTTAGAAATTTTCATAAACTTTATAACTTAGGGTTAAATAAGTATAAGGTGGATTAACGGAGTTACAGCTACTGTCCTAGAACAAATTCTTTATCAATAATTCTATTTTATAAATGTTTATAATAATTCATATATTGTGAGAAAAATACATATTCCACATGTTCTTTCCTGATAAACTTTCATAATCAATGTCTTATGTTTTAATGTTAACTGCAATCTATTTTGCTGCTTCTGTTTTCTTTTGCTGTTATTTCTTTTTTACTTTCTCCTTTCCTCACTTCCCTCTGGGTATTACTGACATGTGGTTGCTCAGGCTTTGGAAATGACTGAAGCATGTCCAGACCCGCTCTTAAAACTTATACTGATGACTCCATGGAAAAATTAACAAACACACACGTTGGCAAGCAGCACGCTATAACATCCACTCAAGCCTTTATGCAAGACTGAAATGGGCAAAAGCTTTGATCATCTACTGTACTGTTTTGTTCATACACATTCATTTTTTGGAAACTGTTGTCCTCAAACTATTGAGCCGAGGCATCCTCATATGATATGTCTTCACGAGAGTCAAGGAGCTTCTAACCAAACACCAGTATTGTTTCATTGCCATCCCTAGGGGTTTTTAACAAGCACACATTAACCAAATCATCAGTTTGTCTGTTTGCCAAGGCACAAAATGTGCTGGCTATAGAGCCTGATAGTGATTTACAAAACTTTAAAGTCAACTTAGAATCAAAATTCCCTTTAACAGTGGAATTCAACTCTGCATCTTGGATCGACGCTATGGGGAAGGCCATCAGCATGAAAAGTGTCTGAAGCATGTCAATACACTCCATAAGTGGAGCGACCAGAAGTATTGGGGGAAATCTTTTTATAGTGCATGTCATTGACCTTTTTGTCTTGAAGGAGACGCTTGTGTGCACATGTAAGAGAAACATATTGACTGAGTATACTCCTTGAGGAAGCTGGATGTGCTCATTATGACTCATGATTGGGTCAAGTCAAGTCACCTTTATATAGCCTCTTTACAATAAAGATTGTTTTCAAAGCACTGTAAAGTGGTCACTGGAAAACAATAAAAACAAAGTTTGTTTTGGCTGAACAGCAGCTCTAGAAGAGCAGGCGAATCAATAAAATTGAAGAATATTAAGTGTTAAGTTTCCCCAACTAAGCAAGCCAGAGGTGACAGCGGCAAGGAACCAAAACTCCAGCAGGAGACGGAATGAATGAATGAAGAACGAAATGGAGAAAAAAACCTTGGGAGAAACCAGGCTCAGTCCGGGGGCCAGATCTCCTCTGGCCAACAGCCAAACAGTGCATGATTATTATATTGACAACAATTCCAACAAGTCCAATATTAAGTCTAATTTGGTCAGATTGGAGATGGGTTCATGATCTTCACAGGGGAGGGTCTAGTAGAGTCACGGCCTCCGCAGACACTTCAGGGCAGTGCTGTGCTCGTATCCAGGTGCAGGTCCTTTATCTGATCTGGATACGGCCCAGATCCGGCTGACCACGATAACCTCGGGATAAACAAAGACCAACATCAGCGTAGATGCCATCGGAACACTAAACAAACACTCTCTGTACTAGCAGTACAAATTAATAAAATAAGACAAATTATAAAGATAATTCACATTTAGTTCTGATTAGTTTCTTCTGATGTATCGAGTACATCAGATGTTATGGGAATGTTCCCGGTTCCGGCTGACCTAAATTATGAAGCCTAACAACCATTTTACATGATTTGCATGTAAAATGTAATTTTACATGATGATAAAAAATGTATGTATAATGTGTTATGTGTATGCTAGGTTGAAGAGATGTGTTTTTAGTCTAGATTTAAACAGACAGAGTGTGTCTGCTTCCTGAACTGTATTAGGAATTTTATGATTATGAGCTCTGTGCTCCCCTCCATGGCCACCAGAAGGAGCTCACTCACTTATACTGACACTTCACTACACACTACATTTCCCAGCAACCATCACACTGGACTGATTACACACACACAGCTGGACTCCATTATCATTGTTTGTCACATCACCTGTTCATCATCACCTGGACTATAAAAGACTGCTTCACACACACACTCACCGCGAAGTCTTGATTAGCTGTGGTTGTCAATGCCGAGCGTTGTTATTCCTGTCTGTTTATACCGTTACTGATTCTGCCTGTTTGCCCGTCTTTTATCCTGTTCTGCCTGCCCTGACCTGTGCCTGGAATAACGTTTGATGATTGATAGCTGCCTGTCTTGACCACCACCTGTACCACGATTCTGATCCCGTCTACCTGCCTTTGTGACCCCTGCCTGATTTACCGTTTATGTCTACTCTCTGTTTGCCCTGACCATCTGCCTGTTTGACCATTCTTATTAAAGACAAAGCGATTGGATCTCTGCCTGTAGTCCCCTTTGTTACAGGAAGACTGTTCCAGAGTTTAGGAGCTAAATAGGAAAAGGATTGACCACCAGCAGTTGACTTTGATATTCTAGGTATTATCAGCTGATCAGTATTTTTGGATAGCAATAGACGTGAAGGACTATAATGTGTTAAGAGATCGCTCAAGAACTGTGGAGCTAAACCATTTAATGTTTTGCAAGTAATTAGTAAGATTTTTAAATATATTCAGTGTTTAATAGGAAGCCAGTGCAGGTTTGACAGAACTGGGCTAATATGCTCATAGTTCCTGGTTCTAGTAAGAACTCGAGCTGCTGCATTTTGGACCAGCTGGAATTTGTTTATTAAACGTGCAGGGCAACCACCCAGTAGAGTATTACAATAATCTAGCCTTGAACTCATGAACGCATGAACTAACTTTTCCCCATTTGTCTTTGAGCATATGTCGCAATTTAGATATATTTTTAAGATGGAAGAATGCGGTTTTACAGATTCTAGAAATGTGGCTTTCAAATGAAAGAGTGGTATCAAAGACACACCCAGGTTTTCATTTCATTTTCTTTATTTATTTAAACGGGGACAGTGTAAAATGCATTTTACCAGGTTATAGCACGTGTGCTATGTAGGGGATTTACAGTTAAGACCCGAGGACCAGATATGTTGAATGAAGACCAGGAGTCAGAAGTGCAGTCAATAGAAGAAATTTTAGTGAAGTTTCTCACAAGGAGTTCGTAGGCCGCCCCCCATACAATAACATTGTTACAGCAATTATACTCTAACAGAGGGTGCTAACCACGTCATTGATGACGTTTAAATTATCCTGATTGGCTAAGAAAGAAATAAAGAAAGATAAACAAAACTAGTAATTTTCCACACAAGAGCAGACAGTCTGAAGCATATCTTCGTTGATCACATGGTTGACGGTTTCGTGACGTGGCTTGTCGAGAACAACAAGTCATTCCATCTCCTGATGGTGCCAGTTAATCACCTCACCAATACAGACCATATTAACGCACACACACAAATACACAGCTTCTCCAAGGCTGAACTCGGCTCAGGCTCCAACTATAAACCAAAACATTCTGATAACATTCTCTATCTGTTGAGTGCTCACTCTGTTAAGTGCTGACAATATTCATCCTTACACTATGGAAAACTACAGAAAAGTAAAGAAAGGTTTTTAACTAATAAAAAGCCCTAACTTGATTATAAATCACTCTTTACAAATCATTTAAATGAGAAAGGGAAAAGAACATATGAAAAATAAAACAAAGAAACATATGAAATTTAAGACAAAGAAAAGAATATAGATACAAATAAGAAAAATGAAAGAATATATATATACAAGCGGCAATGGATTTCCGAATAGTATCTTTCAGCTAATTTACACCTGCAGTCCCTGGGCAGGCTGATATGAACAGAACAAGTTAATACATTTATCCTAAAAAAATAAAATTAATAATCTCATCTTGCAATTATTCCTCGTTATGCATTTAAAATACTCTCTCACATACACATCAAATATAGTACTAAACATTATGTAAACAGATTTGTTGCGAAAGAAGCCATTTTTTGACCTCATGTGAAAAAATGTTAAAATTCACACATGTGGTTAATTCTGTCGGCAAATTATTCCACCGTCTGATGGCCACAGTTGAAAAGGCTGAGCTACCAAGTGCTTTACACAAAGGAATTGTACACTCGCCCCGAACAGCCGACCGAGTGGCTCGAGATTGATGTTCTGATCTCAGTACAATAAAAAAATTTTAAGGGAGGAGCTGCAGTACCATTTATTATCTTAAATAAAAGACAAAAGATTTGAATATTTTCAAAACTTAATAAACTACATTTTTTGAGAATATGACAATGATGAAATAACCGAGTTTTCTTATCAAGAACCTTAAGAGAACTTTTGTATAATGATTCCAGGGGCCTCAATGTTGTTTTACAGGCCTGTGACCAACTCGTCATGCAGTAGCGAAAGTGCGAGAATATAAACGCATTTAGATATAAATTAGATGCATCTATGGTTAAAGAGTTCCTAATATATCTAAACTGTGCAATATTAAGTTTCAACGTATTAGTTACCTTTTTAATAAGTTTTTTAAAATTTTAATTTGAGTCAAGAGTAACTCCTAAATATTTAAAATGGTCAACCCTTGATATTTCCTGATCTTCAATTATAATTTTTGATTCAGTTTTACATGGTGAAAACTTACGCCGATTTGTGAAAAACATAGAAACTGTTTTGTCAACATTCAATGTTAAATGAGAGTTTTTCAAGCAGTTGGAAAATTTTGATGAAGACTTGACAGATTAGCCATCGAGTGTTAGGCAGTGGTCTAGATTATTACGCGTGGAAATTTTTGGTCTAATAATTAGAATCTCTGTTTTTTTCAGAATTAAGCAGTAGAAAGTTATTAGTAATCCAACTTTTTTTAATCATAACTGCATTCTGTTAATTTACTGAATTGGTACGTTTCATCAGGATGAGAAGAAATATAGAGCTGAGTATGATCAGCATAACAGTGAAAGCTAATGCTATGCTTCCTAATAATTGCACCCAAATGAAGCATGTACAGGGTGAAAAGTAACAGTCCTAGTACTGAACCTTGAGGAACTCCATACTGAACCCGTGATCGATATGACATCTCCTCATTTACTGCTACAAACTGATAATGGCCAGATAAGTATAGGGGTCAGATAACGGGTCTTGAAGTAGGGATACCCCATGGAATTTTCCTTGGATTAGGAATGTTAATGATTAGAGGAAGTTCTCCTGACAGGTATCCTTCCTTGTTATCTGTCACTCACAATGGTCTTTTGCTTAAGGAAAGAGACTAGGCACTGGCTATAATGGGCTGTCACTCAAGTGCCGTACACAAGGAATAATGAAGTTATTTGTTATTTGATTACATAATGTTATTACATAATGAATCAAATAACTGTATAAACATTGAATAACATTGTATCCCCTTTATGTACTTTGCTTCCACTTTCCACTTGGCTCTTTAATTTGGGACATGATTTACCTTAGAGACGTGGGTCTTTAGACACCTCTAGCCTGGTTTATTTTCCCATTATAATGATGCTACAAGCTGAGGAAGTTTGCCACAGGGTCATCCCTCCTTGTTATCTGTCTATAGTCTATTTGTTATAGGTCCTAGAGCAGGGGTGGGCAAACTATTTGTCTCGCGGGCCACATTGGTTTCTTAAAATTGACAGAGGGGCCGGGATTGTTGACGGGGGGGGGGGGGGGGGGGGTGGTTTGGGGCAAATCCATGACTTTAATATACGAGCGCAAAACTGATGTTTGTGTGCGCGTAAATTACATCCGCGAGCGGAAAACAGAGCTACACGGGTACGCAAGCTCTTGACTTTTGTAAATTTAATAAATTCAGATATTTTTTTAATATATATATATATATATATATATAGTGAATTATATATATATATATAGTGAATATATATATATATAGTGAATATATATATATATAGTGAATTCAAAGCTATTTTACATTTGATTATTTTAATCAAATTAGCTGAGAGTAATTGCTGGTTCTACCTGAAAAACACTACTGTGTTTGTTCTTCTGAGCCTGATGAAGGAACACTAAATACATACTGTTTTATTGAATGAAAGATAAAATATGACAACAGAAGCATGAAAATAACTGAGGGAAATATATATAGGGACATGACCAGAGCAAAGGCAGGATATACTTCCCTCAATTTAAAATATTTATTGACTTCAAAACTGGTGTATGAGCTCTAAGTGTCATGTACATTTTATTCTAACGTACACTATATTTCCTCTTGTATTTGCAGGTCATGTTCTTGAATAAAGCAAATAACAACATAACGTTGACAGCATACAACTTCTTTTCAGAAGAACGTACGCATTTACTTATAATAAATCCTAGAAAACCTGTATAAAGTATAGTTTGGTCTTAAATCACTCGACTGGGACACGTGGAATTACAACAAAACAATATTAATACAATTTAATCGACAGAAAAAACATAATATGCAATGTGACTGAATCATATCTTTGCCTCAGCTCTAGATTGACAATCACAGGCGTCCAATCTACTGACCTCTGGAAAAAAGGGAACTAACCAATGACATTTGATGTTACAAGAGCAAGCTCCGCCCCACGACTGACAAAAATAAAAATGCTCGCGCGAGCAAAAACAGCAGTTGAGAGCGGGCGAATGTTCGCGCGTGCGCAGATTAGATGTCACGCGCGCGCGAGTGATTATAATGAGCTCGCGGGTACCCGTATTTATGCGTGTAGCTCTTGCGCTCGTTCCTTTTTAGCACAGAATTAACGCTATAAAGGGGGGTGTAGAGGGGTTTGCGACACACGCCTACTCTCCACCACACTTTCAGCGCCACTGCCGCTTGCAGCCGCGACAAAGTGACATTACAGGGAAATGTAAAATGAAGGTTTAATATAGGTTCGGCAAGTTCCGCGGGCCGGATTAAAAAGCCCAACGGGCCGTAGTTTGCCCACCCCTGTCCTAGAGGAATGTTCTACCTAGTAGGGAACATAGGGTCTTTTGGTGCCCTTTAAAACGCAGTTTGAACCACTTTCCCTAGATTCAAAACTTTTGATAGAAAACTAGCTCCCCCTGTGGTTCCCTTGGGGTTGAACCTCTCATGTTGAGGTTCCCTTGGGAGAGGCAGCAACATCAAAGATGGTTGGTAGTAGCTGAAGGTCTTTTAATGACATTATTTGTTGAAGCTGCCCTTTTGAGTCATAGATGGAGTGAGGTGTTTTACTCCCTCCCCTTCTGTTCTGGGTATTGGAGTAGGGTCCATACTCTTTGCTCTTTCGAGCCTCAGGACTGAGTGAGTTGTTCCTTCCCTGACTATTTTATTTATTAATGCAAGGTCCCTTGACACCTCCTTAAAGCCCTGGTTATCCTAGATATTCTGCAATTATTCTTTGAATAAAGCATTGTGAATCTACTTGGATTCTGGGAAGAATGAAAGCCTCCCTGTGGATCCCTGGGGGTGAGTTCATTACAAAAATCTGTGCAATTACGTGTTTGCAATTCTTGTATTACTGCCTTTTCTGTAAGATTCGAGGTTGCATTTCTCCAAAGTAGTGGTATGCCAAGATCAAGTTGAAAACTCCCTGAGACAGGTATTCCTTGAGAGCTGTGTCAAGCGAGAAAAACATCTCAGGTTACTATTGTAACCATAGTTCCCTGAGAATAGGGAACGAGACGCTTCATCCCCTAGGGGTCGCTTTGGGGAATACCTCCGGTATGACAGGTGTTTGAAGCAAAAATACAATCACGCCAATGAACTTGACATTGGCTGGCAGCCGCCTATGACGTAACCAGAGGTGCGACTGCAGGTATACAGGGGCACCTACACAGAACGTCATCATTTTTTCAAATCTGAAGAAGACACCTGCAGGAAGGCCCGAAGCATGGCAAGAGACGCAGCGTCTCGTTCCCTATTCTCAGAGAAGTATGGTTACAATAGTAACCTGAGACGTTCCCTTTCGAAGGGAACTCTACGCTGCATCCCCTAGGGGTCGCTTTGGGGGACGGAATACCAACGCCACCATGCTGAAGGGCGTGACTGCACTCAATAGGCGCAAGCCAAGCAGTCAGAGACCCCTAGGGGAACTGTCCCGAAACCTGCAGTGACCCGGGCTGGGACTACTAGAGAACGGAGGCCTCAAGGTACAGGGCCGAGGCTTAACCACGCTCGATCTAGAGTCTGAGGGAGTACAGGGACCACTCCACTCATGACTGAGCCCGCAAAGCGGAGGCCTAGAGCTGCAACTACTAGGCCTACACGCTCAGGCGCTGCTGAGCTCTAAGAGCGGCTGGGCTCACAGCAAGCACTTTGCAGCTGTTCCTCCAGAGCATAGAGGGGAACAGCACTCAATGCTTGTGGTACAGCAAGGGGGTTCAGAGGAACCACTTTCTCACAAGCGGAGCTCACCGGAGCGGAGGCCAAATTGTCGGCCTGACGACGCTCGTACAGCCAAGTCCAGTTCGGGAGTCAAGAGTGACTCCACTGCCCTCACTCCGGCTCAAGTCATTTGGGTTCAAGCGAGAACTGAGGTGCAGTACTGCTTCGCTCAGAGAAGTGGGGCCAACTTCCCGAAGGGTACACTCTCACGAAGAGAGAGCCTGAAACTCCTCTACTTCAAGAGCGCATCGGAGGCTCACAGGGCGGAGGCCCGGTCTCCTCGGAGAGGCCTGCGACACCCTAATGAATAAGACGACAAGAGGAGGCAAGAAACTTATTCCCTCGCCTACCACACTCTAAGGTCACTGAGCGGAGCTCTGTGGAGCGGAGGCCTCAGTAAAGAAGACTCTCGTGAAGCTCTGGGTGGAGCTAATGCTTTCCTGAATACCAAGAGCGGAGACCTACTACTCCCCTCAGAGAGGAGGCCTGACAACGCTCTGCCTTCCAGGAACGAGAGAGATGGAGGAACAGAGGCTAGGGAGGCCTGCTAGGCTCACCGCCAGGATAACTGCAACTAGGGGAATATGCACACCCGAACCTGCTCTTCTCACAGATCCTCAGATCTGGAGGAGCCAGCCCCCTGTGTGGCCTGAGACCTGGGCACCATGGTATGAAAGACTTGAAAGCCACTGAGCGCGCCCTCGCCTCCCTGAACCTCGAAACCACTGCCTCGACAGAGGTCCCAAAGCTCATGAGGCGGGACTGGCGCATCGAGAAGGAACTCTCTCTCTTCCTTCCCGACGTCAGCCAGGTTCACTCAGAGGTGCCTCTCCACAACCACCATGGTCGCCACAGAGCAACCAAAGCAAAAGCTGGTGGCGCGGAGAGCCAGGTCTGTAGTGCGGCGCAGCTCAGCAGCCTCCTCAGCAGAGAGTCCCTGGCCTTGGTTCCGGTCTTTGCCCAGATCTGCCTGATAAGCCTGTAACACCGCCATGGTGTACAGGACTGCAACGGCTTGATCTGCTGCAACATATGCCCTGCCATTGAGGAGCGATGTCTCACGCAGCGGCCTCGACGGCAGGGAGGGCGCCTTTAACGTGGAAGCCACGCCCACTGAGAGAAAGCTCGCGAGCGTCTCTTCGGCTGGGGGCATTCTCATAACTCTTCCCATTCTCCACATCAGCATAATTAGGCTGAGAGAAAAAACTCACGCAGAGAAAGGTTTCCCCATGATCTCCGCACCTCAGCGTGAAGATCAGGCAGAAGAGGAAAGGGCGCCCGAGGCTGATGCTTGAGACTCGCGAGGAAGCATTTATCCAAGCGACCGAACGGGCGGTCAGCTGATTCACGCTTCCCCGGCAAATCGAGCCGCTCACTGGCACGAGTCGCAGCTCGTCATACGCGGGACAGGCGGGGAGGAATGCTCAGAAAGATTTTCACTGAACGCAATCTCCCGCTCGCCTTGATTCGCGGGAGTGCGCTCTCCCGCGAGGAAGAAGGCGAAGGCTCGCTCCCGCGAGAGGCTCGCTCACGTCAGCCTCCGACGGCTGGGAAACACTAACTTTCTCCAGCCTTTCAGCAAGCTCCATCTGTGAGCCCTAGGAACGCAGTCTCCCGCTCGCCTCAGCTGCAGCAGGACCGGATCCCCTAGGTGCAGATGAATGTCCCGATTTCCTTGAGAAAAGGACAAACGCGAGCGTAACACTCTCAAAGGGAAGCGCAAGCAATGCACGCAAACAGCTCCCTCGAGAACTGAGCGTGCATGATCCTCGCCAAGAAATAAAATACACATATCGTGTGTGTCATCAGGTGTCAAAAAACGCTGGCAAGGATGAATACAATTACGAAATGTGTTCTCCTTACAGGCCATCGTGATGAACCATACTACAAACAAAGCTGTCTCCCTGAAGATTTGAAAAGATGATGACGTTCTGTATAGGTGCCCCTTTATACCTGCAGTCGCACCTGTGGTTACGTCATCGGCAGCTGCCAGCCAATGTCAAGTTCATTGGCGTGATTGTATTTTTGCTTCAAACACCTGTCATACCGGAGGTATTCCCTAAAGCGACCCCTAGGGGACGCAGCATAGAGTTTCCTTCGAAAGGGAACTCTGTCACAGCTTAGCCATGTATTCTGTAAAAGCTCTGCCTTTAGGCCTGCAGAAGCATGTAGGGGACGGAGGATGGTTCTAGAGGCAGGGAGTTACCTTGCTAGAGAAAAGTTGGAATTAAATCCTTTCTGGTAGGGGACACTGGCATGGATGCTGCTATTTTGTTAATAATATCACTTGTGCTTACGTTTCATTGTTTGTGCAAGAGAGAAAGAATGCGTTGTGCACAGATCAGTGGTTTTTCATGCTGTTTCATGAAAAAAGAAAAGAAAAATAGGTTAAAAGGATAGTTAACCCAAAATTAAAAATTCTGTCATCATTTACTCACCTCTTATGTCTTTCCAAACCTGTATACGTTTCTTTCTTGTGTTGACCATAAAAGAAGATTTTTTGAAGAATATTGGTAATCAAATATTTTCGTGCTCACTGACTTGAAAAAACAATCAAACAATGAGACATTTCCTATTGTATCTTTTTATGTTAAACAGAAGGAAGTAATGGGAGTTAGTAAATAATGACATCATTTTCATTTCTTAGTGAACTTAAATAAATGTTAAAATGCAAGTGTATGCATGTATAGTAAATATCCATGCTGTTCTCAAGCAAAACTGAGCCGGTGAAGCTGGCCACCAGTCTGGTCTTGTGGGGTTGAGTGCTCTTGTAGGCCAGCTGTATGAATGCAAGCAGTGTTTTGTTTAGTGTACCCAAAGCATGGTAGCGAGATGCAGTGTCTTGTTCCCCTTCTCAGGTAACTATGGTTACATGCTGGGATACACTGGGATATTATCTTTCATATACTTTTCATTACCTTGCACTGCGTCCAAAAACACTTTGAGGTACAGTAATACCTCGGTTTATGAGTGAATTTTTATACGAGCAAATCAGTGTACGAGCATGGAAAGTCAAATCGGTGTACGAGCATTGTATCGGAGTGAGAGCAAATTTTTCCCTCGCCCACACGCATTTTTTTGTGGAAAAGTCCTAACGCTCAGCATCTTCGCGCAAATTTTTACTGGAAATATCCTAAAGACAGCCTCTCACGTAGCCTATCACCCCTTAACCCCTTAATTCTCTCAGCATCGCTCGGTTTAGTTGCATCATTCACCACAGTGATACTTTCCTAAGTGATTTACAACGGTTTTACCTCGTGTTGTTAATATGAATTGTGATCGCTATTGTTCGCGTAGTGAAATATACATGTACAGTACAGTACAGCATATAGACAATGGCCCTCAAGATGAGTAAAGAAGGTAAGAAATTCTCCCTGTAAGCAGTAAATTCTTCCTTAACGCCAGCAGCGACGCTACTCAAAGATAAAGTGCGCGTTAACAGTAAATTTAGAGTTTAATTGTCAATTATTAATTAGTATTTATATGAGATCTTAATGGTTATAATTATATCTGTAATTAATAGGGTAAAACCATTTTTTCTAAATGGGCATTTATGGTCAGGTGAAATGAATCGAGTGAATTTTATTGCATTTTTATGGGGAAAATTGTTTTGGTGTACAAGAATTTTGGGTTACGGGCTCTTGGAACGAATTAAACTCGTAATCCGAGGTATTGCTGTACAAGTATCCAGTCCACCATGCTGAGGTAATAGCTGCCTAAATGGCTAAAATAAACCTCAAAGAAGACTCAATAAACTTAGATGTTGGAGACCAATCTCTCTCTCAGTCCAACATGGAACTGTCAGTGACACTAATCGAAGACCACAAGCTAAGCTCCATGTCCTATGCAAGGAATAACGAGAGTGTTATGTCTGTAATGCCAGTCTCCCTGACAGGCATTACCTTGAAGGGAATATTGGCAAAGAGATACGCAATTTCCCTCACTTGTCACTATACTAGGAGGAGCTGGTTCAACCCCTGAGAAACCCCAGGGGGAGATGAAAAGACCATCAACCCTACCCCACGCAATGTCAGCATCTCTGGACAATATTATCTAATTGGGCCTGAGACGGGTCTATTCAAAGATGTTTTACCAAGGAAGCATCATAGAGGCCCGGAAACTTTCTAACTTGAGCTTTGATGAGCAGCAAAACGACTCTCTAAGTTGAGTGGAGGTCAAACCTTCCCAACTTCAAAGACCAAGGCAGCCTGGAGCTAAAGTGAGTGGAGGCCTAGCAGAGCAACTCTCTAAAACAAGAGGTCAACCATACTTGGCCTCAAAGACAGTTCACCAAGGCAGACCAGGAGGACTGAATATTGTTACGACCGCTAGGGGACCGCCGTAACAGGAAAAAGGAAAACGTGAGTCAATACCAGAGAGATTAAAATAATAATAAGTTTATTGAAAAAGGGGATCAGTCTTCAGGGGCAGACAATGCCAAAATAACAAACAGAAATGATTTGTGAAAACCTCTAATTTACCTGAATCCAAAAATAAAGAACACAAAATACAACTTACCTATTTAACAACATTTTTGTCAAGGGGCAGACAAGGCAAAAATAACAAACAAAATGATGATACTCAGCTCTATATTTCTTCTCATCCTGATGAAACGTACCAATTCACTAAATTAACAGAATGCATAACTGATATAAAAATTGGATGACTAATAACTTTCTACTGCTTAATTCTGAAAAAAAGAGATTCTAATTATTAGACCAAAAAGTTCCACACGTAATAATCTAGACTACTGCCTAACACTCAATGGCTGTTCTGTTAAGTCTTCGTCACCAGTTAGAAACCTCGGTGTTCTCTTTGATACCAATCTTTCATTTGAAAGCCACGTCTCTAGGATCTGTAAATCGGCATTCTTCCATCTTAAAAATATATCTAAATTGTGACATATGCTCTCAAAGACAAATGCGGAAAAGTTAGTTCATGCGTTCATGAGTTCAAGGCTAGATTATTGTAATGCTCTACAAGGTGGTTGCCCTGCACGCTTAATAAACAAATTCCAGCTGGTCCAAAATGCAGCTGCTCGAGTTTTTACTAGAACCATGAAGTATGAGCATATTAGCCCAGTTCTGTCAAACCTGCACTGGCTTCCTATTAAACACCGAATACATTTTAAAATCTTGCTAATTACTTACAAAGCATTAAATGGTTTAGCTCCACATTACTTGAACGATCTCTTAACACATTATAGTCCTTCACATCTATTGCGGTCCCAAAATACTGACCAGCTTATAATACCTAGAATATCAAAGTCAACTGTTGGCGGTCAATCTTATTCCTATTTAGCTCCTAAACTCTGGAACAGTCTTCCTAATATAGAATATAGGGAAGCAGACACACTCTGTCAGTTTAAATCTAGACTAAAAACACATCTCTTCAACCTGGCATACACATAACACATTATACATACATTTTTAATCCAAATCATGTAAAATGATTGTTAGGCTGCATAATTTAGATCAGCCGGAACCGGCAACATTCCCATAACATCTGATGTACTCAATACATCAGAAGAAGAATGGCATCTACGCTGATATTATTCTCTGTTTATTCCGAGGTTACCATGGTTAGCCGGATCTGGGCCGTATCCAGATCAGATGAAGGACCTGCACCTGGACACGAGCACAGCACTGCCCTGGAGTGTCTGCCGGAGACCGTGACTCTACTAAACCCTCCCCTGTGAAGCTCATGAACCCATCTCCAATCGGACCAAATTGGACTTAATATTGGACTTGAATTATTATCAATATAATAATCAAACTATCAATCAATCAAATCAATCAATAATCAAAACTTAACACTTAATATTCATCAATTGTATTAATTCGCCTGGGGCCTCATGTACTAAGACTTGCGTTGAATTCATACTGACACATTACGTACGGACAAAGCTGTGAATGTGCGAACGCACAAAAAAATCCAGATGTATCAATCTCTGCGTTCGAATGATCCCACGCATATTCTCTTAGTACATCCCAATCAACCTAAAATTGAGCGCACATGCACGAGCACAACACCCCACCCAGTCTCCTCCCCTAATTAAACTGATTTAAATATGGTAATGAGTTCACTTGGGCAAAATAAAGCAGTAAGAAATGGCAAAAGCAAATGGCTATATCAATGGTCTGATATAAAGATGGACGTTAAGCGGAGAACTGCTGCGCATAGACAAAGTGTGGGCAGAACCGGCGGTGCTAAAGGGGTTGATGAACTCACACCCTTTGAGCAGAGAGTTGCCTCGATTATGGGTGACGCGCTATTCTCTGGAGTAGTACCTACTGCTGTGGGAGACTCGTATTTACAGGACTGCCACGAAGGTAACCAATTTCTAATTTGTTTTTACTTTGTATGCATTTGAAAATTAAATGGGTAAGCTATGTGTACCAATATAGCGGACCAAGAGTAAACCATAGATTTTACGTATCCATTGCAGTTATGGCAAATGCATGTACCCATTAATGAGGAACAGACTCAAATCACAGTTTACATGTGTCTGTGTTTATTTAGACTCATATGGTGCAACAGCCAGAACATCCACTGCCACGCACTCAGAATCCGCCCCTCCTCTGAGCAGCCAGAACTGTGCCCATCGTTTCCAGCGCTCTCTGCTGAGGCGCATCCATCTGGCTGCGTCTTGTGGTATCAGTAAAAATATCAGTGATGCACTCACAGACATAAGCCAGTCGTTAAAGGAATCGGTAAAAAAATTAACTTTGTCTCCATTAACTTTGTCACAATCACATGTTGACGGGCCTGAATGGCTTGTTGGTTGGGCTGCACAAACATTGGTCCTGGGTCAGTGGTCTGTGCTGCCACCTCACCAAGTGGTATGCCACGTCTGTGCACAACATTGTGCAGCACACCACAGGCCATCACAATGTGGCATACCTTGTCCGGGTGGTATAACAGCATCCCTCCAGTCCTGTCAAGACAGCGCCACGACATTTCAGCTGCCCAATCGCCTGCTCTACTACTGACCGAGTGCGAGAATGGGCATCATTGTATCTGCACTCTTGATCAGTTTGTGGGTTGGTGAGGGGGGTTAACAGCCACGTCTTTAGTGGATAACCACGGTCTCCTGAAGGGTTGTTGTATAATTAAATGCAAATAAATAAAAAGTATTATTAGATAGAACCATAACTTAAAACGCATCACTCACCGAGAAGCCACCCATCATGCACCCTGCCAGCTTGGAGCGACGCTTCGCGCAACCTCATCCCAACCATGTGCAGGGTGGGCAACCACCTTGCTACAATATTTGTTAGGCACATTTGTGCATCACATATTATTTTCACATTATTGAATGGAAATGTTTCCGATTCACATATGCAAACTCATCTTCAGATGGCGCCTTTATAGCAATGTGTGTGCAGTCGATCGCTCCGATTACATTAGGAAATTGCATTTTAATGTTTGGCTGGTCAACTGCATCATATGGGAACCTTATAAACCTGGTAGACATGCGGATGATCCCGTCTCATACAGCTGGCATTGCACGGCTCAAAGATGACTGGCATTCCTGAGCGGTCTGCCAGTTCCCTTTGAAAGAACCAGTTGCAGGAAAGCAAGTGTTGTCAGCACCTGTAACGGAACGGGTATCACTTGGCTCCTCGCTGTCTCTCTCTTTAGATTTGGACCCAATTCAGCTCAGAGTTCCAAGAAGATAGCTCTCAGAAATCTGAAACAGCTGATAAGCCAGTCATCATCCTGGGCCAGAAAATCATTGTGGTCCCTAAACACTCGTTCTCGTCTGATTCTGCCATTAGCAATGTCCTCTAATAAGGCTAAAGCTGCCGTTGCCATAGACTAAGGGCTGTGTCAATTTGCACATGCTTTTACATGTTCTTACTTAATTGATAGAATATTCCCATAAGGCTTGTGTTGACAATGTATGTCAATTATTTTATAAATTGCAAATTAATGCCAATGCTTCCCACAGGCGGTGATGCGATAGACTTGTAGAACAATTCGTTGTGTAATGTTTGCAACTTCACTTCATTGCCTGTAGGAGTCGCCAATGGACAAAAACAATGAGAAATGTACTTACTCCAGACATGAACTTGCCGTGGAGAAACGCACATTGTCACGTTAGTATCACTTTTAGTACATCTGACTGTGAGCGTGAAAGCTGGCAAACGCAATGTTTTTGTGCATAAGCAGTGTTGATACATGAGGCCCCCGCTCTTTTAAGGCAGCCAAACAAACTTTGTTTATAATGTTTTCCTGTGACCACTGTAAAGCTGCTTTGAAACAATCTGTATTGTAAAAAGCGCTATATAAGTAAAGGTAAAAAAATTAAAATAAACAAAGAATTATATACAAATAGCGAAAAATACCAAAATCGTAATCCAAGAATCGTGGTCCAACAGGCATGGGTCAAGTTTACAAATACAAAAACTCACAATTACAAATAAACTCACAATCAATCACAAAAAAAGTTTGGGGCAGTCCTTTTCTGTGGATCAGGTTGAGGAGGGGAACCAATCACAGCTTCTAGTGAATTAGCTTAGGAAAACGCCCACCTGAAACACAAACATACACCACAGACTCTACACAGAACACAATTAACAAAACTCAAGATCATAACAATATCTATTGCCACCATCTAACTGTAGCTCAGGTGAGCAGAGGTCTCAACAGGACAACGCTCTAAAGCAAGAGGAACCCAACCAAACTCAACCTTAAAGACAGATTATCAAGATGGCCTGACAGAAGGTCAAACGTTTGAGGTCACTGCCTAACTGAAGCTCAGGTGAGCAGAAGCCTCTGTAGAATAACTCTCAAAACCAAGAGGAGACCAGCTAAACCTAACAATAGGCAGAACATGTAATGTCTGTACTGCATTTAATGTAGCTGAAGCTTATGTGAGCAGAGGCCTCAGCAGAGCCATTGTCTAAGCGAGAGGAGGCCATGCAAACCTAACCTCAAAGAGGTGGCCTCACAGAGGGCTTGCTGTCACTGTTTAACTGACTACTCTCTAAAGCGAGATGATGCCAACCAAACTCAAAATTAAAGGAGCAGATCTAAAATTCCTAATAGTGCAAGTTTTTCTTTCCCTGTCAGGATCACTGTCAGCCATTTAGAGATGATGTGCACGCTCTGCTCCCAAACAAGCAGCACATGAACCTTGCTATTTCTGCATCTATTCCTCAGAATTAGATGCAAAAACAAGTTTGACCTTACATTTGTTAAATATTCAGTTTCCTTCAGAAATTCAGAAAGTGTTCTTCCGCATAATCACTGATGATAATCTAGGGTGGTTTGGTTGTTAAATGTCATGTAAATCTTTCAGGGTGCTAATTTAAGAACCCCAGTGGCGGATAAAGCTGACATGCTGTATTCACAAATGAGCTTCACTCAACAGCTGCACTGGAGTCAACAGCTTCAGGGGAGTTTACACACAGTTCATTTTCCTCAAGGTCTAAGCCTTTGTTCCTACATTGACATGTGATGTGTAACACTCAATGTTTCTGTTTGTATAACAAACATGAGGTCTGTCATCCGAAACACAGGGGTTTTATGTAACACGTTTCTTAATTCTAAATAAATAAATAAATATTCTTTAATACTCATATTCATCGTTACAATCTGACTGATGTTGTTAACAAGACCACCTAAACATCTTGCCCACATTTGCTATATACTCAACCCCACAGCTTGCTCTGTTTGCTCCTGCAAATTGCCACTACATGTCTGTATTTTATGGCATTTATAACATCTCAGAGGATAGAGGAGGATATATGGCCTAACCATGTAACTCACAAATCCTAAGAAAACTCTGCTAGATAGTTTTTCTTATTCAAGATGAATCATCACTGAAAGACTGTTAGGCTTTCGTGGAGGGGGAAGCTAGTTGCAGTGAAGTTCAGGCTAGGTGATCGTCAGCTTTGCCCTAACATCCAGTCTTAGACTGCTGGCCAGAAACTGCCTGATAGATACTTGTAACACCATTTGGACCCAAAATCATTCTTTGAAAAAACACAGCTCTGTATCATTTTTATAATTAAATGTTCTACAAGCAACATAATCATGCATGTTTACTTTTACCCTCTTTTTCTCCCTTTTGTGATAATACCCATCACCAACAAATTAAAAAACACATTAGAACAATAACCAATAAGTAAACACACTCAAAAAAATGAAATCGGGGTGTTGTTTGATTAAAATAAATAGAATATTTTGAAACAAATTAAACTAATCAGTTTTAAGGATGTACACAGTTATTTTAAGTCAGTCTGAACCATAGGCGGAGTTTGGGGGGGGGCTGGGGGGGGGGGGCACTGCCCCCCCAGACCAGAGCCAATTAATGCCTGCCTTGTGCTTTGAATATGTTTTTTTGTTATTACAGAATTCATATTTTCTAGTTTTATTTGTTTTATCTTATTAGTTCTGTGTATAGAATGAGTAAGATGTGGCTAATTATTTTTTTTTTACTGTATTTAATTTTTTAGTAGCTTTATTACATTCTCCCGCGATTTGCGAATCTCAAAGTATCGCGGTACGTGAGTGGACGCTCTTCTCGTTCTGTTTTACGCGCTGAATAAACAAAATGGACATTCGTCTTTTTCTTATAAATCCACTACTAAAAGTGTCAAATCTATCTATCAGAGAAGACAGTGGACATCTACACATCTCGGAAAAAGAGGCGGCTTCTTCTGCATTAGGTAAGATATTGTAATGAAGTAGTCTGAAGTAGTTCTATGACAGGTCAAGGGAGGTTCTGTTTATGAACTTTAATCGGAACGAAGAACAACACACTGTAACAAGCGCACCCGTCTAACACACTTTTTCGCCGCACTTCTGAACTCCCCGTGTTAACCCTATCACTGCCGATGCAAAACAAAACAGCAACTATAAAGAGTCTGTTCTATTCACTATTCTTTGTATAAAGCAGTGGTTCTCAAATAGTGGGGCGCACGTTACCCTGGGGTACATGCTTTTTTTGCCAGGGAGTAGGTTTTCTTCCACTGAACAAGAGCAGAAGTTCAGATAATCATCCCCTCATCCTTTGACGTGTAGCCTACGATCACGCCGGTGTTCATGTGTCACATGATCAACCACTAAATTCACACGTGTTTTCACGCGATATCTGGCACTGAGCCAAAAAAAAAAGACGGTCTCAGAGCTTGTCATTTATCACAACAACTCAGTGTTTTCAACCACATAAGATTTCTTTTAGGTTTCAACAAGTTGAGCCAACAAGTTGGTGACTATTTTGAATTATACAGCGCCTTTTGTGACTGCGCTGTGTCAGGTGACAAGCATGACGCGTTACCATGGAAACAATAAGGCGAAAGTTTTTGCTGCGAAATGTTTACCTCTTCCTAGGGGGGCGTGACAGAAAATAATTGAGAAGCACTGGTATAAAGTCATTGTTCATTGATAATGTATTTTATATGTAAAATTAATGATATATAAATATGATATAAAAAAACTGAGCTCGTGGTCTGGTGCCCCCCCAAGCACAAAAGTGAAACTCCGCCTATGGTCTGAACTAAATCCATACGAAATTAAAGGAACTCAATTCCTTTCTGTCGAAACAACGAAAGGGAATTTATTTGAGTCAACTACTACTACTTTTGCGCATGCTCAGATGACAGGAAACCCACGTGACCTCGTCAAACACCGCGGGAGTCAACATTTGAAACTGGTAAGTGCAAGAATCTTTTATCGTCTTTGTATTATGCTGATAGACAGTATAAGTATTTAAATCGGTCAGAATTCAACATAAAGCTGATATTTGACCGATTATTAGAATATCTGAAGCACTCTATAAGTCACATGTTGAGACTTGATGAAACATGGTAAACTGATATAAATGCTTGTATGTATGTGCGTAATTTGACATTAATGTGGTAGTCGCTGAGATCTAACTGTTGTTGAAAGCGTTATTTTGCGATATGGTTTCAGTGATGATATTAGTTGGCCATCTCATTCGGGCAGCTGTTGCTGCACTGTAAATGTCTCTGTACGGGTGAAGACGAGAACGCTTCAAATGTTTCACAGGAAAATGCAGATTAGGTAGCAACACTAAACATTACATGGAATTAATAATGCAGTTATTAATAATGCAGTTATATACGGCATCCCATGCTTGACATTGAGACTTTTTCATCTGGTAAGTTGAATGAAGTAATGTTCCTAAAGGGATAGTTCACCCAAACATGAAAACTGCATTAATTACTCATCCTCATGTAGTTCAATCGTGCTGCAACACGAAAATGAACCTCATTGATTGAATTTTATTATATGTATAGACATGGACATCCTAATTTACTTGATATTATGTTAAACCTGGAAATTTGAGAACCCAATTTCGTTTAGTTTTTTGTTTGCCTTTTTTCCTTTTAACAGATCAACAGTCCCACTGGAGTTTCTTGCTAAGCTTAAGCAGTATTCAGACAGTCAAAGACATGCAACCCATTTCACAGGTTGGTCAGTCAATTAATTACTTCATACAGATTTTATGTACTTTTATACTTGATTATTGATTTGTTAAGGTCAAATAATCCATGTTTTATGCCTTTTTAACAGAATAACAGCATGCGAAGAGAATGATCATCAAAACATTGTGTGAACTTTGAGGACCATGTACAGCCATTCAAGGAGTACATTGTAAGAAAATGCTTATCTCTCCTTCACTTTCATGTTTACATTGTTTTGTTTGTTTATATTACACATTTCATATGTTTACTGTCATTTAAAAATTACTTGTCTTACAAATTAAACACATTTTATTTATTTTACACAGGATTGCGACTGGTTGAATCCTAAAGAAGCCATGGAGCAGATAGTAATGGTGATCTATATTGTTCGACACAAAGGATCCAAACCAAGAGATCAGCCTGTGGACATTGATATCGAGAATGAAGGGACTGAGGTTCTCTCATCTTTAAGGAATGGATGGACACAAAGTTTCACCAAAGGTGCATGTCCTAACCGTGTGTGAGTAACGAGTGTGTGTTTGGACTCAAAAGACTAAATCAGCCCATTGTTGTGATGCAGCCTTTTCAGTGTTTTACACATTTTTGTAAAAATGCTTCAAGTGCTGGGAACTTTAAAACTACTGCTGTCAGTATCAGGATTGTTAAACAAATTAGTGTGTTTATTTTAAATTGATTTGGCAGTGTCAATGATTAAAATTTCTTGCAAATACATTGAAATGTCAATATTGGTAATCTTTCTTGAATTATGTGTTTGTTTCTTTTTTTGTGTATGTGTTTTGTGCTCTTCTGTTCCATTTGCCTAAGTTAAGTTGAGACAACACCGTTCAAATGCATGGAAATAGGTGTCATAAGAAAATTGAGTTAAACCAACGACTTGCTCATTTGACTCTGTTTAAAGTAAATAAAGTTGTTCAGTCAACTTAATTTCTGGTTGTCCATATTATATAGTTCAAATTCATTGGCTCAACAAGATCGAATAGTTTACAGGTAAATTACACAAGGTAATTCAAATCAAAATTATTTGGTCTCATTGATTCAACATAAATTTTGCTCTTCTGTTCCATTTGCCAAAATTAAGTTGAGACAACACAATTCAAATGCGTGGAAATAGGTGTCATAATAAAATTAAGTTATACCAACGATTCATTTTTTTGATTACATATGAAATAAATAAATAAAAGTAATAAATCTGATAAATATATAAAATAATAATTTATGCAATATATAAAGACTGAAGGAAAACAATGGGTATACACAAGGGCTGATTGGTTGGACTATTTAGTGAAGCTATGTAGTGAATCCTGGATACTTTAATTCAGTAAAATGTCTCTAAAGGCTTTTGTCAGGGTAAGTTAAACTTACTTTCATGAATACACCCAATACAACCTAAATCTGTTAGTTTTGTTTGTAATAGGCCACTCAATTCCATCAAGCAGTATTTTAAAATTATTTGTATTGAGTAATGTTCACTTCTATTCTTTTGTAAATGCGACACGTGAAGAGGAATCTGTTTTAAAGTTTTGCATCAAAACAAACCCTTAAAAATAATTATGTTCCCATGTGTCCTTAAATCCACCCTTCTGTTGTAAAGAAGTCCCTATAAAAACTAACCTAAAAGACAAATTCATGTTTTACTGCTAAATACATTTGCACTGTTTTGGTTTTACAAGAAAACACAAAGTGAGCATATGCTTGTCATAGTAAAAATAAGTGATTGTTTGTTTTTCTTTGTTTTTAATCATAAAAATCTGACACCCATAATTTCATCATTCCAGACCACCACAGAGAAAAATTAAAAGCACAGTTCAAAAACCCACCACATGAAAACTGATATACTGGGGTAAAACATTACTGCATTGCAAAAGAACACAGATTTCTAGACAAACACTTCTGTTGGAAAATGTTTACATGTATATGTAAATGTATATACTGTCGTGGATAGCTGGCACATAGGATTGGATAATGACAGTAGGATTCCACAATGGTGTGGAAACGTTTAATTTCAGTGTGATCTGGATTTTGTTGACAACAGAAACAGAAAATGCCTTTTGCCTCAAACAACACCGCACCACCTCTTGTGGAGATCAAACATCAATATGGGTCAACATCAACGCACATTGATCCAATTACAGAAAACGCTTTGTTTTCCATTTCTTATTGTGACACGGACTCAAGCTGAGTGGGATCCATGTGCGGTTTATTAAAACAAAGCAAGTTCAGAGTATAGACAGGTGTGGGCTGAAATACCAGGGTAAAAAACATTATCAGAGACAGAGCAGTAAACATGGTCATAGCAGGCAATAGGATCGGGGCAATGGTAAACAGGCAGCAAAGAGTCATATAAGGTAATCCAAGGCAGAGACAAAAAAAGGCAGAACAAGACAGAATAATAATGCTTAGAAATATATCAATAGCAAACAAGACTTTATGGTAACACTTTAGTTTAGGGTCCAATTCTCACCATTAACTAGTTGCTTATTAGCATGCATATTACTCTGATATTGGCTTATTGATATTGGTTTATTAGTACCTAAAAAGTCAAGTTACCTTTATTCATATAGTGCTTTTTACTATAGAGAGTGTTTCAAAGCAGCTTTACTGTGGTCACAGGAAAACAATAAAAAAGTCTGTTTTTGCCACATATTGATGCCATATTCTAGATGACATTATTCTTCTTCCCTTAATTTCACTAAATATCAAAATTCACATCTACCTTACCAACTATTACCCCCCCCCCCCCCCTCCTCTCGTCTCAATCACGGCTAAGCTAAAGTGCTTTACATTAAATTGTCAAGTTTTTTATAGTTTAATTGTCAATTATTAATGAGTATTTATATGAGATCTTAATGGTTATCATTTTAACTGTAATTAATATGGTAAAGCCAAAAAAAATATTTAAAATGGGCATTTTCTGGTCATGTGGAACGAATCGATTGATTTTTATTGCATTCTTATGGGGAAAATTGTTTTGGTGTACGAGCATTTCGGGTTACGAGCTCGCTCTTGGAACGAATTAATCTCGTAAACCGAGGTATTACTGTAGATTTTCTAAAGCAGGAGTTACAAGCTTGCAACAAACATACGTTACATAAAAAACACCTGAAAAGGGAGCTGAGAAAGAGAAAGCACAATCAAACTGAATCTTGATTAGAAACAAATTCTACTTTCAATGAGTCATGTAGCATAAGTGTTTTTTTAGGGACATATTTTGATTATGTTGCTGCATTACATATGTTCCTTTAAGCTCAGACTACTCAGAACCTTTCAGTACAGTTATGAGCCAGTATACGTTGTGAATCTTATTTGTTCTCTCAGTAATTTATATATTTGGAAAATGAACAGAAAAATGTGAACCAAAATGTGATTTGGATGATTTTCTGTCTGTTCAAATAAGGAAGATGAAAGCTCATTAATGATTATAATGGCTTCAAGAATCCATAAAATTGAATGTAGAATATATGGTTTGGAAAATTCCACTGATATTATTTTTAAAGATATGCAACACCAGTTGAATGTGCAAAGTAATCAGATGACTGTCATTGAAACTCATCTGCAAAACATGTTGGACCAGCATAAAGACCAACAGAGATACTGTCACGGTTCTGTCAGGTTCAGTTCCGGTTCCAGTGTTTCCAGTGACAGAACCGTGGCACTACTCTCTCTCCTGTGTGTTTGTCTCGTTAGCGTCTGCCCCGCCTCCTTGTTTCCCATAATAATTCCCAGCTGTCTCTCATCACTACCTTCCCTCATGTGTCATATATATAGCCCTCAGTGTTTGCTGTCCAGCGTCGCGTCGTTAGCTTCCATGTCCTTGTTCCTGTGTGTTGTGGTCTCCGATCTCCTGGTTAGTTCATGTCATTTGAGTCTTTTGTAATTCTGTTTAAGTTATTGTTTTCCCCTCGTGGGTGTTTCTTTTGAGAGTTTATGTTCCTTTGTTGTCATAATAAATCTCCTTCACCTATGCATCTTGAGTCCTCCCTTTATGTATCGTGACAGATACAGCATTTAGAATACTCACTATCCCCAAGCTTAAGGCTTAACGTAGCCAAGTATAAGACACCTTGGAAACTACTAATGTCAACTAATGAGTTGGGATGGGTAGCTATGGATTACTTGAAACAGAGAGCTGGCCAGCTGAGTTTGCTAGTTCAGTTTTCTGGGAGAGCCACTAGTACTCCAGATTTTAACCACACTGCCATAGTTCTTTTTGACCTGTATATTGCCTGACACCCATCAAACTAGAGTTTCGAAAGCTCAGACAAAGAAGACCCCATTATTTATCTGGAGCGATGCAATGAATATCTTGCTCTGCAGCCTTTGAATGAAATCTGAAATATTTCCCATGCTTTATTCTGTATTGAGGCACACAGGTGCCTCAATACAGCCACTGGTGGGTTGTAGAGAATACGAAAGAAAGAAGAATTTAAGTCAGCTTACCTTCAGTCTTTTTTTATCTAACAATCATGAAGTTGAAGTGGAGAGAATAAACAGAGAAAGAAAAAGAGTTAATGAAGGCATCAGGACGTTTGCATACCAGTACAGAGCATTGTCAGAGGTAGAAGCAGGCTATGGTGAAACGTGAGATCGCAACACTCTGGAATTGCCATCCAAGAATAGCCAATATGCTAAAAGATTCTGTAACTACTGTGGATGAGCTGGTATATGTAGAAATGTTTAAAGAAAAAGACATCAGTGAGGAGAGGCTATATATATGAAACCTGAGGCGTTCCCTTTCATTGGAACTCCAGCTAGGGGGATGATGTGCCAACACCACCTCAGTGACGACGGCTGCAGGAGTGTTGCAGCTCACTACGAGAGGCACCTCGATTGTTAGACTCAGCTATCTATCTGCTCAAAGTAGTTTAGATGCCGGGTCCCACTCGAGGGTCCCAGCAGAAGAACAGCTGTTCAGTCCTACACAACAGAGAGACCTAGTGGACAAAATTGGCCAGTGCTCACACTGAAATGACCTTGTTCTTGAATCCTGGCCATAATCACCAAAAGAGGAGAGGACAGAAGCCTCAAGCCACGAAGGAAACGAGCACGAGTCACCCAGAGGTACGTGGTGAGCAATGCAGCCATGTAAACCAGTGGGTAAATCAGTGGGAGGAGAGAACCCTATAGTTAAGCTGTCCCCCAGGAAACAGCATGACTTTGGGGTGTAGAGTTTCCTTGTGTTGGGGGCTCTGGAGAGGAGAGTGGTCTCAGCAACCTTGGTTGAGAAACTGGAAACTATGTGCTAGGCCCCTCTCTCCAGAACTTCCGGGAGCAGGGCGATCGGGGAAGGGAACAGATGTACCCTCGGCCACCTCTAAAACCTACTAACCAGCCCAAAAAAAGGGTTTAGAAGAAAGAGGGGGATACCGCAGGGAATAGCAAGAAGTTCCCCAATTTTCCCCGGGCCTTGGCCCCTGCCTCGACAGGACACCTACTCCCATATGATGGACAAGAAATTGATGGCCTCTAGGTCTGCCTTGCAGAACGGCATAGGAACGTGACCAGAGACTCTCCAAAGGGAAACAGCCTCTCAAGGCTGTGTATGAGGGAGTGACCCCTCCGGAATGTAAAGAAGCCTTCTTTTGATAACATATGTGTCAACAAAGAGCATCAGTTATGGGTCCTAGAGACTAGAACCTGCTAGAAACTAGGGGAAAATAGGGGAACCACTATAAGTGCTATATAGCACCATATGACAAAGGTGCTGTATAGCACCTTTAAAGATTGGTGCTATATAGCACTTAAAGTGGTTCCCCTATTATTACGAGCCAAAGAACCAATTTTAGTTCTTTATAGCACCATTTTTATTTAGAGTGTATGGTAGCGTTACATTTTTCCGAGCTCGGTATTTAGCTCGAACCCAGAGCACTCCCCCCATATTCCTGACTCTGATAGGAACAATCAAGTGTGAGGAGTTGAAATATGTAAAATTAAAGGACAGGAAAGAGAGTGTAGTAAAGTTATTTTGTCAAGGAGAAAGAAGGAGGCAGGGTCAGCATACTGAGACTCACAAGCTCCTTTATTTCCTCACAGACTTAAGTAAACAAATACAAAAACATACAGGACCGCGCTGACTGTCACGCTTCTCTCTGTGAGTTTCGTTTCGCTCTCAGTTTCTCTCAGTTTCACTCGTGAGCCTCGCGTTCTCCACTTCCATGCTGACTCGCGTCTCGCCCGGGTCTCACTTCCAGGCTGTTTATATCCGGTCTCTTCCCGCCAGTTACTGCAATGAGACACAGGTGTTTGTCAATTTGCACTTGATCTACTTACTGGCTCGTCTCCCGACTCTCTCTCCCGCTGCAGATCTCGCTGAACCACACCCCCCTCGCCACAGAGAGAATGTTGACTCTCAAAGTCTATTGACAGATTGAGTTGTACACAATTAGGTTAACACAACATGGTGGATAATTTTACCCAATACATTTTAATTTTTAAACATTCATTATGGTGTGTAAGACCAATACATGCAGGAAGAACAAAAGGTTTGATATCAGGCAGATTGTTATAGTGTCAATTAGTGGTGCCGTGCAGATTTAACTACCTTTTTAAGCCTATCATCTTCACAGAAGGACCACAAAATCCTTCTGAATAGACTCAAAATTTGTGTTGGCATTAGTGGAATTGCATTAGAATGGTTCAAATCATACTTATCTAACCAAATGCTGTTTTATTAACAAAGCTTGGGATCCTGTTCTATGCAATGCTCATGCCATTCCACAAACACACCCGCTTGGAACCACCCCTGTCGCCAACAACAGTAGAACACAAATCCTCACTGTAATTAAGGCTGCTGCCACCAGAGGTGGACCTATTCCCAACCAGTATATCAATATTCAGAGTTGATATTTCTCTATGCCTCTAAATTTCCATTCTTAAAAGCCTTTTTCTCTTCAAACTACTCATTTTTGGAAGATTATGTATATATGTGGAGTGGAAGATTTCAAGACTTTCAACTCCACATATAGTCTGCTTCACATGGTCTCTACCCACTACCACCGATTCATATTGCATTTCAATAACAGCATGAACCTCCAAGCCAGCTTCACCATGGGTTACCTAGGTGAAATCTACTTCTCTCTGCTGAATATACATATTCTTGATATATCAAGAACTCAACCCACCAGCTCAGACACCAGACAACCAATTACATTGGAAATCCGCATCCCTACTCTCCGCCAAGGATTCCACCCAAATGTCGTCCGACTACTCAACGCCATGGTCGAGCCATATTGGTTTCAGTTTCCTCAGATTCCATCACATCCAACCTTAATCCAAATCCATCCATATTCTGACTCGTCAGCGCTGCACAACGAAGTAAGGTAGACCAAACCATAAAGGCCTTTATCTTCCACCAACAGCAACAATCCTACCTAGCCTACCTTCATTTAAGAGATCAGGCCAAAACCCCATGCGACCCACTCTTCACAGGCGACTTAAATCACCCCATCACATGTTTTGTTCCAAAACCAGCAGATCCAAGCACTGGGCCGCAGGTCATCGGAAGCTTTCAGGAGTTACATTTGATCAAATCAGTCTCTCCAGAAATGGCTTTCACTACCACAAGAGACAACAGAAGTTGAGGAAAGACAATCTCCGTTATCCAACATGTGATAAGTTTCAAGATGAAGTTCTCCATTGCCGCAGCAACGATGTTCCCCCACACTCCCGCAGAGCCAAGGGGAAATTATCTTACTGCCGCAGCAGTGAAGCCATGTTCATACTGGCTTTTCGTTTTCCTCAGATGCTCATGACTCACCATTACATCCAGCTTTAACCCCAAATTACATCCTGCAAATTCCGACTTGTCAGTACTGGACGATGAAATCATTTCTTCTTCAACAAATGAAGAAAGGCCATTTCACCTACATCTTTAATCTTCCATTACCAATCCAACCATATCAAACCCTCTTACCCTACCTCCATGTCAGAAGCTTGCAGGCTAAACTCCCATTCGACCCACTCTCCATGGATGATTCCAACCCCATTACATGTTTTGGTTCCAAAACTTCTTAAAGCTACGCTACTCCAAACTGGATTCCCAACAGACCATTTATCCAGCCATTCCTTCGCATAAGCACAGCAACCACGGCTGCACAAAAAGGCCTTTCCCATCAGCAATTACAAGCATTTATAGGCCGCTGGTCTTCAGAAGCTTCAAGAGCTACATCAGATCAAACAGATCGCACATCAAACAAGCTCTTCAAACTCTCAGCAGCTAAACATCAGCTCCTCTCCCCTTACAACTTCATGGCCACTGCTTTTCCATTGCCGCAGCAGTGACGCTCCTGCAGGAGCCAGGTCTCTCAATTCTCCACCGTTGCACCAGCGACGCTCAGCCAGTTCTCTCTAATTATCCACTGCCACAGCAGTGACGCTCCCGCAGGAGCCAGATCTCAAATTCTCCACTGCCGCAGCAGTGACGCTCCCGCAGGAGCAAGGTCTCTCAAATTCTCCATTGCCACAGCAGTGATGCTCCCGCAGGAGCAAGGTCTCTCAAATTCTCCACTGCCGCAGCAGTGACACTCCCGCAGGAGCAATTTCTCTCAAATTCTCCACTGCCGCAGCAGTGACGCTCCTGCAGGAGCAAGGTCTCCTGGGTTCAGGGGAGGTCTCGGGGGTTCAGGGGAGGAGTTTCAGAGGTACCCCTTTATTCTCCAGGAACCAAGTTTCACCCAACTCGCCTTCTTGCAAACTGAACAACAAGCACATCTCCAGTGCTAAAGCAATATCATCTCCTCCATGCCTCAAGCCTTTTACAGCCACCCACCAGTGATGCTCATCTTTCTGGAAACATGAACACCAAACTTCCTACCAACGAGACAAGAAGTCCTCCCGAACTCGTGACTAACCCCCCTCAGCTTTCACCTCGCAATATTTTGGGGGCCATCAACACCTTCCCAGCGGCTGTCCGACTAGGTTGCAATTTTTGGGGGAGTGCTCCAGGTTCGGGCTAAATACCGAGCTCGGAGCCCTCTCCTCGGACAGCACGCCAAAAAGCTTACCATTCACTGCTCCTGAATCATTTGTAAGTGTGAACTCGTGAAATGATGTTATAGGCCCCGTCCACACGGAGACGCGGATCACTGCATCCGCATACATTTCTTATCGGATTGGCGTTCCGTCCACACGCATTCGGCGATTTGGGAGACTGAATCCGCTCACTTTTGATACCGGGTCCTAAAGTGGATATATCTGAATCCGACACCCTTGCAGACTCGTGTGGACGGCCAATCCGTATATTTTTTTGTTTACCGATGATGTCATCACATCACGTGTCGGCTGCGTCACAGTAACAGCAACAGTGTTGCCAGATTGGACTGAAGATTCCAGCGCAGCTACAGCTTAAAACCCTCCCATTTAAAAAAAATACCAGCCCAAAGTGCGTACTCTTATAAATAATGAAAAATGTTGAGCGATTTTATGCATAAAAAAAAATCCCAAATTTTATCAACCAGCCCAATGCATTTTTTCCCGGTCGGACGTGACAAAAAGGTTACTAGCAATCTGGCAACACTGAACAGCAACAACAATGTGCATGCTCAAAGTCTTCTTCTCTGTGTATAGTGTATATCTGTGGCAGAATTACAGCGCCCCATACTGGTCTGGCATATAAACTACACCGGATTCAGTTGGTTTTAGTGGTATCGTGTGGACGCAGATATATTTTTTTTAACAAGGAAAAAAAAGATCGGATAAGGAACGCGCCGGCATCGTGTGGACGTGGCCTTATTAACAAAGTTCCGGAGGAGCACATTCAAAGGATTAATGCAATCAACACGTCATCAGCAATTACACCTCATCCTATCAGCATGAGAGGAAGCATGTATATATAGACATGTTTGACTCACCTACAGCTCTTGCCATTTTTTCGGCATCCCTCCGCCACCCCGACTCCTCACACTTAATTGTTCCTATCAAAGTCAGGATACGGGGGGAGTGCTCCAGGTTCGGGCTAAATACAGGGCTCGGAGCCCTCTCCTCGGACAGCACGCCAAATAAGAATACCATTCACTGCTCCTGAATCATTTGTAAGTGTGAACTCGTGAATATCCGTTTGTAGCAGTAAATGAGATGTCATATCGATCACGGGTTCAGTATGGAGCTCAAGGTTCAGTGCTAGGACCGTTGCTTTTCACCCTGTACATTCTTCCTTCCAGTGCAATTATTAGGAAGCATGGCATTAGCTTTCACTGTTACCCTGATGGGAAAGGCCTTTTTGTGCAGTCGATGATGCTCTATATTTCTATTCATCCTGATGAAACATACCAATTCACTAAATTAACAGAATGCATAACTGATCTGAAGTTCTGTGCGTAATAACCTAGACTAATGCCTAACACTTGATGGCTGCTCTGTCAAGTGTTCGTCATCAGTAAGAAACCTGGTGTGCTCTTTGATATCAATATTTTAATTGAAAGCCATGTTTCTAGCATCTGTAAAACCGCATTCTTCCATCTTAAAAATATATCTAAAATTATGCTCTCAAAGACAAATGCGGAAAAGTTAGTTCATGCGTTCATGAGTTCAAGGCTAGATTATTGTAATGCTCTACTAGGTGGTTGCCCTGAACGCTTAATAAACAAATTCCAGCTGGTCCAAAATGCAGCAGCTCAAGTTCTTACTAGAACCAGGAAGTATGAGCATATAAGCCCAGTTCTGTCAAACCTGCATTGCCTTCCTATTAAACACCGAATACATTTTAAAATCTCGCTAATTACTTACAAAGCATTAAATGGTTTAGCTCTCCAGTACTTAACACAGCACTTAACACATTATAGTCCTTCAAGTCTATTTCGATCCCAAAATATTGGCCAGCTTATAATACCTATAACATCAAATTAAATTGCTGGCGGTCGATCCTTTTCCTATTTAGCTCCTAAACTCTGGAACAATCTTCCTAATATAGTTTGGGAAGCAGACACACTCTGTCAGTTTAAATCTAGACTAAAAACACATCTCTTCAACCTGGCATACATGTAACACATTATAGACACATTTTAATTCAAATGTGATTAAAATGATCACATTTGGATTAAATGATTTTACAATGACCGTAAAATGATTGTTAGGCTGTATAATTTAGGTCAGTCGGAACATGGAACATTCCCATAACATTCCCATAAGAAGAATGACATCCATGCTGATATAAGTCTCTATTTCTTCCGAGGTTACCGTGGTCAGCCGGATCCGGGCCGTATCCAGATCAGATGAAGGACCTGCACCTGAACGTGAGCAAAACACTGCCCTGAAGTGTCTGCAGAGACCATGACTCTACTAGACCCTCCACTATGAAGATCATGAATCCATCTCCAACCAGACCAAACTGCATTTAATATTTGACTTGAATTGTTGTCAATATAATAATCATGCACTGTTTGGCTGTTGGCCAGAGAAGAACTGCTCCCCGACTGAGCCGGGTTTCTCCTAAGGTTTTTTTCTACATTGTGTTCTTCATTCATTCTGTCACCTGCTGGAGTTTTGTTTCTTGCCACTGTCACCTCTGGCTTGCTTAGTTAGGGACACTTAATATTCTTCAATTTTATTGATTAGCCTGCTCTTTTAGAGCTGCTGTTCATCCAAAACAAATCTTTTTATTATTTTTCTGTGACCACTGTAAAGCTGCTTTGATACAAT
Organism: Rhodeus uyekii; assembly: GCA_037043235.1. Classification (NCBI taxonomy): domain Eukaryota; kingdom Metazoa; phylum Chordata; class Actinopteri; order Cypriniformes; family Acheilognathidae; genus Rhodeus; species Rhodeus uyekii. The sequence goes on along the minus strand of JAWRVZ010000339.1, from coordinate 343,147 downwards.
CTGTATTGTAAAAAGCGCTATATAAACAATGGTGACTTGACATGACTAATGTCAGTGCTGCAACTATCTCGACTTTGTTGATAGTATTTCCTTTTTTGAGCATCAATGGAATGCTATTCACTTTATTGAGCATCAACCTGATAGTTGGCTGACAATCAACCTGAAAGTTAGCTAAATTAGCCAACACAGTTGGGAGTTCGCTTGACTCTAAACTTTATAACCGCACGTGGACAAGACCTGCGCACTGATAGGTGCGGAGTTTATATAAAAAAATACAAATATACCCTAAAAAATATACCCTATATATTCTATAGGGGCCATGGGGTCAAAAAGGTTAACAACTACAATATCTTAATTAAATATACTGTATTTTAAAATCGTTTTTTATCTTTTCCTCAACTAAACTAAGAGACTAAGAGTGAGTCAGAGAATCTTTAATGAACGATACAGGGGCTTATTGGGATCTTTGTATGACAGTGGTGCTATATACCATCTCAACCACCTCAAAGAACTGCTGAAGAACCACTGAAAAAACAATATTTTTTTGTGTGTAAGTCTGGTGTCGAGCCAAGAGTGAAGCATCCTGAAGTCATCCATGTGTGGGTTTACTTTCTATCAATGGGAGTGGTTCTCTTGCAGTTCTTCCCATAAGCATGGCCATGAAAAAAGAATGGTATCCAACGTCTTGCAAGAGCTTATTCTCCCAACACAGAAGCAATTTGATATTTACAGTCTAATGAATCACCATGTTACAAAGTAAGAGTGCTTATGAAGTAGCTCTGAGATCATTACAATGAAATTTTGGATATGTGACCAGGCATCCCCCCAGATCTAAATCCAAGAGATAGACTGTGGTCACCCTCAAAGGATGAGTGGATAAACAGAAACCCACAAATTGCCATCAATACTGAGCACCAATGAAACAAGAATGGATTGCCATAATACTTTTTCTAGTCTTGACAGTTAATATTGTCCTTCTCTTGTTTCTTCTTTCCTGTATATTTCAGAATAACAATAAGATCATATTTTAAATACTTTGCATTTTCACATTTAGCTTTTTTACTCATTTAAGTTAGATTTTTTTTTCTGTATTTTCTTCTGTGAAAAAACACACACAAATGGTTCGCCATCAGTCAGGAAGCTGATGTACAGGATGAGTGATTAGCAGAGGTAATGAAGAAGGTGTCTCAACATTGTAAATATTGAGTCTGTGGATATTTAACTTTTAAAATTAAAATTAAATAAAAAAATAATTAAATTAAAAATTAAAATTAAATAAAATTAAAATAAAATTAACTTTTTTCCAATAAAATATTTTTAAACTTATTAAATGCTCATTAGTGTTTTCTAGGATGCTATGGAAATGTAATGTATTATAAATATCCTGTGTTAATAAATCTTGGTTTTGCACTTGACACCTTGTCCGAGTATCTGTCAATAACACATACTATGTAATACATAATTTATGTCAGTGCCAATACTTTTGACCACAGCTGCTAGATTTGTACAGTGATCAACCTTAGTGTAATATAAAACCGAATAATAAAAATTATATCCAACATGTCTCAAACCTGGGTAATAACACCCGAGTGTGTTGGAATCAAGCTTCTTTACTGTGTCTCAAACTGAAATTGCAAAGCACGAACATCACATGAGATATCGTTGCTCATGTGGTGTTACGTACATGCGTACTGTTTTTTGTTTCAGATTTCATTAAACCCAAGCAATTTGACATCCAGGTTCAAATATCTGCATCTCCATGTCTCCAGATTTTGTTCACTTTGCTGTTGCTCTTTCTTGCTGTGGTTAAAGTCCTTGTGTACTGTGTGTTTAACTTCTGATTGCATTGTTTGTATTGTGGTTTTAAAGTGTATTGTTGCATACTATTCTGTCTATCCTGTAGCTTAAACAGTAGAGTATGGAGATTGCAATGCCAAGGTTGTGGGTTTGATTTCCAAGAACAGCAAGAACTGATCAATGTATATTTTGAATGCAATGTCAGTCACTTTGGATAAAATCACTTTGGATAAAGTGTCTGCCAAATGAGTAAATGTAAACGTTCTTCAGTAGTCATGTGTGGCTGGGAAGGAGGGAGCATGTAAGTAAGTTGCGTGACACCGTTTTAGGATGTTTTAGGACTAATAGGTTTAGGAGAGAGAAATGTTTACTCCAATGTTTACTTAGAGCGTCTTGACCTTGAAGATGGCTCTTTTGTTTTGCATTCTCCTTTGATGGGTAGTTTAACGGGTTAAACCTAGTTAGTTTTGTTTTGTCTTATTTCTTTTATTTGGCATCTCGTCTTGCCACCTTGTTTTTGTATGGTCAATTGTTACGTTATTTTTGATCTTGATTGTAAATAATTGTTTTTGTTCACCTTTTCACTTTTGGCACTGAACAAACACCACATGATGATCCACTAACTAATTTTGAGTTACACACACATTTTATTTAATATTATATTTCCCATTTATCCCTAGCTAAAAATCAAATTACACCTAAAGGATGTAAGACACAGGCTTATGGTAAACGTATTACAACAAATGCGCATGAGCTTAGGACCCAGATTGTAACATTTCCTGTACTCCATTCATGTTTAAATGACACCACTGACAATTATAACATTGACCCTGAGAAAATCTCTGATTTTCACTTTAAGACAGATTAGAGTATCAATATCATGGTACGGTATTGGAGCTTCAGATTATGCACTGCACTCATGCAAACCTACCTTTTCCCTGAGGGTTCGACCCTATTCTCTTTTCACACCTGGAAGATAGCTATCACAAATCTTTTCAGTAGTGCATATCATGTCTTTTTCATCACCCTTATCTGTCTTTTTCTCTATTCAAATCAAAATAGCACTTTGAAGATGCTCCCTAGCTCATTGTCACCTGTACATATCTCAGTATGATAGGGGAAGTACAAAGAAAAGGAACAGAGAATGAAACACAAATATTAGAAGAAAAAAAACAAGACCACACATTTGTTTTGCAAGTAAAAAACAACAACACATTGTTTATGAAATTATTGTTTATTACAGAATTATTCTGTCTCATTCACATATCTAGACTGTGTTGGTAGTAGAAGGTCTTGGGGTTCATCTTTGAAGGTTCAAAATGATGCATCTTTTGATCTTTAAGAGAGGAAACCACAGTTCTCACATCAAAGGAGCAGATCACAGGGAGGTCCTAACCTGGTACTGATGAGAACATTTAAGACTGAAGTTGATATCCGTGTTATGAGTCAGTGTATGTGTGTCTGGCTTATGTTTGAAAGCATGGTCAAGGCTGACTCACTGACAGGAATTTAAGGAGGGATTTTCTAAAAGAAGACTTTTTTTTAGAAAGCTCTCTATCATCCATGCTACCTAACCTTCCTGCTCTTTCTGTGTGCTTATTCCCACTTATTTCATGCTGCTTAAAATATTACTCCTTACGTCTTAACCAGTATCAGGGCAGCTACATTGAAAAGTGGCTTTGTCAACCAATTATTTAAAATGATTTTATATATATATATATATATATATATATATATATATATATATATATATATATATATATATATATATATATATATATAAACTATGTTTATGTATAAACTAAACGTTATCAGATCATGCCATTTATTTTCAAAATCGGGGGAGCAGTTATCAGGCAAAAGACAAACGAACAACCCATTATGGATCTTCATTACCATAATGTATCTAGACAAATATATTATTGACATATTTACATTTCTAGATAAATTTACCTGAAGTTTTTTTTCTGAAGAACACTATCACAAAACATACAGTGGTTGGTCATCTGCAAAACACAACATTAAGAATCAAGGATATGTCAACTTTTGAACTGGATTTGTGGAAATTCAGCCATTCTTTTGTCTTGTGGATTATATGTAATTAAGCTATTATGTGAAATAGGCTGTTCAGGGCAGAACTACCTAAATATCATTCACTTTGCTTTTTGTTAACACTATTGTAAATAAGTTTTCAAATCAGCAATACTCTTTGGACATTTCTGTAAGGACCACTCATTGGCACAATGGTGTGGACAAAGGTATAATGCTCATAGGTATTGTAATTGCCTTTCTGTAAAGTTTAATTTGTAATCATTTAGTTTAAACATTTTACATTATTATTAATTTTTGTTTTGTTATTAATTTGAATATTTGATTATTATGGTTATACATAATTTAAATTATTTCTTTATTAGGGACCTGAAGAGTCATAGAGTCTCACGCTTGCTGGGTTACGGATCTCTTCAAACACAAAATCGCTGGTTCTTAGTCAGAGGTGCAGTCACCTATTACTTTCAAGTCGGCTGCTACATGCTTGCTCATACAAAAAGTTTAGTCATCTTAATCAAGTTACTACAGCTTGTTAAGTCAGTTATCAACAGAAATCAAAAAGTCCGATATAATGTGCCTCATGTGTCACACAGCTGTGTTGCCGAACGTACACAAACACAATGATGAAGATGAAAGGCAGTCTTTAATAAATCCACACAAAGAGAGCAGCATACAACACATCTAGACACAGATGAGACCCGAAAACAATGAACAGAAACAGAGAAACTTAAGTACATGTGCAAACAAGGATAAGTAATGACACACCTGAAATAATTGTATTTGAAAACATGACAACAAACCCAGCAATGGAAACGGTGCAAACTGAAAACAAAGTACAAACTGAGTGAGAGTGTAAGGTCCAGGATAGGTAAAACCATACTCCTATCATTGGGCCTTTAGTTTTACCTATCCTGGACTCCACTTAATGATAATGTTCATAATGTTCATAATGATAATGGCAATTACATAGTTAAGAAAAAAGAAGCCAATTCAGAAATGATAAATACGCAAAGATGAATCTAAGAGTGAGACTGTTACACTTATTCCATGCAATGTGATCTTGTCTGGGTTAGTCATTTGTTGTCATGGTGTCTAATGGGTTTAATTATGTTCAGGTGTTCCTAGTTAGTTTCCTCATTTCCTGTGTGTATATAGTCTACCTGTTTTGTTCATTTCTTGTCGGTTATTGTTTGGTGTTACAAGCTCCTGAGTGCTGCCATTAAAAGGTCTTTTCTATTCATCGTCGGCTTTTGTCAGTTCCTTCCGAGTCAGTGTGACAGAATAACCGACCAAGGCTAAGTCGCCTACAAAGACTTTTTTTCTCAATGGATCAATTCCATCCCCGGTCCGGACAGCAGAAGCAGGCCGCCACGTCCTGGCTCCCGAGCGGCGCGTCCACGCCATGGATCCCGGGCGCCACGTCCACGCCATGGATCCCGGGCGCCGCGTCCACGCCATGGATCCCGGGCGCCGCGTCCACGCCATGGATCCCGAGCGCCGCGTCCACGCCATGGATCCCGGGCGCCGCGTCCACGCCATGGATCCCGGGCGCCGCGGCCACGTCATCCAGACAGCAGAAGTCGGCTGATGAGTCCACCCCAGAGTCTGAAAGGGAAACTAACCTGAATCAATGGCCAACGGATTCGACTCCCACCCATATCCCCACCCCCATCTCTTCACTCTCCTCGCCGGTTCCGTCCGGGAATATGGATATTCCGGTCCCGTCCGGAAATCTTCAGTCTATGGTCCTGCCTGACTCCCTGATCCCGTCTTCCCCGCTGGTCATGGCCAGCCCCCTGGATCCGTCGACTCCAATGGTGTCATTGAAACCTTCAGCTCTGTCCTCACAACCGACTCTATGCAGTTCGTCAGCTCCGCCTCAGGCTTCAATTACACCAGCTCAGCGTGAGACCGAGTTTCCGGCTGCACATAGGACCTCCAGTCCCAGGTCCCCATCTCGACCCATCAGCCCATCGACCTCGCTTCGGCTCTGCATGTCCTCGCCGCCTCCGTGGTCCGTCTGCCCTGTGACTCCGCTGGACTCGTTCGTCTCTCCAGGTCGGCCTCCGACGATCGTAACTCAGCCTCCGCCACGGACTTCCGGGATTTCGGCGATGCCGAAACCCTCCACCCCTACGGCGTCATCGGGCTCCTCCCTTTCTCCGACCTCCCTGTCATCCTCACTCACCACAGCATCGTCCAGGTCATCCGAATCCCCGTCACCATCTCAGCCCCGCGACCCAGCAGCTCTGCCTCGGGCTTCAAGGCCATCGAAGGTCCCCGGGTCCATCGGCCGCTCTGCTTCGCCGGTCCATCCACACAACTTGGTTCCGCCCCCGTCGATCGGCTCCCGTGTTCCGCCCAAAGCTCCACCCTGGCTCCTCCCACCGGCGGCACCACCATGGGGTTTTTCAGTGACTCCTGATTGTCCTTACCAACTTCCAGCGCTACGCCCACCTCCGAAGCCTCCTCCCTCTTCAGTTGGACATTTAATCGGTGCGAGGACGCACCTTGCCGAGGGGGGGGTGTAATGTTACACTTATTCCATGCAATGTGATCTTGTCTGGGTTAGTCATTTGTTGTCATGGTGTCTAATGGGTTTAATTATGTTCAGGTGTTCCTAGTTAGTTTCCTCATTTCCTGTGTGTATATAGTCTACCTGTTTTGTTCATTCCTTGTCGGTTATTGTTTGGTGTTACAAGCTCCTGAGTGCTGCCATTAAAAGGTCTTTTCTATTCATCGTCGGCTTTTGTCAGTTCCTTCCGAGTCAGTGTGACAGAGACATGCACACCTGACAGCAGAGAGAAACACAGTGTGACACAGTACTGTTTTCAGAATCCCAATGATTATTTTGCTTCTTTCCATTAAACACTCAAAGCAGAACAAAAGAACTGTTAATATTTACCATCCAAACATTTGTAAAATTTGGTTGGGCCTATATTACATAATTTTATATAACAGGAATCAAGTTCCTAAGGTTATGAGAATAAATGGAATTTATAACTCTCATTAAAAAAACATTCCCACACAGGAAATGTAAGAAAGTTCGAAGGAGGGAGCTAGGAGAGTGTCATGACATGGGTCAGGAAATTCCCTAAGCTCTGGAGTGTAATTTCTGAACTCTATTTCCCCAATAGTTCAGCGAGATTCAACCCTGAGCTCCATTATCCCCCATTACTCACAGCCTACCACAAACAACAGGAGCACAAATGGCAAATCACCACTTAGAAATCACTCATGTTCAGGAATGGATTCCGTGTCCTTGAGAGTGAGAGCGGGCAGGTGTAGTATGGCCACCCTCTGGGGTCTTAGCTGGGCATGGGAAGCTGGATGTATTTGTCTACCCGACGCTTCCCACAACGATAGATATGGTAGATAAAAACTCAGAATGACAGAGTCCCCAGCCCTCCTATTTCACAAAAGCTGAGGGGATTTTCGAGACAGGTGTTGAAGACCTCTTTGATTGTCTGCATGGCCCAGTCCATCCACCACGGCAAGAAAATCGCACACAAAGTTACTCACATCAGTCTTTTCCAGACGATTATAAACGTACTGGACAAGATTTGGCCATTTGATCTTTGAGGGAGACCTGAAGGACAGGTGATGGGAAGAGGAAGATGTCCATCCCTGCTAAATCCTTATTTGACCAGAACGTAATTATTGCACAACACTGCCACCATCAGAAAGGAGAGGACCCATGTGGTGGAAATGCAGCCTGATGATGACCTTGCCTGTGGAATGAAATAAATAAATCATCCAAGGTCATCAATAGTACAGTGTGTTTATTAGTGTAAACTGTATTTTATTAGTAAAATAGAGGATTATGAAATACAATTAATATAAGATAATATAATTACACACACAATCACTAGGCTACTCACAAATTTAATTTGTCTGCAACTTTTTGCCAGCCCTTTCTACTAGCTTTTGCAGCCTTTGAAGTGTTGCCTTGTGTTTTAATTAAACACTGAAATTCGGCGAAGCCCTCGAGCAAAAGTTCTTTCTCCGCCGCTGAGAAACACTGTGAGAAACACGCTCTTTTGCCATGCTCGCTGACCAATCAAAATCTTGCTGATCAATGTTTGTACTATCATAATCCCTATACGTAACCCCTTTTAGGCCAACCCATGAATGCGCAATGATCTCAGAAAACTCAATTCAGCTATACTAATCATAAACAGCAGGTGCGTTTGAAGAACCGAATCATCCAAATCATCGTTAGCTCGATTATCTCATCACATATGTGTCACCTGATTTTGGATGTAGTAAGCGAAGTATGAAGAAAATGCCCCAGGACTGTGTTGTCCCCCAATTGTGGAGGTTTAAGTTGTTTCTTGTTTATTGTAGATCATTCAATAAAGCCCTTTGAAACTCTCTGTACCTCATTCCTTACAATATTTGAATCACACTTGACAGATTTATCATTTATCATCCCTCTTTTTAAAAGGTTGAAATGTGAGGTTTATAATTTTATAAAACTTTTTTCAAAACCTTATTTGAACATGTTCCACATTTTAGTAGATACACATTTATATTGTAAGTCACGCATTCAATATTTTGGTTCATTTAAAATCTGGACGTCCTTGTTTGTTATTATTTTAATGAACAGTATATGCTAACAAAACGTGCATAGCGCTAATAATTGTATTTTTTCGTTTGTTGGTTTTAAATGTAAAACTTGGTGAAATTAATTTAATGTTTTTGAGTTCTTTTTGAACATTTCCAGCACATTTTAATAATAATTGCTAATTTTAATAATTTGCAGATGGAGCTTGCCGATGGGGTGGAGAGAGTTAGTATTTCTCAGCTGTCGCGAGCGAGCTTAATCAAGGCGAGCGGGAGGTCTCAGATCGCGAGGATTATGAGCGGTTGTATCCTTTTTGCCCTGCGTATAACAACTGCTGAGGGCTAATCTCCCTCGAGGGCATTTGGATGAGTGTTTCCTTGTGAGTCACGTGCGTTAGCCTCAGGCATCTCTTCCTTTTTTGCCTGATCATCACACTGAGGTGCGGAGATCATGGGGAAGACTGTACTCTGTGTATATCTTCTCCTCTCAGCCTAATTATCCTGACGTGAAGGATTCCCCCAGTCGAAGAGACACTTGCGTGCTATCTCTCGGTGGGCGTTGCATCCGTGTTAAGGGTGCCTGCCCTGCCATGGAAGCTGCTGTGTGAGACGTCACGCCTGAACAGCAGGGCATACGCGGCAGCGGGTCAAGCCGGTGCAGCCCTGCACACCAGGCTGACCTGCTTAAAGACCTGGACCAGGGCCAGGGACTCTCTCCTGACACAGTAGCTGAGCTGCGCCCCACTGCCACTGACCTGGTTCTTCATGCCACTAAGCAACCAGATTTTGCTATTGGCTGCTCTATGGTAGCCATGTTGGTTACAGAGAGGCACCTCTGGGTGAACCTGGCCAATGTTGGGAAGAGAGAGAGTTTCTTCTCGATGCGCTGGTCTTGTCTCTTGAGCTCTTTGCGATTTCTGTCAAGGCAGTGGTATCGAGATTCAAGAAGACAAGGGCGCACTCAGGGGCTTTCAGGTCCTTCTTCCCACGGCGCCCTGGGCCCAGACCTAACATAGGGCTGGCCTCTGAAGATCTGCCAGCAGGCCGTAAGGTGAGCACCGCCACTCAGGCACCCCCACCTTCTAACAGGAACCCGGGGGAAGTGGAAGCAGCTCAGGACAAGCACCAAAGTATGGGCTGTTTAACTTCAGCTGCTGTCACGAGAGTGGTATGCTGGGTTTGGGTGTTGAGCGAGCTCCGCCCACCCGAGGTCGCCTAGAAATGGCGAGCAGTGTTCAGCTTTTACCCGGTAGAAGAAGATGGCTTCTTGGGTAGGCCCCACTTCACGGCGCACCTGCATAGGCATGGCAGGCTCTGGGTCCTTCCTGCCAGAAACCCTTACAAATGTTCGAGAGCGTAGCACTTGGCCTCCTCTTGCTTTAGAGTTGTTAGGCCACCGCTCTCCGAGTCTGCCATGCTGCCGTTTGATGAGCACTGGGTAGGCCTCTGCTCGTAAGAGTTATCCCCTTTTTGGAGGCCTTGCACCCGCAGAGGTAGTAGTCATATATGGTTCGACAGACATCCCGAGGGGCTTTCTGCCACCTTGATTCTCCTTCCCAGAGTGTCATCAGGGCTCTTCTCTGAGGATAATCATAAGCCTCCGCTCTTGGTGTTGAGGAGTTTCTGTGCTTGTCTGTGTAGGTGCCGTTAGCTCCACTCAGAAGGCTTCCCAAGAGTAGGTCCCCTAAGAAAGGCTGGCTTCCTTTGGGTCTCGAGTGTGGTAAGGCCATGGTGCTTGGCCTTCACCCCCAGAGCTTTGCAAGGGCAGGTAGCATTGCCAGGCCTCTTCTTAATAGTAGAGTCTGCTTCTTTCGGCGAGGCCTTTGTTCCCCCGAGCTCCGCCTGGGCTACTTGAGAGCCTAAGCCTGTGGTCTAAAAGGAGTGTTTTGGGTCTAGGCCTTCACTCCTGAGCTCAACCTGTGGAGTAGGGCCCTGCAAACCCTGATGGTGATGGGCAAACCCAGGTCACTGCAGGTATCAGGACAGTTCCCCTGGGGGTCTCTGACTTTTACCTATTTAGTGCAGTCACACCCTTCAGCATGGCAGCATTGGTATTCCATTCCCCAAAGCGACCCCTAGGGGATGCAGCATGGAGTTCCCTTTTGAAAGGGAACATCTCAAGATACTATTGCAACCATAGCTCCCTTAGATTAGGAAACGAGACGCTGTGTACTTTTGCCATACTTCAGGCCTTCCTGCAGGTGTCTCCTTCAGTTTTGAAGTGGATGACGTTCTGTTCAGGTGCCTCTTTTATACTTGCAGTCTCACCTGTGTCAAGTTCATTGTCGGGATGGTAACATTGCTTCAAACACCTATCATACCAGAGGTTTTCCCCAAAGCAACTCCTAGGGGACGCAGCATCTCGTTCCCTAATCTCAGTAGTAAGTAATCTAGTAACCTGAGACGTTTTTTGTTGTTTAACTGGCGTTTTGATTTTTATATTTCAATCATTTTATTTTTTTCATCACATTTCTATAATCAAAATGTTATTCTAAAAACATTAATCTCAGCTTTATTTATGCAGGTGTAATTGTACCAATTCAAATGCAAATTCTGTGCTGGGGTGCCAGGATCGAACATCACACTCTGTACACAAGACAGACAGGAGGGCGTGCGATTTGAGAATGCTTGAAGCCAGACGCCCGGACAAAGATGACAGTGTAGTAGTGCCAGGGCTCTGCAACAAAGCCAAAAAATTGCTGTGATTCTATACAAGCTTCAGACATTTCTTCTGCTTGTGTTAGTCTCAGTTTTAAAAACTGCAGTGATATGTTTCAGTTTGTCTTTTTACTGCTGTGACAGCTTTTATTTATTTTTTCGGCTCATTCTCATTTCCTGTCTTTTTCTCCTCCTTTCCCCCCAGCACACTCACTGGGCAGCACATTCCTTTCTATTCTCAGGCTGTCCTTTCAACTGTCCCCAACAAAATGTAGAGTCAGTGTATGTATGTGTAAGTGGATGAGTGGATGTCATGGAATGTGTTCTGGAATTATCTATTTGAGGGTTCATTCATTTAATGTTGCAGTCAATTATTGCGTTACAACAAAGCATTTTCCTTTCCCCATTCTCATCTATGTGATGAAAATTCCTAGTTAATCTTGTTGTTACTACTTTTATATAGTTAATAAACTGTTACCTGCTCAAAAATATCTACATAATAAATTCAAACTAAAGTTACTGTAAATGTACACATAGTTAAAGGTTTTATATTGTTGAAGAATGTTAAATTTAGGATCGGGTGGGGTTAGGGGATCTAAAATATTGATATGATAGCATAATGTAACTAAACCAATATATTTCTAAGCATAATAAAACACTGTGATAAAACATGCAGTGTAATCTGAAGATTTCTTGCAACAGCGATGTATCCCTTATGAGACTCAGGCCAGCCATGTTACTAAGTGTGTAGTAAGGGGTTTAAATAGTGCAGGGTTCACAGAAGAGCTATAATGGTAAGAAAAAAGCTGAGGCACTTTGGATGCCTACTTCCTTCAGCAAGGGTGCAGAAACACATAGTTATGTGATTATGTATGAGCACGCACATGGGTCAAACAAACAAAAAGATTCAGAGCACAAGCACATATTTCACTTGCAACAGGATGTTGAGAAATGTTTATTTATTGGTGGTCAAGAAACTTACAATACTTTTTCAGACACAACTGGATACTAATTAGTAGTGTTTTAGGACTCAAGAAAGTCTTAAAAGCATTGGGTTTGTCTTGTTCTCAAACTTAGAGGACTGGGGATTTTATCCCAAGACCACAACTGTGAGAACATCTCTAAACTGCTGATGCATTGTCTTTTTTTTACTTAACATTAATGTGATTTGATGTAAAACTCACTGCTTTACATGTGACTAATAACATATTTATAGTGTGATTTCTTTTTTTAGTGTTGTGACGTGTAGTAAATCAATGCAGGACTGTCTCAAAAAAGACCAAAATTAATAGAAATTCCCACAAAATTCAAGATATGATTGCAAAAGTACTTGTATGAGATCTTGTTTTTTATATATTACACAACAGGATTCACAAGAGCTAGAGTCTCAAGTTTTCATGAACAGGACGAAACGTGATACCGATTTTATACAAACGTTCAATTAACAAGAAGTCAAGATTAAGTGACTTGCATTTAAGATTTAAAAAACATATATATTTAGCCATGTTTCATTACATTACTTTGAACAAATTGGTTAAACAAATGATTCAGCGACTCACTCGTTGCGTGTTTTGTCACCACTTACTGGCGGATTCAGTTTTATACTTAAAAGAAGACCTATCATTTTATTTTTCATCATATTTCCATATTCAAATGTTCTTTTATTTTAAAACATTAATTTCAACATTAGTTATGCAGGTGTGAGTTTCCCAATTCAGATACCACTTCTGTGCCACTTCAACACAAATATGAAATTTATTGTTGGTGATTTGATTGGTAACACCTCTACTTATTCTAGAGTCGTATTGTTCTAACTGCCTATATTGATTAAATTGAGACATTTCTCAGACAGTAGATATAGATCTTTAAAGGATTTTGAGGAGTGCTGGTCTCGTCTTGGTCTCAGTTTGGTCTTGTTTTAAGTGGTCTTGACTACAACACTATCAATTAGACGCATATATCTATTTCAGTGCAAAACATGCATAGTACAAATGATATACATACACATGCTGACTCAAGGACAGAAAACGAGACCGAGTGGAGTAGCTAAGTGGAGCCAGACGTGAAAGCGCAGCTCTAATTTAAGGCAGTTAGTCATTTCCTCAGCACTGTGGACTGCAGCTGTCATGAAACTGCACTCCATTGGGCCAGCACACTGCTCTGGAATGATTCTTAACACCCCAGGAAAACATCCATAAATGGGTTAGGGTTACATTCCTCTCCCAGTCTAGGGTTGGGAGAGGGAGTAACAGGTTAAATTAAACAATAATTTAAAAATTAAAATAAAAAAAACGTGGAGGAAATGCTTCAGTCGTCTGTCCCAGAAAAGTAAAATAATCCCTTGACTAGTGAAAATCAGTAAATCGTTTACTTTCGACAAAAAAAGGGAAAAAGGACTAAAAAAAGGGAAGCAATAAATGTCTTCAGGAGAGGGCTTGGCCAAAACATCAAACAAAACAGCAGTTTAATAATAGGACTAAAGTACTAAATATAGTATTCAGTTAAACGAAAAAATGAACAACACAAGCTTTCCTCTTTACTTAAAATAGGGATAAACATTACGTACAAACACTTCTAACCATTAAACAAAACGACTCAATTTAATATACTGTGGTTTAGTTTCTACAAAAAAATATTTTATATTCGACCAAATGAAAGATTTCTCAACATTTTGGTACTCAGAATCAAGACTGGATAACACACAAGTTCAGACATTCACCAGCTCTCCTAAAGCACAAATCTGGAGCAGGAAAGAAGTGAACCTCTTCCCAACCTTGTTCCTTCTGCTCTCTTATACGGTTGGTCTCTGTAGCACACTCTCAGTGATGAACATCAGCTGTGGCCAATTAGAGACTGCTAGGCAAGCAGAGTGTGTGTAAGAGAGAGAGAGAGAGAGAGAGAGAGAGAGAGAGAGCAAACAACAACATAGCAACATAAACACACCTCAATCATAAATATAAATACGGCTTCAGGGGGGTATTCCAGAAAGCAGGTTATGTGACATACCCTGGTATGTTAAAAGGTGAGCAGATAACAGATAGATAGATCTCAGATAGATCTCACACATTGCTGATCTGCAAATAGTTTTATTTATTTGAGCAAACAGGACGTTTTATTTACTATAATGTATTTTTATACTACTTCTTTATAGTCCATCTAATTAATCATCTGATCTGCCAACATGGATGGGAATCCCCTCAGGCTCACGGGAAAACCCCTTTGAGAGAGAAGAACAGGAATACAACAAGGATGGGCAATATTACCAAAGGGAAAAATTAAAATAGCAGCTGTACAAACAGCACATTAATTTGAACCTCCTACCTGGAAGCGCTACAACAGAGTACCACATAAAAGGTGCATGTTTTTGGCAACAGCCCTTCCCCCGCCATTGCTCTTTTTAAGGGGTGTTTCTAGCAAAGATGAGAAGGTACATGTCTCGGATACTTGACAGTTTGTGGAAACTCATTGATTCAGGATGGCTCAGGGGACCACTATTCCTCTCCAAAATATACACATGCTTGCAGGAAGAGCCGGAATCTGACGAATTTGTCTGTACAGAGCCCAACGTCGAGATAAGGCATGATTTCCTTAGCTATAGGTTTAGGGACATAAAGTTTCAAGAGATTCACAACATGAAAAAAACTTGAGTTGCACCATCTATCATCTCATAAGGGAAGTATATGAGCTCTCAGGGTGGGCACTCAGTTTAATAGGGACCTCTCTAAGCACCATTTGACACAATACTCAATTTCCTCTTAACTGTAAATGTATTTTTGTGGAATGTGGATTTACACCATAGTATTTACAAAATACCATTCTAAACTTTTTATCAATACTATGTAAATGTTCAAGTAAATAAGTAGCAAACCCGCTGATTGTACTTAAAGTAAGTGATTACAGTGTTTATTAAAGCAAATGAAGGGGAAAATAAACTAGAAAGATGGTGAATAAACAATAACAGACTATTAACAGTGTATTCTTTGGAAAACTCCTTCACAAGCCAACATATTTCAATGTACAATCGCTCCATTTTTTCGAGGAAAGAAATAACAAACTAAAATACTACAAAAATAGTAAAGTGAAAGACAAACATAAAGTGGGCCCATTTTCTCTCTCTTTCATTTTCATCACTAACACAGTAGTCTGAGAAAAAATAACATTAAGGCTCATCTCATTTTTGCCAAAAAACATCTTGACGATCCCAAAGACTTTTGGGAAAAATACTGTGTGGACTGATAAGACTGACAAGTTGAACTTTTGGGAAGGTGTGTGTCCCACTACATATGGCGTAAAAGTAACACCGGATTTCAGAAAAATAATTCATAGAAGCAGTAAAATATGGTGGTGGTAGTGTGATGGTCTGTGGCTGTTTTGTTGCTTCATAACCTGGAAGACTTGCTGTAATAAATGGAATCATGAATTCTACTGTCTACCAAAAACAAATACTGAAAAAGAATGTCGAGACATCTGTTCTTGACCTCAAGCTGAAGCAAACTTGGGTTCTGCAGCAGGACAATGATCCAAAGTACTCCAGCAAGTTCACCTCTGAATGGCTGAAGAAACACAAAATTAAGACTATGGAGTGGCCTAGTCAAATTACTGACCTGAATCCTATTGAGATGCTGTGGCATGACCATAAAAAGGCAGTTCATGCTCGAAAACCCTTCAATGTAGCTAAATCACAAAATTTCTCCAAAGATGAGTGGGCCAAAATTCCTCCACAGCTGTAGAAAAACTCATTGCAAGTTATCAGTTATTAGGTTTAGGGGGCAAACTCTTTTTCACACAGGGCCATGTAGATTTGGATTTGTTTTCCCTTAATAATAACAACCTTCATTTAAAAACTGCATTTTGTGTTTACTTGTATTTTCTTTGACTAATAAAACTAAAACTTTCACACCACTTTATATACTGATAATTAATAATAACAAATTATAATCAGTTATTGATATATATGGCTGTCACGGTTGATTAAAGGGAACACCCAGGGATGCAGGGAAAAGGATGATTTAATTACAATACAAACAAACAAACAATACAGTACAGTACAAACAATACAGTAAACAAACAAACAAACATACAAACCAAAACTGCCCACGAGGGGAAAACATAAGCTAACAGATAAACTGAAGACTTGGGAAACAAACATGGCAATACAGCCAGGGAACAGGCACGAATAACATCCAGGGAACACAACGAGAATGACAACGGCAAACACACCGGGATTAAATCAGGAACACATGAGGAAAGGTAATGAGCAGAAACAGCTGGGATCAATTAAGGGAAAGGAGGGAACAAGATGGGAGGGGTTACACAATCATAAGACGTGTTATTCTTCTTTCAAGAGAAAGAGTAAATTCTTTACTTTAGTACCCACAGTAAAAAGCATGTTTTAAAAATCAAACGTTAAAATTATTCATTATAATCAAACTTGAATAACACTTCTTGGTTTTCTCCACCAAGACAAATTCTGGTGTATGTGATTTTTTAAATATCACTTCTACACACCCATCCTTGGCTGGATGGTCAATACAGATGTGTTAATTATAAGCGGGAATAGTTATTTTTATCTCTCCTAGTCTAATTTGTATCTTTTATGATAGTATCAGATTTGGAACAGACTCTACCCCAAAAGGGAATAAAAATAATATGATGCATTTTTCAGCACTTAACCTAGATAATTGTTTAGAGCATCCAGAGAGGATAATTAAGAGACTAAGCATGATAGGGCGGTGAAGAGATGGACAGAAGAACATAATGGGGTTTTTTGTCTCAAAAAATATTTCATCCCATCATAGTTTTTGATGGGATGCAGGGTCTGACTGTTTAAAGCAATTTGAAAACAAAAGGGAATGTTTGCATCGTTCTACTGTGCTGTTCTCATCAAATAAACATACCACATCAACTATGCTGTACCGAAAACATATACATAGACATATCTTCAATTCCTGATGTATCCTTACGGGTTGTCATTTTAAACCACAAGGACGCATGTTAGGACTCTCTTTCTTTCAACCCATTCGCACCAACTGATGAGTGGGAGAGCGCAGATAAGATGGAAGAAATACCTGTAAAACTAGTTGCTAAAACATAAAATATGTTATATTTGACGTGTACTTTACTCAAACTTTGGCTTATCTTTATTTTCTGTTTTAAGTGTGCTCAAACTCCAACCACTCCCTCCAAAAACATGTGGTTGTAATAAATGCCCCTGACAGACCTCCTGCAGATAAAACTCCCTCAGCCCTTAATTAATTCCAGACACACAAATAGTGATAGTAAAAAGAAAGGAATTTATTAAAAGAGATTTATTGATTCTTGAGGTGCACATGTATTGAAATACTAGATTTTACATTTTCTAAAGAAGTAAGTATCGCTCTCCTTTTTAAAACTCTAAACTGCCAAAATGCAAGGGTATTATGGGTCATTTCCAGAGTGACATTATGGAGTTGGTAAGGTGTGTTTTGTGTATTTTAGTGTGCTGAGATTGGTAGAGAGTTAAGCAATAATATATTCAGGTATCATTTAACTAACTTTATTTCTGACAAAGAAGCCACAAGAGAAAATGTTTAAAATATTGACACTGCTTTTTCACACTTTAAAAGCATGTGTAGTTAAGAATTATTTTAACTGATTTTTATGTGTGTAAATCTGCAATTATAGGCAATGAATGTTTGTTTTTTCCCCAGCCCATTCATACAGGAACATTCCTTTAAACATTTTTGTGTTCATAAGAAAGTCACAAGTACATGTAGGTTTGAAACGGTGAAAAATTATTGCCACGTCTTTAGGTTTTTTTTGGGGGGGTGAACTATTCTTTTACATTCTATTTGTGCTAAATTAATTGTGATGTGTGCTTTCTAACATCACCCCATGCTGTTGTTTATGTTCCAGAATGTCTGGCATTCAGTTTTTTTTCCATTTCTCTCTCTCTCTTTCTCACACTCTCCCTCTTTCACTCTCTCTCTCTCTCTCTCTCTCTCTCTCTAGTCATAGATTTACAATTCCCTACATGAGTTTGTTTAAACTTTCTCAGGATTTTAAAATCCCCCTACCAGCCATCAGTCCACCCATGAGCTTGCTTCACTGTCCATCCCACAGCCTTTTTTATTCCCCATTCTATCCACCCGCTAAAATTTCTCTCACTTTTTGGTTTAAAATATCTTTAATATAATATTAATATTAAATATTAACAATATTCCTATAATATAAAGGTTTAATCATAATATACTTATGTCCCCATCATGTCTTAATTTAAACATTATCACAAGGTTCCACATGGTTGTAATTCATCCACAGGACCAAGCATAGCGATGTTTAAAAAGTGTTCTGTACTCAGACCCTGCGGATCCCTGAAAGCGACATGGTAATGGAAAAAACTGTGATGGGACGGAAACTTTTTTGAGACAAAAAAAACCCATTATGTTCCTGTCCATCTATTTACTGCCCTATCAAGTTTAGTCTCTCTAATCGATCATCTAGATTATGTGCTGAAAAAATGCATCATATTATTTTGATTCCTTTTTATGTTTCAAATCTGCCACTATCATAAAACAGGCTAACACTCATCGAATTCTAAAAACTTTTCACTTGATCTCAGCAAAGAATGGACAGGTGAATTGTGTAGTGTATGTGCATAGATAGATAATGTGTAATGTTTTGACTGTGCCTGTAGGGAGCGCAACAGATTTATTTTACAGCTTTCAGTGGGTCATGTTTCAGGTTTCATTTTTATGATTTAAAATAATTTACAAGTAATTAGCCAATTTTTCTTCCAGAAATAAAATGATGGAAATTTAGCATATAAAAAATGTTATACCTTCTTCAGAATCATAATTTTTGTAGGGTCTTAATTGCATTTGAAAGTCTCTGTTCAAGCCCCACTTCAATTCTTCAGTTTCCTGGCAGAAATTAGTATGATAATAACAAAATTTGCTTTAAGTTAGTAGTGTTGTGTCAGCTAACTTTCTGCCCTTTACCAAACTATATCTAACTTTTTTCCCCATCCTTATTCCTGCTAATTAAAAGTGCCTGAATGTGACGAGCATATTTCTAAAGTAAATTATTTTTTCTAGACGTTTCCTTAAATTACAACCTTTTAAAAAAAGGTACAGTGTTCAAAAGGTTCTGTATAACAGTAATGAATCATCTCCAGACAGAGAGAAAGTTCACACAGATTAATTTCCTAAACATGGGGAGTGAAAGTTCCCAAGCACTTGTACCTTCACTCTTCCACGGGGCTGCTGACTCATCCCGGTGCCCATGTCTTCATGGTGGGGTGTGCTTTGTGAGTCAGACGACCAGATGGGTTGGGAAAACACTCTCGAAATCAACTTCCCATGTCTGCACGAACGGCCATTTCAAAGATAGATTCACACAACTGACCAAGACATTTGACACTGAATCATGATATTATTCAGGTCCAGGAATGATGCGTTGTCTGTGTCACAAAGAGTATGATTTTTATCAGGAAAAAGGAGAGACTTACTTATAAGAGTCAGCCACTATGAATCAGTCTGAGACAGAGCCATGGGTCTATGCATCCTGAAATGGCTTTCGTATTGCAGAGCTTTAGAAAACCCATAATGGTCTGTCCATCTATCCAGTCTCATAAGTTGCTGTATTCATGAATGAGTAAACATGCAGAGATGATAGTGCGCGTGTCAGACAGCTATGCTGTTCGATGATTTCAGTCTTGCATGTGTACTTTCCTACTCATTCCATGGTCACACACTTGATCTTGTCCGCACTTCTAATTCGCAGTTTCTGATTCACAGACTTGTTGGCCGTTTCTGACTCATCATAGTTATATTTGACTTTCTTCCTCCTGAATCTCAAATCTGCCATTACTTTCCGCAACGTCAGAGCTGTTGATCCTCTGATTAATGTAGCTTGTGTTTTCCCATCCTCTCTTTTCATAACTCCAGTGTTTATGAAATCTCAGACAATTATCTCCCCATTATATGTATGTCAGATAAGAGAGAGTCCTGAGAACTGGAGTTGAGAAGCACGCATGTTCTTTGTCAAACTTTATTCTCACCACCTCATCCTCCGTTAGTGTCACAGTCTGCTTGTGTTCCTTCAGTTTCCCATGTGCACAGTCTCCTGTGTCCTGTTAATCATCTCCTTCACCTGTCCATCGTTAATTTCTTCATTAGGTCACTTATGTTTGGTCATGTATTTATATCCTGTGTTGTACTTCATTCTCATTTGTGTGGTGTTCTGAGTCTTCTGAGGTTTGTCATTAAAATACATTAATAGTGTACAGTCGTCGTCGTGATGTTTCTACACTGAAACAGTTAGTGATCTTCTACAGAACTTACAAAACAAATTTGTAAAAATCATGTGATCTTTTTTCTGTAAAAAAACAAAATAGGCAAAATGTTCAGGCATTTGCCTGAGACACTGTTATATCAGCCATACAAAATAAAGACAATAGAGGTAAATCTAAATTGGGAACTAATCATATAGCTTTTTTACAAAGAAGGACAGGTAATAAAGAAAATAGGTAATGGAGAATCGCCAGACACAAATATTAACACTTGACTACAAGCATTGACCCAACACGGGAGAGGCGCACAGATTCCTTATCAATAGTGAGTAGAGACGTAGGCAAAGATGAGGTAATTTTATTAAAGCAAAACCAGTGCACCTCAGTGTGAAATAGAAGCTGCTCATGTTTGGTTCCTATTTCCTGGCAAAACAGGCGTATATTCAAAGGCCATGATTCAATGAAGCTGATCGTTTGCAATGCCAGCTTTAAAACTGACTTCAGTGACTCAGACATTTGCTATGATACGAGAGATTTGTACAGTGTATTCATTTGGTTAAAGGAGCTTTATGCTGGACACGAGTGACCAGACCGCTAAACCTCCCAGATACTGAACAGGCCACGCCACTTACCATGCCAGATATGCTGCGGTTAACATTAGACGAGGATGTTGTCAATCTTTTGTACATTTGCACATTTCAAAGGTGTTTTTACATTGCATTCAAGAAAACACATTGACATTCTAATCGGTTCTTGCTTTCCCTGGGAATCGAACCCATGACCTTGGCGTTGCAACGCAGCTGCACACTCTACTGTGTGAAATTGTCTCCAGGTAAAACTTTCACCTTAAATTGAGGATGTCATACCTTTGTGTTTTAGACATTTTAGGGCAAAGCTAACCATCTGCACTATGGATTGCCATTTTTATTTTGTGTTATATTTTTGTCTGTGTTAAATAGTTAGGGAACGGCAGCCAGTCATTTCTGTTAGAACTGTTTTCATATTTATTTTAACCTTGCTCCCTCCCAAAGTCTGTTATGTTGCTCTGTATTTAATCTAGTTTGTTTGTTTATAAATGACTTCATTAGATTATAAAAGAGTTTGTGTACTTGAATACTGGGAAGTGAACGAAGAAAATCGAATTTTCTCTTTCTCTTGTCCTTACCAAAGAGATACCTTATCAAACTATGTACCGACCTTTCAACTGCAATAAAGACCCCCCAAAAAATATGATTCTGAAGAAGGTATAACATTTTTATAAGCTTAATTTACACAATTTGTTTTACTGGGGGGAATGAAACATGAAACGTGACCAGTGAAAGCTGTAAAATAGATCTGTTGCGCTCCCTACAGGCACCGTCAAAACATTACACACATACACTACACAATTCACCTTTTAATTCTTTGCTGAGATAAAACGAAAAGTTTTTAGAATTCGATGAGTGTTAGCCTTCACTTCAACGCAAAAAAACGTTTTTTTTTTTAATAATGTGTCTTGGTGTGTTAAATTCTCCCCAGAATGACGCTTTTGCTTCAGGGCTGGGCGAGGAACACGTGTTTCAGTTCCTTCATCTTTGTTAGACTTTGTTGGGGAGGGAAACCTTCCTCCTACTCCGCATGGAAATAACAAGTGTTTAGCTTTTTGCTTGATTCTGCATTCATTTTCAAGTGGTTGGAATTTATTTTAGATCTATATTTAGCAAATTAATGTAATCTGTTTACGCGACTGAATACAGACACTAAAAGGAGAAGGAAGGACACTGTTTATTTTATTAATGTATTAAAAACAAATGATGTGCGACGTACCCATACAACCGCGTTTTACGACCCTTTAGCGAGTGTTTGCGACAGCACCTCGCGTGCTCACGGCAGCATAATGGAATACGGCAGTGAGAAGATGGCGGAAGAGGAGCGGAACTCCGGTGCAGAGAAACTCAAGGAGAAGGCGAATAACTATTTTAAAGGTAAAAGCATTTGAGGTACCCGCTGTAAGTAAGAGAGAGTGTTGATGTCGACTGGACAGGGCTGGGTTTGTGGTTGTGTGAGCAGTGATGTGTGTGTGAGCTGAGCGTGATGAATCAGGCAGACACACACATGCATCAGATGCTGCTGTAATTATGCTGATGCTGTAATAACGCGGTTTCCCTGAGCCGCACTCTCATAACAACACGTCAAATCAACATACCATAATGATCACAGCTCACTGCAGACGCTCTGACACGCGATTACGGCACTCTTCAGACCATTTAGCCCGTAAAAATCAACGTCATTCCTTCAGTTTAATAGATTTAGTTTAGTGATTTCATTTGTTCAACTGTGGATGTTTAAAGCTGTTGAAAATGTAATTAAATTAAAGCACGACCCAGTGGCAAAAGTTCCATTCTCACACTATTCTTAATAATTTTATTCTACTCATTTATTTACTAACAATTTATAACACCACTTTATATGTTATTCCTCGTTTATTGAATCCCCTTAGTTGTAAGATGTAGTTTTAAAAAATATATATTTTGGAGTGGATTATTTGATCTCTATAATGCCATAACCTTTACTCTTTTTCTGTTGAGATTTACCGTTTTTATGTTGGTATTCACCCCAACATGTGTAGTAATAATACAGTAATACCTCGAGATACGAGCATAATCCGTTTCAGCTCGTAACTCGAATTGCTCGTATCTAGAATCATATTTTCCCTTAAGAAATAATAGAAAACAAATTAATCCGTTCCAGATCCGTAACAATGGAAGAAAATGTGTTTTTTTATTGGTATAGACACACACACTGACACACAATTATAGTACATGTATACAGTATAAGGATTCGTGTGATATCAAAAAAAATCTGGTTTTAATTCTAGTGTTTTTCAGACAGTACGGAGGAGGGAAGGGGGTTGGTACGCAGACACTTAAGTCCTAATCGTAACTTACACGAACACTACGTAACTTACGTAATTTAAATTAACATAACTAAACTTAGCTTACGTATTTTTTGTAACTTTTCTATTTTATACTATTGTTTTGCTTGTTTTCTTCCATTTTTTCGACTGACTACCTTCACTTTCACTTGGCGCAGACCTTTTAACGAAATACCTATCGAGGGAGATTTGTTTCTTTCTCTCTTTAAAAATAAGTAAGGCATGTGTCGTCAAAAAGCGCAGAAGCACGACCAGTAGACGATTTATCAGGGTGTTTCTTTTCAATGAAATCAGAAACCTTTTGTCACATAGCCATCACTTCCTTAATTTCACTTGTAGAAATGTTTTCATCCAGTTCACCATTCTCCTCGCCACTGCTGAGCTCTTGAAATGCCAAACACCTGTCGATCAACTCCTCAGTCGACTGTTCGTCCTGATGCTGGATCACTCACGCGGCACCGCGCCCATATTTATCCACAATTTCATGCTTCATTTTCATGGTCATCATGCTCCACTTCTTCTCACTACCATCAAAACCACTCACATTTTCTTTGAGCTCATCGCTATTATGAAGAACAATGCACAAAATAGTGAGAAAAGCTACTCACGGGTGATGCGTACAGAAGTCAGTGAACGCTGAAGTGAATGTGTGTCGGCATCTGCGTCAGTACGCTTGCTCGTATCTCGAAAATGTACTCGTATCTAGAAGCAAAAATCTGCCGGAAGGCTTGCTCGTATCTTGGAATACTCGTATGTAGAGACGCTCGTATCTCGAGGTATTACTGTATAGGCATATTTTTAATTTAACCTTGTTCTTCATTCATAGTATTTAAATATCTTAAATCAAAACACATTTAACATATTATAGTTTCAGTTGCTGCTCTTTAGTTATTGTTTTAGAATAAATATAAAAATGCTTTTTTACTTAATTTTAACGAATAGAAAATGTATTTGTTAAAAATGTATTTGTATTTTGATTTTTTTTCTTCTTTTTTGATGTAATATCTGTTTATTTAACCTTGAAAATAAAAATCTTTTCCGCCTCGTATAACTTTTATTATGATAACTAAAATCATGCTGGTTATGAATGGAAAGAGGTCTTGGTTGGTGGGAAGAATCATCTGCACCAAGCAATACACATCGATCCCTTGAGCGGGTCATTTTTAGCCAGACCTCTCTGGCCTTCATGAATAACTCCTCTAGGCCCCAATCTCAACTCCATAGACTCCTCTGGTCCCAGAGCCTGATTCTGAGAGCCCTCCAAGAGCCCTTTTGTCCGCAATCCCGCTCCAGAGTGTCGTTCGGTCCCCAATACCACTCCAAAGAGCCCCCCGATCCAGAGAGGTCTCTGCTCCCGCTCCAGAGTGCCCTCCCCTCCAGAGAGGCTTCCGGTCTCCAATCCCGCTCCAGAGTGGCCTTTGGTGCCCAAACCCACTCCAAAGAGGCCTCCGATCATGCTCCAGAGAGCTCTCTGGCCCCCAATCCAGCTCCAGAGAGCCGTCCGGTCCCTGATCCTTCTCCAAAGTGGCCTCCGGTCCCCACTCTCCCTTCAGAGAGGCCCCCGATCCAGCTCCAGACAGCTTTCCGGTCCCCTCTCCTCCTCCTCCAGACACCCGTCTGGTCCCTGATCCTGCTCCAGAGAGGCCCCGATCCAGATCCAGACAGCCATCCGGTCCCCTCTCCTCCTCCAGAGAGTTGTCCGGTCCCCGATCCTGCTCCTCCAGATAGCCGTCTGGTCCTTGCTCCCGCTCCAGAGAGGCCCCGATCCAGCTCCAGACAGCCATCCGGTCCCCTCTCCTCCTCCAGAGAGTTGTCCGGTCCCCGATCCTGCTCCTCCAGATAGCCGTCTGGTCCTCGCTCCCGCTCCAGAGAGGCCCCGATCCAGCTCCAGACAGCCATCCGGTCCCCTCTCCTCCTCCAGAGAGTTGTCCAGTCCCCGATTCTGCTCCAGACCTTTTTGACAGGGGGTGAAATGTTACGGATCTGTCTAATATTTGTTTACTTCCTTGTTCTTCATGTGACAGTTTGTGTTAATTTTCTAATAAAATAAACTTTTTAAATTAATCAAAATGAAGGGTAAATTCATTAGTTGTGGGTTTTTTATAGCTATTTTTAGCCTATTTTTCATTTTTGTTCTGTTCTACCATTAAATTTAAGGATTTTTTGTGAACTAAAACAGCCTAAGTTTATAGTGTTTATAATGTTTGTGGTCCATTACCTGTATTGTTTCTGAATGTAATAAAATGCGACTTTTACATGACACTGATTTACATCCTTTCTTTTTTGTCTCAAACCAAACGACCAACTATGGATAGGGAATTTAAGCACACAGCTAAATGAAAGTAGGCTATGAGTCAGTTAAAATGATTACATATATCAGTTTAGTGCAGAATCAAGTTTAGTGCGATCACATCAAGGATCCTGTTTTCCACGTGCATCACAAGAGGCTGTTAAGAAAAGGGCTGACTGAATTTCTGTGCCATCTAGTGGTTTAAAGCATGTAGGTTGAATGAGTAAATTAATGCACACAGATTATCAGGTCAAAGCATTCATTTTTTAACTTTCTGCGAGACCTAATTTCACAAACACAGTCAGTGATTCAGCAGTGGACTCTCTCCACACTGCGTCTGCACAAGGCAAGCGTCAAGCCAAGTTTCGGGTGTTGACGGAATTGTCACTTGCACATTCGATCTTTTCAAATCTTACAAATGGAAACATTTCAAGCGATTTTTAAACTAATACTTTCTCTGTGCACATAAGAGTCTGTGACTCTGAGCTACCTCTCAAACACAAAACTGAGCTATTTTTCGTGCATTCGTGATTTAACCCCCCCCCCCCCCCCCCACCACGATATTAAGGCCCTTTGTAATGCTCTTATTTCAGATAAGGACTATGAGAATGCCATCAAGTATTACACAGAAGCAGTGGAGCTAAACCCAACCAATGCCGTGTACTACAGTAACCGGAGTCTGGCGTACCTCCGCACCGAGTGTTATGGCTACGCACTGGCGGACGCCACCCGAGCCCTGGAGCTGGACAAGAACTACATCAAGGGCTATTATCGGCGAGCCACCTCCAACATGGCCCTAGGCAAGTTTAAAGCAGCGCTCAAAGATTACGAAACGGTAAGGCTTGTTATATTCTCGTTACTTCAATACATTGATTTTGGTGAAATACCGTAATGACCATTAAGAATATATTCTTACCGCACTGAAACTGAGTGGGATGAGAACAAAACTTGATTACTTTCTGTAGAGCTTTTTATATCTGAATCAAATTAATTTCAAAATTGATAAATTTTTCTGTTATTGAACTGAACTGAATCAACACTAAACTTGAGCTAAAGAATGACATTCTTTTTAGAGGTGATTTAATAAAGAATTAGAATTTGTCTTATTTAATGAAGTTTGCATATTTCCTGTATTACTGTGAAGCTGTCTTGAAACAATTCTATAAAACTTTTATAAAGATTTTTGGTTTGATGTGATAGCTCAATATTACCATTATTGTTATGTACTAGGTTAGTGTTTGGAAGAAAACATCTCTGTTTTGTATGAAAGTTGCTTGTCATTTCATATTAAATTACTTCACCGGCAACTTTATTAGGTACAGGTAGTGGTTGCTTGTCGAATCTGCTTTAATTGTTCATGGAATGGATTCAACAAGGTGCAAGATTTATCAGCTGCACACATCTCCCGCTCATCCCAAAGCTGCTCTACCGGATTGAGATCTGGTGACTCTGGGGGCGTTTGTTTAGTGAACTCACTGTCATGTTGAAGAAACCCGTTTGGGGGGATTTGAGCTTTGTGACGTGTCTTATCCTGCTGGAAGAAACTGCAGTCATAGAGGGATGGACATGGTCAGCATCAATCCACGCTTTCATGCTGTTTACACCAAACTCTGACCTGATCATCTGAGTGCAGCAGCAGAAACCCAGAGTCATCATCCCACCACACCATCCCAGTCTTCTGTTGTGCAGTTTTGGTGAACCTGTGTGAACTGTAGCCTCAGTTTGACAGGAGTGGCACTTCGGTTGTACCAAATGATTATTTGAGTTACTGTTGCCTGTCTATCAGCTGGAGCCAGTCTGACCTCTGGCATCAACCCACAGATCTGGATGTTTTCTCTTTTTCAGACCATTCTCCTAGAGATGGTTAACTCCCCGTAGAGCAGCAGTTTCTGAAATACTCAGACCAGCTCGTCTGGCACCAACAACCAAACCACTTTTAGAGTCACTGAATCACCTCTCTTCCCCTTCTGATGCTCAGTTTGAACTTCAGCACATCATCTTGATTGTGATGCTTAAATGTCACGTGATTGGCTGATTGTGTGTTAACAACTAGTTGAACAGTTGCACCCAATAAAGTGGCCGGGGAGTCTGTATGAGGTTATTAAGGTTTCAGACAGGTTACTAAGGTTTTTTTATTTTATTTATTTTTTTACTATTCTGAGGCTTAATAACCCAACAAATAATCCAATTAACTATTGCCTACTTTAAACTGAAGGAAGTGAAGGTCACATGAAAAATATCTCCAATTTCAGGATTTTTTTATTTGGTTTATTTACTAAAGTAAATAAGAGAGATTCTGAGAGATTTTATCTTTGGTCACTGCATTGAGGAAAAGTTCCCTAACTGAGCCTTGAAATATAGTTTCTAGCCTTAAAGCATCATTCAGCTCAGCATACAAAAGTGTAGTTATTTTTTATTTTTTTGTAAAAAAAAATTTGTATCGCAAACAGGTAGTTAGAGTTCGTCCCAATGACAAAGATGCCAAGATGAAATACCAGGAATGCAATAAGATTGTGAAACAGAAGGCCTTTGAACGGGCGATCGCCAGCGACGAGCTCAAGCGATCAGTAGTCGACTCCTTAGACATCGAGAACATGAGTAAGTGCTTGGAGCTTTATTACACTTTTTTATACATTGTCCATATTGTATATCACACATAGTAATAACAGTAATTATGCATTACGACCATCCTCAACCCCATAGAAAATACATTTTGATAATAATATTCACTACTTTTTATAATTGCCACAAAAGTGAGTGTCAGTCATACAAATGTATCTTATGTTATTCTCATGGGAAAAAAAGATTTTGTTCAGGTACATTAAATATTAAATAAGGTAACCTAACAAATATTCTAATATTAGGGTCTTCAATTGTAAATCTTTATGGACAAATTTCTGTTTTGATGCAGAAAAAACTGCTCTGGTATTTAGTAATCTTTTCTTCGTCCTGTTGCAGAAATGAAGAATTAACTGAAATTCTTTGCAGACTGTAGAATATAATATATATGTTTCAGAATGTATTTTTGTTTATATTTCTAACGAATTAGAAACCCTATGATTTTAAACTTTTTTTTTATACTCTCTCACCAGCAATTGAGGATGACTATACTGGACCTAAACTTGAAGATGGGAAAGTTACACTGAAGTTCATGAAAGAGTTAATGGACTGGTTCAAAGATCAGAAGAAACTGCACAGAAAGTTTGCTTACCAGGTGAATGCTCTTCACATAGACACACAAATATACAGATATTGAAAAATCTGTTCATATATCATTTATTTTACGCAATGTTGGGCTACTTACCAGTAGATGAGATATTACCTGTAGACATTTGGTTGAGATCTTTTCTCTATCGTGTTTCCCGAAGTGCAGAGAAAATGACTGTTTGTGGGGACACGCATGGATCATACTATGATCTTCTAAATATCTTTGTTGCGGTACTGCATCCTCATAAAAGTTTATCATTTTCTTGTGCTTTTTAATGTTTGCATTTTTAAGCTTGAAAGCATATTAGGGCTTGAACTCAATTCGGTTCTCGCATCAATCAATCAGATCTGATTAATATAGCACTTTTCCAAACAAATGAATGCAGTTCAAAGTGCTTTACAGGCTAGAAAAGGCAAAAGACACTGAATCGAAATAACAAATAAAATAGACCCACATATATAACAAAAAATAAAAATGTTAAAGCGCTAAAATATAAAATTAATAGTCAAGGCTGAAAATTGCGACCACGTTGATCTCATACGCTCCTGAAATGGAATCTGTATGACCTCAGAATATTTGTGCGAGTGCAAATAATTGTTGATGTGTGACGTGTTTTCATTTCTCCACCAAGCGTTCGGTTATTGCAGCACAGTATGAGCAGCGACCGGTTCTCCGTTCACATAACACAGTTACACTTCATCTTTACCTTCTGAACTTTACAGCAGGCTTTAGATGGTTAATGTTAGCCGTCAGTCCGTTGACACCTGACAGAGAGAAAACTAGCACACAACATGAAAGAACAGTGTCACACATCCAGCGCTTGATTAATCCTGGTTAACTACTTCATTAAAACACCCATGAGCATCCGTAATGCTAAAGCCTTCGTAAATTGTGTGTGTGTGCTGTTCATCCAATCAGTGACACTGACACAGTAAATGTGCGAATAAGGATGTTAACCCAGTGTTTAGGAATGTACAGTGTGAAACTTCAGCTTATGAATACCCAAGGGTTAAATGTTAACTCCGGATAGTCATGATAGATACATGTTCAAGTTATCGCATTATTAATGTACTTTTTAATCAATCAATCGATCCTACAAAACAGTCATGTTATTGAGCTGTGATCATAATCAAAATGCCTGTGTTTCAGATGCTGGTTCAAGTTAAAGAAGTTTTTTCCAAACTTCCAAGTCTTGTTGAAGTTTCGCTAAAAGAGGTAAGAGTGTGTCCTGAGACTTCTGTCACTAAACAAGCTTGGATTCAGTTTATGGTCTTTTTTTATCAGTGTATTTAATTTTATTTACAGCATTGTTGTGTTTTTGTCGCCCTTCTTGTTCTCACTGTTCATTTCTCTTGTTGTTAGACAGAGAAAATGACTATTTGTGGGGACACGCATGGCCAGTACTATGATCTTCTAAATATATTTGAGTTGAACAGTTTACCATCTCCAACTAATCCTTACGTATCCTTTTTCCTTTTGGGTTTGTAATCTTAATTGTGAGAGAGCTGTTCTAATGAAAATATTTGATTTAAATGAATAATCTACACAGTCTAAGCTTATCCTTTATTTTATGATTTATGCTTTTACACAGTGTGGCAAAACCATTACATTTGAGTGACTTGATTCTTTTATGAAACCCTGGCAGCCGCAAGATGATGACAGACACCAATGTACTATATTATTAAAAATAACAGTAACAATTTAAACTTTTATTCCTCAAAGCTATACAGTAATACCTTGAGATATGAGCATAATCCGTTCCAGGACGAGCTCGTAACTCAAGTTGCTCGTCTCTCAAATCATTTTTTTAAATTAGGTACATAGATAACAAACACAATACAGAAGTGTAGTGTTTCTTCCCGTGTTGTGTATTGGATAGACTCAGAAGCTCATATTTATTATTATTGAACACTCATAACTCGTGCTGCTCCCAGCTTAATACTGGTGAATCACTCGTCGCCCCCGGTAACCCCCGCTGTAAAACCAAGCTGCCTCTAGTGGAGATCATATGCAATTACCCATAAATGTATATAACACACACCACAGGAAGACTCGCGGGAGATGCGTACAGAAGTCAACGAACATGTGACGTGAAGGAGTGAGATGGCGTGTGCTCCTGTTGTAATGTCCTAATACTCTTATGTCGGGACGCTCATGTCTCTAGGTATTACTGTATAGTTGAGCCAAATTGTTTGTTGAATTGAGCTGATACACATTTTCCTCCACCGAGACCCATTAAATTAGCCTTGACTCTAGGATCTCAGCTGTTCAATGGTGACTTTGTGGACCGTGGCTCTTTCTCTGTAGAAGTCATTCTCACACTTTTTGGCTTCAAGCTGCTCTATCCAGAACACTTCCACCTACTCAGAGGTGAGGACACACCTCAGCTTTCTTGT
The DNA here is from genome assembly GCA_037043235.1 of Rhodeus uyekii. Taxonomy (NCBI): domain Eukaryota; kingdom Metazoa; phylum Chordata; class Actinopteri; order Cypriniformes; family Acheilognathidae; genus Rhodeus; species Rhodeus uyekii. Next base: position 311,998 of record JAWRVZ010000339.1, on the reverse strand, counting down.
GTTGCACCAGCAGAATTCCCAGAAGCAGATTAAATGTGTCATTTGAACTGGTGTTTCTCTGTTTTGTCTGGTAAAGGTAACCATGAGACCGATAACATGAATCAGATGTACGGGTTCGAGGGCGAGGTGAAAGCGAAGTACACTGCCCAGATGTTCCAGCTGTTCAGTGAAGTTTTCCAGTGGCTTCCTCTCGCACAGTGCATCAATAACAAAGTGCTGGTAAGAAACGAGTCCAATTCTGAATATTCTGCAGTCGGATTTATACCACTGTATTTCTGCCTTATGAATTTGAGCACCTGTTGGATTGTGTTTCAGGTGATGCACGGTGGACTGTTCAGTGAGGATGGCGTGACCTTAGATGACATTAGAAAGATAGACAGGAACAGGCAGCCTCCAGACTCTGGTAAGATGTTTCTGAGATCACAAGACAGTCTTGTTGAAGTCAAAGTGTATACGGCCCTGCACTATCTGTGACCTCAAGGGTTCTTCAAGTCATGTGGCTTGTTGGGGAGAGGTTTGGTATTACTTGTGATCAGATTTAAGAATGTATTCTGACAATAATCCCATAGATTTAAACTGAAAGACAATTCTCGAGACGTGGGTGGGCTCTTTATTACTGGGGCTAAGTGTGTTTCAAATACCCCTCCCAGCAACCACAAGTACATTGTAAAAAGCGCTATATAAATAAAGGTGACTTGACTTGACTTGCAGTCACACTGGTGCCACTTCAAAGTTACAAAATATTTGGTGACACTTTGTAATGTGCATTGTAATGAAGTGCTTACAAATCATTTGCAAACTATTAATTTATAGTTAATTCATAGTTTATAAATTGTAGTCTGTTCTTTTTTATATATATTAATGGCCTATAGGGAGTTCTTTATTCATTGTCACTATTACCACAACTCTTGTTGCTCATAAAAATTAGTTAGATCATGTATTTTAAACCAGTTGTAAAGGAGTTGTTAATGGTTATTAAGAGTAAATATCTTTCACTTTAAATCTGATCATGGAACATTGGAAAATGTCATTAAGTGCTTTAAACCAACCTTTATTGGACCTTAATTGCTCACTTAATAAACTGTTCTTTAAAATGTTTACAAATGCATTAAACACAAGTTGGATTAATTTTTTCCAAAATGATTTTTACACTGTAAGAGGAGTTGTGTTTTAATGTGTTGAATGCACTTGATGTGGCGCTGCTGCGTTGATCATTCAAAACATTGCAGAACTGGTGTGGAGGAAATTAATAATACATGTTTTCAAAACTAAAAAAACATCCACTAAATGAAAGAAACAAAACATAATTTTCATAATCCATGATTTAGAATTTTTATTGTCTGAAATTCAAGTGGTTGAATATTTAAGTTGTGAATATTTTAATTAAATACATTTTCTTTAATAGAAATTCAGTAATCTATTTTCATCTTTCAGATTTCAGTTCCAAAATATTGGAATCATATACAACCATGTTGAATTTCAGACCATAAAAATGCAATTCAACAAGCTGTTTTGTTTCAAGCACATTTGTCATTAATTTTCTTTCATACACTTATTTTCAAATATTTTTCTCAAAATATATGCTGTCTAATGTCAGCATTGCATGCTTGCTTAATGCCTTTGTGAGTTTTGGTTCTTTTGCTTTTAACGGATCTTTTAAAATAACTAAAATATCTTGAAGTGATATTGAACTGTAACCAAGCTTTCAACGGTCCCATATTATGTAGTTTAATTATAAGTAGTTACAAACTACTTGCATATCACCCTACTACAGAGAAGTTCAAACGACAACTGAAATACTTCCCCAACCACATAGTGATACCCTAGCAACCGCATAAAACTGTGCTAAGACCTCTCCGGTGGCACAGACAATCACACATTACACTGCTATAAGTGTTGCACGGACACACTCTCTCTCTGGAAAATGTAACACTCACGTTATAATTTGTAACTCTGTTGCACAGGTCCAATGTGTGATCTCCTGTGGTCGGATCCTCAGCCGCAGGTGAGTTCCTCTTCCCCTCCGTCAGCTGCACACACTGCACACCTGTCCTGTGCTTGACTCAGGTGTGTTCTCTTCCAGAACGGACGGTCCGTCAGTAAGCGGGGTGTGAGCTGTCAGTTTGGGCCTGATGTCACTGAGCGCTTCCTGGAGCAGAACAAACTGCAGTACATAGTGCGCAGTCATGAGGTGAAAGCTGAGGGTTACGAGGTCACTCACTCAGGGAAGTGCATAACCGTGTTCTCAGCGCCAAACTACTGGTACGATAATCTATCCTTATTGCCCTTATTAGTGCGTTGTGATCGAGGCACAATATGCAAGAGTTTTGGATTAAAATACAATGTTATTGAAAATCAGTATGTTGTTCTGGGAAGGTGGAGGAACCGGCAAACATTTACACTCTTAAATAATAAAATAATCAAACACAAAACTAAAGTAACGATAACGGCCAGCCACATGCAAACACAAAACACAACTAAATGGTCCAGAGCTGGTCGTCTCTCGTGCTTCACTGGCATTCCTCGTGCTTTAATCCGTCCATAGGTCCTCTGTGAGATACAAGACTCATTATAAATCACGCCACCGACATCTCGCCGTTCTTATAGCCCTCTGCCTCGGCACCGCCCTGCTTGCCAAATATATTTTGACGTGTACTTGTATTAGCCCAGATGTGTAAATCTGAGAAATCAGCCATTGTAACCGGTGTAACTGTCAATTGTATCCTCCTCACCCTTGATTTCCGTTAACACAGAAACGCCAAAGACGCTTTAATATATTGTGTTTTATTCATACAGGCGAACAACTATTTATGGACAGAATTCATTCATTTGAATCATTTTATTTTCTTGATTTACAAGAACTGCATGATTTATCAATTGCATGTCATTTAGCAACACAAAGCGCATATGCAGCATATAAGTAAAAAACAGCAATGTTAAATGTACTAGACTCTCGGCCCGAGAGCTCATCCCACTGTAACGTTAATATAACTTTATATGTCAGTTCATCCATTAACATGATTTCCCATCGAATTTTCATCAGCTGTGGATGTGATTCATCAAGGTACACTTTTGTTATTGTTTTGAGCATTCACTAAGATGAGTATTTTAACACATTTCTGTTTCATCTGTCTTTCCACATACTCTAATGCCCGTTTTCAACCATTTTTGGTTGAGCTAACCTTTTAAGTGTGTATCATTTCATTTTGTTGTTGTGTATATAGATGAGAATTGCACCCCGTAGCAGCACCTAGTGATCAACCAGCTATGAAAAAGGGGTTATGAGTGTCATTTTGCTTGACTTGATGTGGCTAAAATCACAGTCTCACAGTGCTTACCACTTTCTCTGTGGATGACTCGTTCAGTTTGTGCTCCCTCGATGAAAATACATCGTATAAGATTGTGATCATAAGGATGTTTACACCTGTGTTTAGTCCTGTCTACTGGTATAAGGATCTCCTGAGGCAGATGTCAACATTAGAAGATGTTCCAATAATGCAACCTTATTGAAAACAAACATTTGGTGTGCATGTCATGATCAAGTCAGAATTCAGTGTTTGCTCCCAGGGCCTAAAATGAGTGTATGAAACTGTAAATCACCAGTTGGCCGGTAATATTTGTATGATTGAACGACGTGAATTTTCAGTCTATTGGATCCGTGCAGCTCTTAAAGTGACAGCAGCCTAATATTCCTGCTGCTTTCTGTTACAACAAAGAACAGTTGCTCATTGCTCTTCAATGGTTTAAAAAAAAACTTTTATAAGGATTAATGTGTTTCATGGCAAGCCAAATATATTTATGGCCGGTGAATGTTCTTAAGTCACTGGCCGTTGGCAGGTGTGGCGGGAAGCTAGTTTGAACAATGTTTCTATCAGCTACAATTTACGTGTGTTTCTTAATGACACTCTTTTTTTTCCTGTGTGCTTCTGTTTTGCTCTTAGTGACCAGATGGGAAATAAAGGAGCTTACATTCATCTCAGGGGATCAGACCTCAAGCCAGAGTTTCACCAGTTTATTGCTGTGGTCAGTGAATTACATTTGTTTACTTTATTCATTCATTCATTGTGCAGATGCTTTTATTCAAAGTGACTTACAAAGGAGTGACATCACAAGATTATGTGTAGGGATGCAACAAGATGAGGAACAGGTTTGTCCACAAATGCCATACATGTCATCTAATCACTGTTACATTATTTAAATAGTAATATAATTTTAGTTAGTTTTCATGCGGCATAGCAACTTCATATAAATGGGAAAGAAATGTATGTATAAACCTTTTTCCTTCCTTTTCCTCAGCCTCATCCAAATGTCAAGCCGATGGCGTATGCCAACTCTCTGATGCAGCTGGGGATGATGTAGAGGTTTTCCATTGGTCACACACAGCTGCTGCGGTCGAGTCCACACCAATCCCTCTCACATTCTTCTCATCTCTGTTTCAAACAAACACATGCACACACTGTCACTTACTCGTCACACCTGTAGATACATAGGGGAGAAATCACTGATCATACATTGGCAATGCCTTGACTTTCAAAAGGAAACAGGAATGTAATTTGCGCATTAATCGATGTCATTCTTGGGATGACGATCCCAAAAGTTCATGTATCAGTTCATGTAGAGCCACATAGTTTGAATTGGATGTTGCTCTATGATAATGGAGTTGAATTATACCAAAGAAAGTGTGCTGATGTAGAACTTGTGCTCCTGTGATTGTATTGTTATGAGAATCCGAGGCATAAGTCTGATCAGCACTTTTACCTAAAGCTGTGTATCTACACCCCCCCAAAAACAACAACCTTATTTCATGTTAGTGAAGTTCTGTCGGGAGGGAGAACAGTGTATCATTTCATCTCTGTAGCAGTGAATGTGTTGTGTGTCTTCAGGCATAATAAACATCTTTTTATGAAAAGCTCCATCAGGAAACCTGACCCAGAGCATTTGTCTTATGATCAAAATTTGTGTCAAGTAAATGTCACAAAACAATTTTAGGTACTGTGTAACTCTAGTAGTTTTCTTCACATGCTCTCTTTCCCTTTCCGAACGGGGGAAACGGCAGTGTTGTGAAGCTCAGTAACTGTTTGGTGTTCTCCACTATGTAGGCAGCTCCCACATGTTCTTTCTCCCAACATGCTTGATTGAAATGCACTGGAGATCCTCTAAACCCCTTGTACCTTCCACTGTTTGTCTAGCAGACCCTGAGCTCTTTGTGTGGACTCACAATAATACAGCAGAAACCTACCTTCCTCTCTTTAAGCGCACAGCAGCCATACCCCATGCCCTTGACTTTTTAGAGAATATCATTATATACACCAACATATGTGTGTGTGTGTGTATGTATATACAGACACACACACACATATATACACATACTGTATCATTTAAATTCCTGTGTACATGTTTGGAAAAAAGACGTTATTGAATAAAAAAATGCCAGTCCAATACTGTATAATGTGGTCATACGAATTTTCTTTTTTGTGTGAACAATAATGGTGTTTTAGTTCAGACATGAGCTGCTCCAGTAGTGTCACAGGTTGGCAACTGATGATAAAAGAGTGTTTCATTAATTCAACGGGGACTGAATGGGGAAATGTTTAATTTTATGTTTCAATATTGCATAATAGGCATTATGTCTAGAGAAATGTTTTAAATAAAAATTTAAAAATGGACCAAAATATAGTTTTGTGACTTTTGTGACTCGTGGAAGTTCAGCTTGAGCTATGAATGTTTATTTGTCAGGGAGATAACTGCAAGTGTTGCAAATAGCTCAAAAGGGAAATATGAATAATTGTAATTAATCATAAATAATTAGATCAGTTAATCAAATTAGATTAATGTGTAGCTGGATTAATATTATATTCAATGAATCTGTTAGTCCTGCAAACACAGTATTGATCGTCTATCAGCTCTTCAGAAAGGATGTGTATCTTAGCAACAGAAAAAGTAGTTATGATTAAAATAATTAAATTAATATGAATAAACAGATCAAAATCAGCTTGTAAGAAGATCATTTGTATTGTGCACAAAGTTTTAGTAACAAAATAACGAACACATAAATAAACATGCACATGTTAAAGTGAAAGTGGATTAAACTGGAAACCATTTGACCCGGAATAAAAGATAACCTGTCCTAGGGAACCGTTCATCTATAAATGCGGGAAAGTCTGTTTTTCTTTGCTTTTCCACATGACCACATTTTTCACAGCAATAAAACAGTCTTATCTGTTGGTAGCCCTGATGACTGAGGCCTTTTCTGCTTTATGAGTCTTTGGGGGAAAGCGTATAAATGTAATTATGTGTCTGATTTGTCATTGCAGATACTGAGTTCAAATAACTGCCAGATGTGGGTTTAGGCCATGAAAAAGTAAACAGACACATTTACTTTATCATACAAGACCAAGGGTATTGCTAAAGGTTATAGCCAAGTGATGGGAGTAGAAAGAGAAAGAGCCATGATGGAGAAACAGCCTACTTGCATTCTCCAGCTGACCGTGAGGAAGAGCCGGCGGTGGAAGTGAAATCAAACATGAGTGCAAAAACTATTCGAGACAAGTGGTTTGACACAGGCATGTAGCAACTGGAACAAAATGGAAAGTGATACTAATAATCGCTGTCAGTAATGATTTACTGAATGATGAAAAAACTATTTTGATCTCATGCTTGGAAAGGAAAGCTTTGGGGAACTTCAGAAATTAGAAAAGGTATATTTCAAATGTACTGAGATTGAAAATGCCATATTGTAAACCCAAATCTTCACAATGTGAGCAGATGCTAGTTTACTCAAATGATATGAAAATATTTTGTAGGCAGTAGGTTTGCTTGATTTATCTGATGACGATGTAATCTGGCCTGATGTAAATTGGGTTGTCCTTAAGCTTGCCTGAACCAAAAGAACAACACTGGTCTACAGCTAAACATGTGATGAGGTTCTTGAAAGATGTCAGTGATTCTATTCAGATTTTTAAACATAAATGCTTTTAAATGAGAGCGGCTGCTTCAGACGAGCAACTTCAGTTCTCTTTTTAGGACTTTTATAATAAGAATAGCTTCCATTTGCAGGTGCCAAAAATATTCACAATTTCCTCATACAGTGATCTGTGGTCTCTGCGCATTATAAGAGCAAATTTTTATCTTCAAAAGGGGGCAAACAGTGGTGATGTCAAACCATTGTGGTTCCTCCTGCTCACCACCAGAGGGCGTCCTCGGCCAAATATTGACTTTTTCCTTCGAACTCCATTTCCTATGACCCATTCCATGGGCTATTTATTCAGGGCTTATCCTTTCATGCATTGTAAAGTCTTGTCCTGCCCTGCTGATAATTATGTGTGGTGTCCCAGTTACGCTGTTGACCCTGGACTGGTTTCTCTGTACCACCCTTGCTGTGTGTCTTTTATGATTCTGCCTTGTTTATCTGTATTTTCCTTTGTCTGCTGCCTGTCTTTACCCTGTATGTAATAATATATTATATTATATATTAAGTATATCTTGCTGTTGTATTCGACCCAGTCCTGCTTGTGTTCTTTTAATTACTTTAGTTAAAAAAACTTTCCAACTCCGGATCCAACTCTGCTGACATAATACATTACACAAACACCGATCCAGCTGCAATTTTTCAACTATCACTCTGCCAAAGCCACGGTTCTGGTGGTCCATCAATGACAATTTGATCATCTAAAATTAATACAATTGATGAATATTAAGTGTTAAGTTATGATTGTTGATCGATTTGATTGATAGTTTGATTATTATATTGATAATTCAAGTTTAATATTAAGTCTAATTTGTTCCGATTGGAGATGGGTTCATGATCTACACAGGGGAGGGTTTAGTAGAGTCACGGTCTCCGCAGATAATTCAGGGCAGTGCTGTGCTTGTGTCCACCTGGTCCACAGGTCCTTCATCTGATCTGGATACGGCCCGGATCCGGCTGACCACGGTAACCTCAGAATAAATAGAGAACAATATCAGCGTAGATGCCATTCTTCTTCTGATGTATCGAGTACATAAGATGTTATGGGAATGTTGCCGGTTCCGGCTGACCTAAATTATGCAGCCTAACAATCATTTTACATGATTTGTAAAAAAATGAATGTATAATGTGTTATGTGTATGCCAGGTTGAAGAGATGTGTTTTTAGTCTAGTGCAGGTTTGACAGAACTGGGCTAATATGCTCATATTTCCTGGTTCTAGTAAGAACTCGAGCTGCTGCATTTTGGACCAACTGGAATTTGTTTATTAAGCGTGCAGGGCAACCACCTAGTAAAGCATTACAATAATCTAGCCTTGAACTCATGAACGCATGTACTAACTTTTCCACATTTGTCTTTTAGAGCATATGTCGCAATTTAGATATATTTTTAAGATGGAAGAATGCGGTTTTACAGATGCTAGAAACTTGGCTTTCAAATGAAAGATTGGTATCAAAGAGCACACCCAGAATTCTAACTGACGACGAAGACTTGACAGAACAGCCATTAAGTGTTAGGCAGTACTCTAGATTATTACGTGCAGAACTTTTTGGTTTAATAATTAGAATCTCTGTTTTTTCAGAATTAAGCAGTAGAAAGTTATGATCAGTTATGCATTCTGTTAATTTAGTGAATTGGTACGTTTCATCAGGATGAGAAGAAATATAGAGCTGAGTATCATCGGCGTAACAGTGAAAGCTAATACCATGCTTCCTAATAATTGCACCCAAAGGAAGCATGTACAGGGTAAAAAATCAATGGTCCTAGTACTGAACCTTGAGGAACTCCATACTGAACCCGTGATCGATATGACATCTCATTTACTGCTACAAACTGATAACGGTCAGATAAGTATGATTTGAACCAGGCTAATGCAACTCCACTAATGCCAACATAGTTTTCATGTCTATTTAGAAGGATTTTGTGGTCGATTGTATCAAATGCAGCACTAAGGTCCAGTAGCACTAACAGAGAGATACAACCACGATCGGATGATAAAAGCAAATCATTAGTAACTCTAATGAGAGCAGTCTCAGTACTATGATATGGTCTAAAGCCTGACTGGAAATCCTCGTAGATGCTGTTTCTTTCTACAAAGGAACATAGTTGTGAAGATATTGCCTTTTCTAGAATTTTTGACAAAAAAGGTAGATTCGATATCGGCCTGTAATTAACTAATTCTGTAGGATCAAGTTGTGGTTTTTTTAATTAGCGGTTTAATTACGACCAGCTTAAAGGTTTTTGGTACGTATCCTAAAGACAAAGATGAATTAATGATCCAGTGGAGTTCACTTATCTCGCCAATCCTATTATCTCGACGTTTTTGAAGTGGAACCGCCAAACTCCCAATTTGTCTTAGCATTTTCTTGTGGGTTATGTCGATTCTTTTGCGTCGCCGAAATCGAATATCTCGAGCACAAAAGAGGGACAAATTCGCCACTTCACATGGTTATCTCGTGACTCGAGCGTACCTAGTTCACTGCGCATGCGCTGAGTTTGCCTTTCACGTGGATCGCGGTCCGCTCACGGTTCACTCACTGTCGTTGATCTCGTCTCAGCGATAACACGCTGTAGCTATTCTGTTTTTTTTTTCCTTCTAAAAATGTCTGGAGGTGTTAAGAGAAAACTGTACAATCAATCAAAAAGTATGAAATCGTACTGCAGCTAGAAAAAGGAACAAAACCGGCAGAACTTAGTCGTCAGCATGGCATTGCAGCAAACACCATTTCAGGATGGAAAAAGAAGGCAGACATGATAAACCAAATGTACGAGAAGTCTGTCTTTGATCCAGAAAGACATATGTATTTTACATATGCCTTTTGTTGTTAGCAAACATATGCACAGTATAGTGGAATTTTTTTTAGATGAAATGCCGATCGCTTCATCAAACAAATCGCGACAACACTGTTGTGTAAAAAGACACCAAAAACAAGAGCGTGTACATTTTCATTTAATAACTCACATCATGTACATCAATACATTTTCATTTTTCTTTATTGCGAGGGCTGTTGTCTTTGACGCTTGCACTATCACCAGTGTTGCCAACTATTTTCAAAGGAAAGTCACTAAATGTCGCTAGTTGACGTCATACGTAAATTAGCATATTCGTGACGTCATCACGCTGTACTAGATTGCATACTTGTATACACATGCGCGATTCATTTGCACGTGGGGGAGTGAACATCTCCTGCTCTACCTGCATCTGGGAGGGGCTGCTGTGTGAGGACTGGGGCGCCTGTGAGTGCTTTGGGATGGGGGTTGGGCCCACGGCAGCACTCGCTGCTCGTTGAGAAGAGTAAGAACGATATGTGCTTTCACTTCAGAGAGTCTCCAAAAGTCTCCAATAACTCCAGATAAAGTCGCTAGATTTGTCGCTAGTAGCTTTTTTGAAAATTTGTCGCTAGAGTGGTCTGAAAACTTGGCCACACTGCTTATCAATCTGACAGTTGGCGCTGATAGGCTGTCTGACCTGTCAATCATGCAAGAATACGTGATTGGCTGTGCTGCATGAGGGCGGGCTCTTCTCATCTCATCTGATGATCAACACCTGTAGAATCGCTTCTTAAGGGACGAGCTGCTGCACAGTGGGAGAGACTGCTCTGTCTTTTTCTTCTGATTCCGACTTGTGTTTGTTTTATTATTGTGTGAATTTCGTGCACAAGCACTGTGTACCGAGCCTGAACAGTTATGGATAATTGACGTCATGCGAGCAACATTTGAAATTTGAAATGTGAACTTACTCAACAAAGTTCATCAATCTACGGGTGTGGGTTATGCCAACAATTTTTTACACAAAACTCGCTGGCTATATGAGTGTATGAATCCGCAGATGCGGATTATCTGTGTCTGCGGGTTATATGTGGGAAAATCGGTATATGGGTTATCTCGATCATCGGTTATCTCGATGCATTTTTGCAACCCCAAGGTCGACGACATAACCAAACTCCACTGTATTAAGAAGAGGATGTATGACCTCTGGAAGCATATCTTTGAAGAGAGGTAATCCTTAAACTGCTTTGTAAATGTCACCATCCTCAACAATTCCTTTTTGGTGGTTGCATACTTTGGTTCTAGCTTTGTAAGTGATAGACTGGCGTAAGTCACAACATGTTCCACCAGTGTAATCAACCTCTTGGAAACTCAGGTAAAAGGAAATTACACTGCAATTGCCCCAGAGAGACCATCAACCACAGAAGCCACCACCTCAGACTCCCCTCCCTCTAACCCACATCTCTTTTTAAAGTCCCTTTGTGCACTGCCTTGACAGCTGAATACCATCAAAGCAGTCACGTGATCATCCAGTGACAACACTATGAAAGAAAGAAAGATACTCATGTCAAGTATCTCATGTCAAATACTCTAAACAGCCCACATAATATTGCTGGGGAAAAAACACTTTGGTATTCATTTCCATATTTCCAGACTATTCTGGTCTGCTGCTGCTGCATTGATCATCTCAAATTGAATGAAGCAGAATAGTGGGTGCTCTCCACATATGTTCACTTCTTGCACAATATTTTACATTTATTTATTTTTTGCAATATTTATTGTAATTATCGTTGTGTTTTCTAAGTGTGTTTTATTAATTCAACATGTAAATCTATTTCATTATTGTGAAATGTTTTACTTGTATTTGTGCTTCTGATTGTAGAAATTTGTGAATAAACTTTCTTTTTGTGAACATATGCAACGCATCGAGGTTCAAATATTGCAACCATAATAACACCAAACGCAATTCTCGATTTTTATTTACATGTTGTTGGCCTGCATGTAATGTTCTCAAAAAGTACTGACTGTAATATTTAGTATGATTTAAAAATGGATTGCAATACGTTTGTTAAAAAGGAAAAGAGTGGAGTGACGAGACACCTGAAACTGCCCACAAGCCCAACCCACACACGACACGAGACGAGTTCCTTTCCATCATCCGCCTTCAAAACAGCATGAGTGACAGCGCGAACAGAGTCGATGAGAAGAGCGCTGAAGCAAACAGATCAAATGGAGGTGGAGGGAGACTTCTACTCATACGAGTTCAGCAATGAAGACGCTCTGTCGGGCTTTAAGGACAGCGAGGAGCTGTTCGCAGCACTTCGGCACAAGGAGGATGAAGTTCTTCTGGCTGCTCAGCTGGGAAATGCTCTGCTCATGGAGAACAGACAGCTGAAAGAAGAGAGAGACACACTTCATGACAAATACATCCAGCAGCTGGAGGTGAGACTCGAACCCTCTTGCCACCATCACCCTTTCCATCTCTGCAGCTTCATAACCACACGGGCATTTACAGAGAGTCGTCATAATTTCAGCTCTGTGTCTGTTTTGTCTTCTAAAGGTTGCTGTTTTATATAAAACTTTACAATATTCATGTGTGTACTTTTTGACCACGAGGACCATGTCTCTAGATCTATATATTGTACTTATAATACTATATTATGTGCAGTTGTCCCTATATGAGTTTGGACACTTAAAGCCATTTAAATGAAAAGGGTTGTATTAAATATCTAAGCAAGTGTTAAGTCTGCTAGCAATGTCAGGTGTGTATTGTTTTATCACTACAAACGTAACACTAAAAAGTTTAGTTTGAACAGTCTACTTATGGAGAATTACTTGTACGTTGATAGTTTATCTAATACAATCAGACATTTTAATTGTTTGTTTTCTAATATTTTTGAAGCCAGTGTATGAATATATAAACATTTTTTTAGCCAAAATTTCATGCTACAGTAAGTGTAAAACATTCTTCACATTTTTATAATTTGGAAATGAGATCTGAACTAAGAAATTAGTCTCATTTAATGACTACAAATAAGAGTCAGTTCAAATTGTATGACTTTGAATATGAACTCTGTTACCTTAAAAGTAGTTCACCCTCAAAGTAAAGTTTTATCATTTACTGATGTCGTTTCAAACGCGTATGACTTTTTCATGTGTAGAAATCAAAACAATATATATATGTGTGTGTATGTATACATGTATATGTATGTACATTAATGCTGGAGTCTAAACAATATTTATTCCCAATAGTTTTGTTTGTGTGGACAAAAAGTACTGAGACATTTTTCAAAATGTCTTATTTAGAGTTGTATGAGGGTAAAAATGGTGGAAGTAAATGGTGACATCATTGTAAGTTTATTACTGCTAAAAATAAATCCCTGGCCATAGTTGTGTTTTGCTGTAGGATCCACTATGACTGTAAAGTGTTATGTTTGTCCCCAGGAGCTGCAGCAGTGCAGGTTTGAGATGAGGGTGAAGCTGGAGGACTGTCAGGCACAGTGGCAGAGTCAGGTGTCCGAGCTGGAGCGAGACGTGCAGGAGCTGCAGGCGCAGGTGGAGACACTGAACCAGACTCTGAGTGAGGCTGAAAGAGAGAAGACCAGACTGAAGCATGAGCACAGCGAACAGAGCCAGAGACTCCGACAGCAGCTGCAGAGGGTCAGTGACACCCTTCACGTCACCCAAACTTTACCCATCTTTTTACCATTTTTTTTCTTAGTAATATAAACAGACCCCAAGTGTTAATCCTCATTATCATTGGAACTGCGGGCATGAAATGACACCAAGTAGTGCAGCATTTGCTCAGTAAGCAAACACACACAAATGATAAAAAAATTGGTTTCATCAGTAACTACATGATATCATATCAACGTTACTGTAACCTTTTGCCCCATATAGTGATCGTAATGAGAAGACAAAGGCAGGTGCATTTGGTGCTTTGCCCAGTATAAAGAATGTGTCTTTTATTAGCCAGACTTCAAAACCTGACCACACACAATATTAACGTAATAAAAGAATTCAATGATTGAAGGCCAATTATGCAACGGGTACGATCTCTACCTCAGATAAAGATTATGTCACACTGTACCTTGACTCAGTGTAGCAGATATGAAATGGTAAAATGAGCCATCCACATATTTGAAGTACTAACAATATTTGCTTTTTGTAAATCTTACAATAAAACTTCAGTTGTTAATTACAATTGTAAACATGAACATGGACATAAATGTGTTAATTTCAACATGCAATAATACATTTGATCAGATTCAGTTCAAATTGTATGACTTTGAATATGAAATATGAAAACTGTTACCTTAAAAGGAAGTTCAACCTGAAATTAAAGTTTTATCATTTACTCATGTCGTTCCAAACCCTTATGACTTTTTCATCTGTGGTAATCAAACAATATATAAATATTCAAGTGTCTCGAGGGGTTCGAGTGTCTGTGACTTGTCTTGTGTGCGGGGCATGGTGTTTGGATTCTGGCACTTCGGACATTCATGCTCTGTTTGTTTTGTCTTTTGTTGTGAGCGCACAACATTTAAGTGACGTTTAACGCTTTGCACCTGTATTGTTTCCTCGTTATTGGTGATTTGCCCCACCTGTCCTCCCTCAGTACCTGCCCTGTTTGCTCCCTATTATGATCCCGTTTTTTGCTGTCTTGTGCTGCTTCGTTGTCTTCGAATCATTGCTACTTTTTGTTTCTTCTCCTGTCGTCATGTTTCTATTCTAGTCTAATCTAGTCCTATCAAGTCAGTCAAGTCTTGTTTTTCAACAGGGAGGTTTTTGTTTGTGATTTTGTTTTATTTTCATTGTAAATAAAGCCCTTCTCCTTGCGTTTGAGTCCTCACCTCCTCCCTTCATCACCAAACCTGACAAAAAGTACTTTTTAAATATATTTTGCATAAAGAAAATGAAACCCATTTTTGAACAATTTGTATTTCCCCCCCAATATAATGTTCTTTTTTATAATAATTTTGTTTAGAAATTTGTATTCATATATTCTCATTACCATAATACAGTAATATTTTACATTGTTATAGTAAAATATTACTGTAATACAAATATTTTTTGTAATATTAGTATAACATTTTATTATAATGGAAAGTCAGTTAATGTAACAGTAGTTCCCTTTCGATAGTGGTAATTCAACATTGGACGCTGTGGGAGGCTTCTCCTCTTCACAGAATTCCTGAAACCTTATAGGATAACTGGGCAATTCTCGTGAAATGCAATACTGGCTGTTATCTGCAGTATATGACTTTTTTTTTTTAAGTGACGAAAACCCTAAATTTAGATCCACCTGCTCCTGTTGACTCATTCACACACGTTGCTGCATCTGTCTAATCTCAGGTTTGTTATGCTCAAGGTCAAGGTTTACACTTCAAAAAAACAAAACAAGTTTTTATGTGTTTACACACTTGCCAGGATTCCCACTTCAAATGAATGAGCTCATTTAAAAAGCTGTTCATGACGTTTAATCACAGGGCTGTGTTCTGTCATGTGTGTAGTCATGTATTGTTGTCAGCTTGGGCTAGACTAATGGCTAACTCATATTGGTCCTAGAGGTGGTCCCACACCCTCTCATTCGCCACACGTCAGTCGAGGTGACGTAGAGACTATCTTTGACAATTTTTTCCAAGAATTCAAAGTTCAGGAAATAGTGATGTTTACTGTATGTATCCTGTCCTGCTCTGAAGGAAGAGGAAGTATGTCTTACTGATTCCACTGCGGCTCTTCTCAAGCTCTTTTTAACTACTTCTCTCGAACCGTGTTTAGAGTGGACTCGGGTGCCGATATGCTTTTGTCATTTATGGTAAACAGCTCTTGAATGGTGAGTATTTAAGTAATAATTTTTAAATAAATTTGTGTGGATCATTTCCCCACAATGATCTGTATCAACCTAATACGCTTCATGAACATACTAAATAATGTCTTCATAAAAATGCAGAAAGCTTTGTGTGAGGGTTTGGATCAGATTAGGTTAAATGTGTGTGTTTGTAAGTATCTCTTATACCTTCTGGCGTTACTGTTAAATAAATACTCCTATGATCTAATAGTCTGTACAGAACAGAGGACGTACAGAATCACTAAGAGGAGAATACAGGGTAGTTTCGAGGAAATCGGCCTGCCTAGTTGTTTACGGAGAACGCTCAAAACAAGCATTTGTTTTTACAGGAAAGTGCGCCTTCCTCTTCGAGAGAGCAAACCTCTCATGCATCCTGCTAGGTTTCTCTCAGGTTGTGCGTCTTCTGACAGTTTTAGTAATACGTCTAACATCCTTTCAGGAGTATCGGCTAGAATGGTTTTGTTGTTACATGTATGAAACCGTAAACAAGGGTATTCATATGAACATAAACCTTAGTAATGCATGTTTCCTCTGCACTCTTTGAATTCACCTTTAAATGGTTGTACTGGAAGTGTAGAGATCACATGACTCTGATTCAGCAAATCAGTCACTGTTTAAGAACATGATTTGTAAATTATTCACACTTGTGCTGTTCTCCAGTCAACAAACTGCATCATTTGACACCTTGATCGTTTAACACCTGTATAAGAGGCAGCAATAGGGATGCATCTCACAATACAAACGCCATCAATGAATAATCGATTAATACGGTAAGTCTTTTAATTCTAATGATAAGTCTTCAGTAGGAAGCCTCCAAATTCTAGCACAGGATTTAACACTGCACATAAAGTTGCAAGTGCGCAGCTTTTAGTTGTTCCTTGATTTTTGTAATTGTTTTTTCTTCCGAATAATTTTTTTGTTGTTGTGCAAATTCACTCTTTTAAGGGCATTTGTAAAGAAATGATTGAAAAGATGGCTAATTTAGCTCTTTAGTGTTTTTTGACTGGACTGCTACCAGTCCCTTCAGTTCAACTTATGATACAATCTGATTAAGAAATAAATTGAGATTTAGTAGTTTGGGGACGCCACGAGAGATTTTGCCAAGAATGCGGTCTGGCGTGGGGCATCAGCTGGCAAGAGCATTATTGAATGCCACAGGGGCTGGACCTATGCTGGTTAACATAATAGCGCGTTAGCTTGATCTCCCGTCCTGAATAGCCTTTCCCTCAAGGGACCACTAACCTTGAGGTGGTTGGTAGTTGAGTCTCATTGAACCATGACCTCTCGCCACCCCTCCATATGCTGTTGGGCGGGGGGTCATTCCCCACCCCCGTCCCATACACACTCACAGTGACTCTCTAGGATTATGATGATGCCACTGCTACGACCAAGATGCCAAGCTGCATCTGTCATGTGGCTGTTTGATCTGGTTCTGAGCGTGTGTGATGAATGCTGAGGGCTGTCCAGTTATCTGCTGATTTCAGGTTTGTCACCACAGGCCTCCGAACGCCCAATGCAGGCTTTTGTTTAGCTCTTATCAAGCGAGCTTAACTCCTTTTCATTATGAAAATGGGACACATTCCGCGGTTCTTTTTGTTATTTGTTGCTTTCTCTTCTTAATTGTGACTCTCCTGAATATCAGCCCACACACTACATGCATTTGAGAGTTTAAAAAGTGTTTTGTGGTTCAGACACACTGTGTTATTTTGATAATTGAGTTGTGTTGTGTATGTTTAGGGAATGGAAGTGGAGCAAGCCATGACCAGCGAGCTTCAAAGACTAAAGCAGGAAATGAGAGAAAAGGGGCATGCCAGACCTGAGGATGAAGAAGTCATCAATGCTCTTAGAGAGCAGGTGAGAAACGGTTCCATACTCGCACACTCATAAATCTGTATGCAATGAAAATAAACAGTCCAGCACTGATTCTGCAGCTTTTCATGAATGCTTGTTTATTAAATATTATATAACGGTTCATTCCAGACCTCAAATTTGATTGGCTGAGAGATGTTCAAAGAGCGCTTTCACTGTTGTATCACTCTGTTTGTTGTTGTAGAGTAGACAGTGTGTGCAAATCTTTGGAGGGGTTCACCAAGCCTTCTCTTCCATATAAGGATTATAGTAACATGCAAACTCCTGAGCCACATGATAAAGTGACAGAATCTTTAAAGTGAACGAATATAGTATTTGCTGACTTTAAAGTTTAGATAGAATATTGTTGTGATGTGTGTGTGTGTGTTCAGGTAGCGCGACTCATGCAACGAGAGCAAACACTTGAACAGCGCTTAAAGATGACTTGTCAAGAGAATGAGGAACTTAAAGACAGTGTGTCCTCACTACACAAACGCCTGGATTTACAGGAACAACAGAGTCACACACACATACAGCAGGTACGGTGACTCACACAACACACTCACACTCAGACTATGCTTAATGCTAACTAATAAGACGGGAAACTGTTGCCTGTAGGATTATATGCAACTGGAATCTGGTGCTTCAGGATTTCTGTTTTTACATTTCTTATAATTGGTAAAAGTGTAGTGAGATGATCCAGAGATTACTAACCGTCTGGAATGCTGATGTTCTGCTATTGTTTTTGTACAAGATGTTTGTGTGTGATCACAAAATTATCACATGTTTGAAATCAACACTCTATTTTTCCCTTTTTTTATACAGTTAGGAATATATATATACAGTTATATAACTGTATAATAATATATACAGTTAGTTGCTCATAAATGTAAAAATGCAAGTGCCATGGTCAAATATGGGCTCCTTCTAGATATTGTACACACATTTGTGTGTAACCTACATGAGTAATAATACAATTTCCCTTGTCTCAGCTGGCAGAGGCCTGGCAAGAAGTGGACGGAGTTCGTTCCTGGGCACATGAGTTGCAGTCTCAGGTCGAGGCGCTGCAGGAGGAAGTGGCCCTCCAGGAGAAAAGCCACAACGACACATCTTTACTGTCTGAGCTTGAAAACAATCTGGACTCCTCAGACTGGAGCCTGGACAAAGAACAGGTGATGCGCCACTGAACTGTACTCACTGCAACCTGATAATACCAGATCGTACCACACTTTACCTTTAAATA
Organism: Rhodeus uyekii; assembly: GCA_037043235.1. Classification (NCBI taxonomy): domain Eukaryota; kingdom Metazoa; phylum Chordata; class Actinopteri; order Cypriniformes; family Acheilognathidae; genus Rhodeus; species Rhodeus uyekii. The sequence continues at coordinate 293,321 of JAWRVZ010000339.1, read as the reverse complement.
AATGTTACAAGATTGTTTTGCATTGGCCTGGTTAAAATGAATACACGCACAAGGGACAGTGTAACTGGTCACCATTTCTACGGTCATCTTTTGACCACATTAAATCCTATATTTGCAATCAATATTTCACTTAATTAGTCCAACTATTCCATGTAGTCTATATCGTCTGCCTCACTCACCACTAATGTGCAGCATGCGTTGGCACTGATCCTGTGGGGCTCAAGCGCTCATGGAAAAATATGAGATATTCTCTGTTGACTTTAACCGATTGCGATTCAGGAACCTCACTGATTGGTGAATCTCACATCATGTCCCTGTGGGTCGTAATACACACATATACCTTGATCTTGACTAACAGAGTTTTGTTTAAGTTCCCAACATCAGCCAGTAATCTCAAAAAAAATAAATTGGGCACCTATGACAGAATCTGCCTGGATGATGCGATGGCAGACATAGTGTGGCAGAACGCCCATCACTCTCCAGATTATTGGTTGAGAAGCGACAGATCTCTATCCAGCCGTACTGGAGGCTTATAATCCTTATAAAAATATCCAGGCACTATCCAAAACTAATTTTAATGTCATCTTGTTACTCCAAGACTCAAAAGCCATGATTATCATGGGTAATGCAGTATACCAGAAGACATGCTGAAGTGGAATCCAACAAGTAACGAGCTGAACACACAGATTGTTTAAAAATAGCAGAAGAGTTGAGGAACATTATATTTCATTGATGCCTGAAAAGTATCATTTAAAAAATAAGTTTGTGTAAGTTAACAGTTGACATAACTTAAAAGTTTTCTCCGATATTTGTGTGCTACAGGATGCATTTTTATGCTTATTGGAGTGCAGTGTCATAGTGAGGTTCTCCATTAGGATGCTGCATTAGAAGGAAGATGCTTTCAGAGGCAGTAGAAAGCAAGACGGATCACTAGGTTTTGGAGCAATGCTAAATGCATATTAGATATTTTTCTGTAAATGTATGCCTATTCATTTGATATTTGTGCACAACCTGAACATCTGTCTGCCCTTGCCCAGCAGGTCTCTCAGGAGGTGCACTACATCCTGGATTTGCTTCGACCTGTAGCCTGCCGATCAGAGGCTGAACAGATCTCAGATGACAGCCTGCAGGGCATGCTGGGACAGCTGAAACATGCAGCACAATGGATAGCACAGACTGACACACTACAGGTAAAGTTATCGTATGGAACACACAGTGACACAAGAGTAACAGAATCACAAGGATTGTGCATTGTGTCCCATTTCAGCAACGATTCACATTCAGAAGCATAAAGTAGGCAAAAGTGATATCTGGGGGGGATATTTGAGCAAACTCAAAATAAAAATATGAGGAGAGTATTTAATATGTTTTTACTTTAGATTACAAGGGAAGACTAACATGCAAAAGGTATTTATCTACATTTATGTATTTGGCAGATGCAGCTTGCATTGCATTTAAGGAACACATTGAATCAGCTTTCCCTGGGATTGAACCCATGGAGTGTTGTTGTAAACACCAATGCTCTACTGATTAAGCTACAGGAAAGACAGAATTATTTGGCAAAAAAGGCAAACTATGTAAAAATGCGTAGGGAAAATATACATTATCTTCTACTGCATAATCCGTTTGTAAATTAATTTGTAAACTAATTTTAACTGTGTGAAAATACAATGTGTCAAAATATATTCATTTGCTTTTTTTGTTTTGCTAAAAGTATTATGGTTATATAAAACATGCAACTCATTTCTTTAAAAAAAATTGCAGTGGGAATTTCATCAGAGTTTTTGCTCAGGTTGTTCAATGAGCCAAAAATGTAGCCAGAGGTAGAGACTGAGAGAGAGAAATGGAACACAGGGCCGTTTATGTTACATGATACTGATGCTGTAGAGAGATACACCAGGGCCTAACAAAGACAACACTTCACAAATTCTCCCAGGCTAAATACCATGCAGTGGTGAACTCTCCTGTGTCATTTGTGTCTGCAGCAGATGAGGAAGTCCATTGTGGGACCGGTGAGCGATCCTTGTGAGAATGTCATCCAGATACAGGAGCTACAGAATCAGGTAACATTTATTCATGCATTCAAGCTTTCAGCCACAAGCAATAACAGCTCAATACCACTGTCACTGACCTGGGGTCAGTTCCTTAAAAACAGGTCCATTGTTTGGAGGGTCTGGTAACACCTGAGGAATTTTTGTACAAAGATTCACAGTTTGTCCTAGCTAAAATAAGACTTAACAAATGCAGTGTATTCTCTCCCATATGTATGTTTTCAGGAAGAAAATAATTGAGGACTGCAGTCTTCTTAAACTCAAATTCTAAGTGATAGCCTTTTGTGAGCTGAGGCGCTCTCTTGGATGCTGGCCTGAATATGAGCGTAGTTAGGCTTTCTCTCTTCGAGTCGTCCTGATCGTTTGATCATTATGATAATTTCTGGGCCACATTAGAGATGAGGACTCCTTTGAGTGTTATGGCTTAACTTAGCCAATAGGGCACTTATTCCTTCAGCATGGTGTAGGTATTCTGTTCCTCATAGCGACCCTTAGGAGATACAGGGAATGTAACCATGGTTCCCTGAGAGTAGGGAATGCGCTTGAGGTGGGAATGAGGTGCCCTTTTATAATTACCAGTGATGATGTCATCGGCAGCCGCCTACCAATGTCAAGCTCATCGACGTGTATAGACTCATGCTTCAAACACCAGTTATGCTGAAGGCCCCAATAGCGACCCCTAGGGAACGCAGCTACTCGTTTCCTATTCTCAGGGAACCATGGTTACATTATCTGCATTACCTATATTACATATCATGGTTATGTTATCTCTGTAAAGCTGCTTAGAAACAATCTGTGTTGTAAAAAGTGTTATATAAATAAAGATGACTTAACTTGACTTGTGTAACCTGAGATGTTTTCAAACGCTTTAACCGTATCTAAATTAAAAGCTCCACCTTTAAACCCACCATTAACATAATCCTGGCTTATCTTGTTCTATGTTTTACACTGTTCATACTTTGCCCTAGAGCTAACGCTTGTCCTGGGTCAGCAGTATTTAAGTTTTGTGCTAGCATTTTTATTTGCATATTTACAAGTTTTTAACATTCTGAGAAAAATACATCTTTAATGACCATTAAATAATACCAATATTTAATGACAGTTACATATTTATTCATTATCCAAAGCGACTTACAACTTGAAATGAGTTCATAAACAACTAGTTCTAACTTTTTTCCACTGTCTGTAAACTACTAGGAAAACTATTTAAAATGCTTCTCAACTCAAACATTTAACATTAAGCTTAAATTATTGAAATTAGCTTTACAAGCTGGTAGAGCACATATAGAACGTGTATGTTCTCTGAGAGACATTAAGGTCATTATTAGACAGACATTTGCATAATCATTTAATATATTGGCCTTCTCTTTCAGAATGAGCGTCTCGTTGCAGAAAACACCGAGCTCAAGCTGCGACTCATGGACGAGGAAGTAGTTCAGCAGGCCATAAAGGAACGTGATGATGCCATTGCAAAGTAAATATTGAATATGTACTTGGTACTATGGTTGAAAGTAAATACACATAGTATAATAGAAATTAGGCATTTTTAAGAAAGTGTTGGTTCCCGCTCATGCAGGAAGACTGCGATGGAAGCAGAGCTGCTGAGGACTAAGCATGATATGATGTGTTTAAACAACCAACTCCTGGAAGCCATTCAGCGTAAACTTGAGCTGTCACAGGAACTGGAGGCCTGGCAGGTAGGAAAATGTTGTCTGATTTCAACAGTTAACTTACACAACCTCCCAGACTTTACTTAATGGTTCTCAGCTATTAGGATTAGTTTCCTGCTACTTATGAGGTGGATGTTGTCCATTAATGATGTTATGGATGATGTTATGATGTTATGGATGTCTCTGCAGTGGCTTTGTTTTTCTACACAGCCTGCATATACGGACAAAAAGATATGTATCGTGGCCACTAGTTGTTCATTTTGTTAATGAAATCTGACAAAAATGTTAGTTGCTGACCTTTTTTTCTATGACTATGATGACAATAACTGTGACTATATCAAGATGCAGTGTCAGAGACGAAAAATGTAGTTAAAAATTTTAACTTGACCAAAATCACTCACGACATTGTCGAATAAAAGTAACAAAACACTTCAATACAATCACTGTATCCCTGGCAACCAAACACAGACAAATAAGTAGCTGTTTGTGTCAATAAATCTGCCATCCAATAACCTTCAGTGATGAACCGTAATAAATGCAAATATGACTATATCTGTGATTGTGTTTGCTAAATAAATTCACTTACTCAGCCTCTGTGTGGTAATACAAAGGTTTTTTGTGCTGTTGTTTTAATAGAAAAACAGTAATGTAACTTATTGGATTACTGGGAATTGCACTGTTGTATTTTTTGAGAGAAGTTTCTTATTTTGCCAGTAGGCCTATATGATAAATAGACTAATAAATGATAGTAATAATAGGAAACAAGATGAAGAAAAATAAGCCATTCCTATGAGTCGACTTTCAGGTGAAAGTGCAGTAAATTAAATGTATAATTTTCTATATATTATAATTGATGATAATTTTGAGCAAAGGTAACCTTTTCTGTTATTGCACACACACTGCATAATGTAACACACAGACAGAGATTGGGGGTTCTTGCTCAAGAGCGCCTCCGTCCTTTCCTGCTGGTCTTGGGACTCAAACCAGCAACCTTTAGTTTGCCAGTTGGACTCTCTAAGCATGAGCCACTATATAAATAATTGTGAATATAAATTTAACCATTATGCAGAATGACGAGAATGTGATAACATTTCATTGACTAAAAAACTAGACTAAAATGTCCAGGCAATTAGTCGACTAAAAACAGAGCAAGGTTTTCTAAATATGATAAAAACTCAACAGTGCATTTAACACAGGACTACGACTAAATTAAAAGCTAGTTGATAAAAATGAACACTATTGGCCATAAATTAAGAATTAGTTGCCTGGGTTTTACTAAATCATGGCCTTGTTTTCTCATTTTGATTTAATTAATACAACTTAACCATGATTTAGTAAAACAAAGGAACTAAATCTTAATTTATGGCCAAAATTTAATGAGGCAATGAATTAGTAAAACAAGGTAATGAATTTTGAACTCAAGGCCACAATGTGTGATCTCAGGGCTGTGAAGTTTGCAGTGACCTGCACTTGTTTTCTGAGTCTGTGCTGTTCAGTGGTCGTACTCTGTCACCCCCTGCTGCTCACTGTTAAAGCATGCGGCTGTTGATCTGCTTTTGAGATCTAGATGAATTGCTATCAACTAGCACATCGACACGAATAAAAATAATGATGTGCAAAATAACAAATACACTTTCATTCATAAGTAGATTTTTAAAATGTTTTTATTTGGAATCTTTTTGAACTAATGATGTGTTCCCCTCAGGACGATATCCAGATCATCATCAATCAACAGCTGAGGAGCCAACAGCAGACAGAGCAGCAGCAGCTGCCACAGAAGAGAGCGATGGGTCATCTCTCTTTCCTGCGGAAGTCCAGACGGCCCTCCTCTTCCCCCTCGGTCATGTCAGAGATCAGCTCAGACCAGAAGCTGTCCCACTGGAGAGACTGGCTCAGACTGAGCAAATGAAACTGTGTTAGAAAGCAGTCATGTTAAAACCAATCATGCTTATTCAAAACTACATGAATATTGCATGTGCAAGAACGCGTGGTCACATGTGGGGGGTTCCAGTAAGGGTGGGTGAATCTCACAAAAATGAAGATAATGATAATTTTTTGAACCACTGTTTATTATTTTTTGTTTGTTTGCATCGTGGCGTAAATGTGACAATCCAGCACATTTTCCTTTCACAATTCTCATAAATTGTATGCGTTTCGATGTTTTACCTTGCCAGGTACATTATTTTATTTCCCATTACTGTCAAACCTGACCGTTTAACTTTCTCAGTAAAAATGACAGATTATTTTTATTTACAATTAAATTAAACATAAATACAGATGACATATGAATATTTTACAATTTAAAAATTCTTGTATTTTTGTGTTATAGTAATAAGAATTAGATATTTTCATATTGTAAAGGAATGTGCTGTGATTGTCATCTTCTTGTTACTAAAATTTAATTTTATAAAATAGAAGAGATACTATTTTGCATGAGACTTAATTGTATACTATGAGTATTTATACTTGCGTAAAGTCATATGATTTTGTGGAAAATGTGTTTATTTAAACACTACTACTAATTTACATTGTACTTGACTTTGACAGTTTGATGCTGTCAAATCCTAAATGTAAGTGATTGGAGAATCAATACAGTGACATCATGCTGGTCATGATCGTGTTGATTTGAATGGCATTTCATATATTGATGTTATGATATAATGACTGTACTCAGAAAGAAACATTTACCTGAACTGCAACTATGTGGGCATGAAGGCATATGTTTCAGTAGATTATAGCGAAATATTCAAGATGGTGCTTAAGATTTCAAAAACTGACAATAATTCTCTGTATTAAATGAAGAATCTGTTCACACCAAGGACGATAACCATGATATAGCTATATTAGTGTTTACACCAGTGCACAATATCATTTAAATGCTGAAGGTCCTTCATGCAGGATTGGCTATTTTGATTGTTCATCAGCTGGAAGTCATTCTGTGAGTGATTCCAACGATATTTCTCTGTGCCATAATTGTTATAATTGCGGTCATCTTTTATATTTAGAATGACTTTTAGAAAAAATATCTTTATCGTCATCATCCTTGGTGTGATCGGCCCTTAGAATGATTCAACGGTCTGTGTGCACTGGCACAATTTATTGTTGAGTACTTCTGCTAAAAGTGTGTTATCATAAATGCAGTTTTTTGTATGTAATTTATATATTTTTCAATTAGACAAATTTGTACAATAAATTGTTCTTTTCTATCACGAATGGTCAGAATAGTTATTGAGAAATGTATTTGCTCATCAGGCTTCAGTAAAAGAATCAGTTGTATCAAGCATTAGAAGTCTAGTTGAAGTTGTTCTGAGTGGATGTACAGCTTCTATACATTGGCACCTTGTTTCAGACTTAATGTACAAGCATCAGCCAGTTTCTTCTTAACCCTCTGGTGCTCTTCGGTCATGTAAAGGTCTTGGCACCTGCTATGTTAACAGAACACACACACACACAATCATGGACATGGGCTGCATCCAAAATCTTAAAAATGCAGCATTTGGAGGATGCATCGCAAGGTAGGAGTGCCTGTCCGAATAAAAAGTTAGCTTCACTTCCTATCTCCTGTGATACGTTCATCTGATCAATGTTTGAATGCAGCATGGATGTATCCTTCACTTCCTTTGATATCCCACAACCATGTTTTTTCCATTCTGTGACAGTTGAGCTAAAAAAGAAAGATGGTATCTGAAAGTTAAGATTGGTTGTCAGTTTGTGTGTAAATATACGTTTTTGACCAACATTTTCCACTTTTAGTATAATTTCCAGCGAATAGCATTGGTCACTTAGTTTTCACCAAAGCTCTGTTTGGCTGTAGATCATTACACCATTACTCTGCTTCAGAATTCTTTCAGAAATCAGTTTCATGAGGTACCTTCATGTGCAAATCCATGCTGCAAAGTCATTTCCTGATAAAGCAGTGAGGAGAAAAAAACAATAGCATTTCAGGCCAGAAGTCAGATTGAGATCGGGACATTCAAAATATTTAATCCAGTTCAGTCTGGTTGAAGATTGAAATCATCATGAATGTATAGAGACAGGTTGGTTGAGGATCTGTGCCACTTGCTGTCATGTTGATGAAGCCTTCACAGGGGATAATAATAATAATCAGTTACATTTATATAGCGCTTTTCCAGAGCTCAAAGCGCTTGGGAGGGGGGGGGGGGGGATCTCCTCAACCGCCAGTGTGCAGCATCCACTAGGATGATGCGACGGCAACCTGTGCCAGAACGCTCACCACACACCAGCTAAGGAGAGGAGACAGAGCAATGAAGCCAATTAGTGTAAGGGGGTGATTAGGAGGCCATGATGGACCAAGGCCAATGGGCATATTTGGCCAGGGATGCCGGGGTTACACCCTACTCTTGCGAAGGACATCCTGGGATTTTTAATGACCACAGAGAGTCAGGACCTCGGTTTAACGTCTCATCCGAAGGACGAAGGATAGTCTCAATGACACAGTCTCTGCTGACACTTCAGCGCTATGTTGTGGTTGTGTTGAGGTGCAGGTCCTTCATCTCATCTGAATACGAGATAGATCCGGCTGACTACGGTGAACCAAGGGATAAACACAGAAACTAATATTTTGCTATTCTTCTAGTAGACCAGGAAGTGTTACCGGTTTTGGCTGAACAAATTTGTGCAGCCTAACAATAATTTTACATGATTTGAATAATAGAAATTGATAATATGTGTATGCCAGATTAAAGAGATTCTCCCTCAATATAGACCGTTCCTACATTTTACATTTGAGGGGTGAGCACATTAGTACAAAGTCCTCCCCTTTGGGCTGTCCCTGTTGACACGTCTTTACGAAGGTTGGGGAGGCGGTGTTCGCATCCTCAACTATCTTAACAACTGGCTCATTCTGGCCTACAAGGACCTGGCGCCTCATCCATCTGGGGCTTCGGGTCCACTAGAAAAAGTGCAAACTATCCCCTTTTCTCAGTATGGAGTTGGACTTGGTCATGCCTCACAACAGAACGTGCTCAGTCGGTCCCTCAACTCACTCAAGGGCAGAAATGTGGCCCCACTGAAACCTTTTCAGAGGCTCCTGTGGCATATGGCATCCACAGTCAAAGTAACACAGCTCTGATTGCATATGAGGCATTCACTGCAACCAGTCACCAAACCTTCAGCCCATGGTCAGACCTTGCAATTCAATGGGAAGAACTGCCCCTAGATAGAGTCCAGGCATGCTATTGTACCAACAGATGCTTTCACCACCGTCTGTGGTGCTACGTTCAATGGGCATGCAGTTTTGGGTGTTTGGACGGAACCCATTCTGCATTGGCATATCAGTTGCTTCAAATTGCTTCCAGAACATCTTGCGGTGGGCCACTTCAAATCACCACTACTAGACAAGCCTGTAATGGACGTATGGACAGCACTGTGGCCGCTGTGTACTTCAATCATCAAGGTGGTCTACGCTCCTGACGCTTATTGCACCTTGCCTGCCATCTGCTCCTCTGGAGATAGAAGGATCTGAGGTTGCTTTGTGTCATTCACATCCCGGGCAAGCTCAATCACTCAGTCGATGAGCTCTCACAATAACCTGCACGTCCAGGAAAAATGGAGACTCCAACCCCAGGTGGTCCAGCTGATCTTGAGATACTCCGGAGCCGCATGGGTAGACCTGTTTGCCTCTCAGGAGATATCCCATTGCCAGTTGTTTTACTCTTACCTCTGGAGCCTCAATGTGTGGTTTCCGGATGGGACGTGGAGGATTTAGGTGATCAACCCAGGCGGGAGTAGACACCATCATTTCAGTGGGTGCACCCTCTACGAGGCACGCCTATGTCTTGAAGTGGAACCTCATGAGAAGAGCCCCACAGATGCCCGATCGTGCCTGTAATCGGACCAGCCAACTCTCACATAGTCCTGAGACCCCGGCCTGGATATGTGCCCAAGGTTCCCACCCCTCCCATCCGCACTTTATGCCTGTATGTAGACCGAACACAGAGCTCATTGTCTGTTACGAGGGACAGCAGAAAGGAAAGACAGTCTCCAAACAGAGGTTGGCCCACTGGATAGTGAAAGTCCTCATCTTGTCATACCAAGCCCTAAGATCAGCCATGAGGTGAGGGCGCACTCTGCCTGGAGTGTTGTTTCCTCCTGGGCATTATCTAAATAGGCTGAATCTACCCCAGAGACCTTCCACTGCCCAGTTGGGAGGTGGTTGGGCTCTCAGGCGAGATCCCAATTCATCATCTTTGTTCTGATGTAACATCTCCATTCCCTCCGTCAGGGAACGAGGGTTATAATAATAAGCTAGACAGTCACTCTGTACAATAAAGTGAAACCTCACCTTTATGTTTCAGTTTTATGTCACAATAAAACCATAAAACCGTTTCTCCATATCTCACCATATCTCACCAGCTTTATGTCCATGAATATACATGTGTTAATTTTAAGACATTTAAAAACCAGAAGATGGAAATGATAGCTTTAAAACCATATCTGTGGGCAGTAGCATTTTATTCGTCAAGCACATAACCGATTCTTAAAGATGAGAATCAATCCATCAATGATCCACACTGTAAAGAAGGGTCGAAGAGTTGTTTTACTGCCATAGTATATTAAAAATAATTAAATAAAACTGGTTTGTGTTTATCATTTTGGATTAAAAAGAAATAAATCTGTCTCAAACAGTACATACACATTGGTAAAAATGTATTTTAAATGAGCAATTAGTTTGAATATCAAAGCTCAAATAGTTTCAGTAACCTTGTTTTCCTAAATTAGCCCAAGTTTTTTTTATGAATTGATTGGTTCACTTGCTCACTTATAAAGACAATCACTTGTTGCCTCCTACTGGCTTAATGATGCAAGTTGCACTGAAGTCAGCCTATACAGAAGTACCCAATGCTAATGGTTTGCCACTGGTTGTGGAGCACTGAAAGTTTCAATGGAACAGTCTTTTAATGAAGTACAAAGAGAAGTAGAAACACAACAACCTTCACAGGGAAAGTCTAACGGACTACACAATAACGTGGATGAACATCGACTGACGGAAAACATGGTAAATATATGATGACAGAAACAGGTGATTTGCATGACACAGGGAGAGCACATGGCGAACCAGTTTACCAGTTTAGTAAACTGGACAGAATTATAACAAGACAGACACCGGACAGATGCGTAGCCACAGTAGTGCATTTTTGTGCACATTCTTTAAGAATATTATGCCTAATATGCTGAAAACAGCTCCCTTAATGTCTCGTCATATTGACAAATATGATTTAGTTAGTCATACCTACATTTTCCAATAACAGGTCTGAAAATAAACCAAAGTTTATTAGTTTACATCAATGGTTATACACAGATCAGCCACGACATTGAAACCACTGTCTGATGAATAACAAATGACCAGTGAATTTATCAAAAGACCTGAGTGACCAGAAGGCTAGCCTGTCTGGTGCGATCAAGTAGCTCAAATTGCTGAAAAACGGCAGATGGCAGATGAATGTTTACCTGGGGAAGTGATGGCAGCAGGCTCCACTATGGGAAGAAGATGGCAGGGGCCTCTTCCAGCAGGACTATGCACCTGCCACTTCAGGAATGGCTTGAGGAAAGAGTGACAAAGAGTTCAAGATGTTGCTTTGGCCTCCAAATTCCCCAGATCTCAATCTGACTGAGCATCTATAGGATGTGCTGGACCAATACATCCAATTCAAGGAGGCTCCACCACCCAGCTTGCAGGACTTAAAGGATCTGCTGATAATGTCTTGGTGACAGATATTACAAGAGATGTCCGGAGGTCTTTTGTACTCCACACCCGACACATCAGAGCTGTTCAAGAGGGGTCCTACATAATATTAGTTGCTAATCTGTTGGTCATTTAACTTTTATATCAAAAATAAGTTTAAAAAATATTAAATGTTTAGTTTAGCAACTTATTTCTTGTGCTTAAGCACTCTTACATTGCAGTGGTTTATGATTCAACAATAAGATACTTACACTCTAGGAATATTCTTTTAATTCCAAGAGCAAAAAAGTGCTAAGTGCATTTCAAAATCAATATCAATCAATGTCCTTTTTTAGATATGCAGTAATTTCACTTCATGCATTCAGTTTTTTGTGTGAAAAATGATAGATCCTATTCTTTTTATGAATCAACAATAACAATCACAATTGGTTATACATAATAATCAAGATAGGGAACAGGAAAATGAGATTCAGGAAACAGTGAACAAGACTAAAATTGAACAAGAATGAATTTCAAAATAAAAGACATGAACTAAGCACATGTATTCAGCTTTAACATGGTATTAATAATGTGCTTTAAATAAATGTAACATTTTACTGCTCTCAGTCAGTTCTTTTTTTATATATGTCCCTCCATTGTCTAAAAATGCATACATGCTGTGACATAATTATCACTGTAACAGAGACAAAAAATATTAACATCAGCTGAATGTGAAACAGAACACTTTCTCCCGTCAAAGACAATGTTTCTGTGTTTTGAGAAAGCACATATCTTTCCTCCAATGACTCTGATGGCTGCTCACCTTCTCCAGTATCGGTCATGTGACCTCAGTTTCAGAGGAATCACTGTTGTGAGCCGAGTTGAGTTTCCCCGGGAACAGCAACATTTGAACAAAGAGAAGTCTGTAAAGTATCTCTAGATTCAGATCAATGATACAGACAACACTTCAAGTCACTGGGCTTAATAATGCAGTTACTCATTAGGAAACTGGAAATATAAACATTTATAAATAGGGGATTGTTGACAAATTACAACGTGTCATTATATTTTGTTATTATATGGCAAATGTTGATACCTTTGCATAAAGTCCTGTTAAGTAAATAAAGATCTAATGTAATTGTTAAAATTATTCTGATCACCTTTTTAAAAGGAAGTGTACTTCCTTTCTAGCATACTTTAAAAAAAGCTGAATGCTAATTAAAATATACTTAGAGCATGTTTTGATCCACTTAAGTTCCATTAAGATGGAATATCATCATTCTTTCTATTGTCTTGAAAGTGAGACTAAAGTTAAGGTTAAGAGAAGCACTTATGGAAAACTAAAATTAATTGTTTCTTTGCTGTTATATTTTATGCCAGTATTGCATAGAGATTAGGGAATGAGCATGAGCAACACCTCAGATATGTGTGTCAGAGGCTCTAAGGCCAACATTTTAACATAATTTCTATTGAAACTTGTATATCATATATTTAAATACATTTAAAATGATGCCGTTCAATTTATTGCATTTAAAATATGTGAACTTTAAATGTAATATCAAATAAAACACTCAAGTCCTTTAGATGTGCACTAGTATGTTACATACAAAAAGTATTTCAGTTAGTCAACACACAAAAATAAGTGTATTTCTTTAAAGCACAAAAGATTATTTAGACATAATGATTTAACATTTATTTTAAAGTAAAGTTTTATTTTTAAGTTGTTATTGTTATAAAGTTGATAAATAACGTATTTACCGGTGTAATACAATCAATACAATTATTTAAGTGTATTCTGAGATCTTGTGTATACTAAACACTTCTTGACTTGGTAAAAAGCATTTGATACAACTGTTTTAGCATAGGAAATTCAACGTTTGTTGTCTTTGTGTTATTTTGATAGTATTTTGATAATTGCTTAATTAAACCTTTTGGTAGCACTTTAGTTTAGTGTCTAATTCTCACCATTAGCCAGTTGTTTATTGTTATCCATTTCATTGGAATATTATCTGTTTATTAGTAATTCTACAGCAAATATTAATGCCTTATTCTACATGATCACATTCTACATCAGTTAATCCCACCCAATGCATAAACTTAACAACTACCGTACTAACTATTACTGAGCTGTAACTAGGAGTTTATTGAGGGACAAGTCGTAGTTTATAGTTAATGGTGAGAATTAGACCCTAATCTATTGTGACCGACTTTTTATTAACTGTTGCACTAATGTTCCTTGCAATGTCATGTTAAATGAATGACCATGTTCCCTATCCAAGTTCTCATTATGGAAATTTTTAAGACATCTACATGCTTCACAGCTGTTGGACTGTAAAGACATGCACATTGTTTTACTGATAGTCTCCCATAGAAATAATACTCTTGTTAAATCATTCAGAAAGTAATTTATTCAAATAATTAATTCTCATTCATATCTGCATACAACATTGCATAGTGGTTTTCAAAATGTCGACTAGTAGACTCTGACAGTGCTTTCTGCCATGGAATAGTGAAAGACACTACAATTACTGTGCTTTCCACCATCTGTAGCCTATATAGATTTTAGAGCAAGTTTAGCAAACAGCTGAATATAGTTTTTGACACCCAACATTTCAAGCTACTGTTTGAAAAACGTCCAAGAATTATATAAACACCATTTCTGTCATCCCTAACATTTTATTATTTCACCATTGTGAAAAGACCTGTGAATGGTGTTAATATTATCAATGTTGGTAATTTTAGTCTGCATGCTGTTCTTAATTGAGTTGACACTGATACTGTTTATAGAAACACTGGTAAAATGATATGCTTGATGTTTGCATCACCCTTATGAGGCCTAGTTCAATATTTCAGGTCGCCGCATTTAGAAGCTGCCAAAATGAGTTGGCCATCAAGTCATTACAATACATTACACAACATTATTAATTAAAATGGTTTCTGACTAAGAATTTTGTATTAATTTGTATGCTTTAGTTGCATTGTTAGGTAACGTCAGCTAAATAATTAACCTCTGAAAATGTTGTTTTCTGTCTCTTACCTGCCACCATCTGCCACCTACACTTGTAAGGTGATCTGTTGATGATTTCATGGTGTGTCTTTGGCTTTGTTGCTAACAGGAGGTAACACGGCCCCATGGCTTGAGTTTCAGGTTTTCTCTTGTCATCATGATTATAAAGGAACAGATACTGAGATGATTTAATATAGTATATAACATGATATACTATATTCCAAATTCAAAATGGATTCAAACGTATTCATTTATTGTTGTACTGGAACAGAAAGGTACAATATGTAAACGTTCCTGATCAACAATTCATTATAGTCTACAAAGATTACAGACTACGGACAAAAATGACTGTACTCAGATCCTCGGCTGTTCTTTCGGCTCAATGCTCACTCACAAAGCAGTCACACTCCCACCCATTCCTCCCCTCCTCCCACAATTCTGGGTAACAACAGCCCACTTAAATGATCCTATGATCAATTTTTAGCTCAGTTTATTTATTTTAATTTTTAGAAAACAAATTTAAGTGGCAGCAAGTGTTTATCAAACAATGATGCATCTACAAGACAGTCTAACTCTCAGATTCTATTTCTACAGCTTCATGACAAATATCATATAAATAATAAAGAAATGCACATTACAGTTCAAATCATATAAAGCAAAGGCATTATGTCTTGATGAGGAAGTTTTAAATTCTCTGACATCCTAGTAAACACAGTCAACTTGTCTGAGCCCAAAATCTTAGTGCAACTAGTCCTAAAAAAGCTATCAGAACTGGCCAATAAATATGAAATCAGCTTTAAACACCTCATGTAACTGAATATCATGCTTTGTTGAGAATTCAGTTAAGAGTAATAGTCCAAGTTTACATATTCATAGCAATTCTGAACGATAACTTTTGAGTTTGTCATGTTCTGAACATCCAACACATCGCTTACATAGAGACCAAATCTATCAAACAGTTTCCTCAGACATGTTTCCCCATCATGGAGTGTGTGTGGCATTTTCCCACTTTTCTCCAGAAAATCATGTTCATAGATTGAAGTCCGAGCTCTCCTTTGTTCATTTCACACATAGTCCCGTCTGTCATACCCTCCGCCACCTGTCGAGCGAGACGCAGGATACGGCATTCTAGACTGGTTATATTTTTTCTCCTGTGGAGGACAGGAGCAACAGAGCACGGATCCCCCCACGATCAAGAGCGCCGCTGCTGCCCAGCCGATGTAGAGCGCGGCTCCTAGCTCCCGTCTCTGAGCGTCAGGCAGCAAAGGGTTGTAGAAGTCCCTGATGATACTGTTGGCAGACCAGGACACAGGAATCAGCTGCATAAGTCCAGCCACGATGAACAGCACCCCTCCAAAGATCATAACTTTGGCTTTGGACGACTTCTCCTCGATGCAGTTGGTGCATTTTGCTCCTCCGATGGACACCAATACAGCCAGGACGGTCAGAAGGATGGATATCACGGTCAGGGCTCGAGCTGCCTGGAGGTCCTGAGAGAGGGCCAGCATTGAGTCGTAGACTTTACACTGCATCTGTCCAGTGCTCTGAACCACACAGGACATCCACAGACCATCCCAGATAATCTGAGCCGTCACAATGTTGGAGCCGATGAAGGCTGTGACCCTCCACATGGGAAGAGCACAAGCCACGATGGCCAAGAGCCAGCCCAGCACACATGACACAATACCTATGAGCTCCAGCCCTAAAGACATGACTTCTTAAAGGATCTGTGACAGCCACATGCAATGCAATGGCTGGTAAAAGAACCGGATAAGCAGTTAGAACAGATATGAGCCTAAATTGAGCCAATCCCTCAGAGCAAATGGAGCGCATCTGTGACAAAACAAGTGTATTTTATACCCCAGATCAGGTAGAGAGGAGGAGTCTGTCAGGATGCACACATTACACAGAGGAAGGGCTTAGACACGTCAGAACTAAAACTGCTCTCCATTCTGAGAAAGTATTGGGAATTAAGAGCATCATTTATTTGCCCATCAATGAAGACTGCCAATGCTTGAAAGAACTGCATCTTATTTGACTTTATTTATTCCTGCTAATTTTCAGCATCATTAATCCAGTCTTCAGTCACATGATCCTTCACAAATCATTCTAATACGATCATTTGATGCTCAACCAACATTTATTATTATTATTATTATTATTATTATTATTATTATTATTATTATTATTATTATTAGCAATGTTGGGAACATTTTGCTGCTTAATATTTTTTGTAGAAACAATGTTACCTTTCAAACATTTCTGGTAAGATTTTAGAGGGAGAGAGAGAAAGAGAGAGAATAATAAATTCAAATATAGATAAATAAATATAAATTATAAATTTAACTTTCTATTCATAAAAGAATTCTGAAAAATATTCATAATGCAGAATTGTCATCCACAAACTGCCAACACACTCCAGCCACATGAGGCTGTGAACGCTGAAGCTCCAGGAGGAACCCAGAGCCACCAGCAAAAAGTCTGAAAATTATCTGAGGATTTCATCTGGTTCCTAACAGCAGTGAGGGAACCATTGGCTGCACATGGAGATCTGTGTGACTCGACAATGATATTCCTCCAAAGATCATTACTGACCCACCGCAAAACCTCTCATGCTGGATGATGTTCACACAGCCTTATGTTCCCTACGGAATCTCTAGACCCCTTCAAGTCTGTCACGTGTTCAGCGTGAACCTGATCTCAACTGTGAAGAGAACGGGGCGCCAATGGCTGACTTGCCAATTCTGGTGTTCTCTGGCAAATGCTAGTCGAGCTGCCGGTGCTGATCTGTCCCACTAGAGGATGTCGGGCCCTAATGCCCCCCTCATGAAGTCCATTTCTGACAGCTTGGTCAGAAACATGCACATTAGTTCCAAAATGCTGGAGGTCATTTTGGTGTGATCTGGAAGCTCCTCCTGTTCCTCCTCACACAAAAGAGCAGACTCCGGTCCTGCTGCTGGTTGTTATTCTTTTGTGTCCCTGTCCAGCTCTCCCCCGGTATCTCCTCTGTGTTCTTGAAACTGTGCTGGGAGAAACACAAAAAGCCTCCTTCTTATAGGAATGTTTATAAAGTCAAGCTCCTTAAAAGCGTAATTCAATGCAGGTAAACTTGGCTTTCAATAAAACTTTTAAATAAAACATGGTTGTACCTGACTAGATAAAAATGGCTGTTGTCTTCCCTTTCGCTAAAAAGGTAGGAAAACTTCAACACTCATAATGGACTGGCAAGGCCACTCACAGTCAGTTTTATTGGATGGGCTTGACAGCCTTGCTTTAGTAGGAAATACTCCTAAGCAAACTTACAATCAAAATTCTGTAGATATGTAGCTTGTTTAGACTGCTAACAACAATCCAGGTTTTATCTAAATCTAAACAGCAATCTCATTATAATTTTTTTCAAAACCTGATTCAAAGCACCTTTCCTGTTTTTGCCCTGTTGACGTTTTGGAATATCTGCTTTTTTGTGTGTGGAATATCTGTTCTGTCCTTTGACCTTTTGCCTGTTTTATAGATTATAATTCTGGAGTGCACCAATAAAAGCTCAACCCATATTTCAGAGCAGTTTTTGACACTCAGTGAACAAAAGTTATCTCTGTAAAGCTGCTTTGAAACCCTTTGCATTGCATAAAGCACTGTATGTATAAAGATGAGTTGACTTGCCAAATGTTGGATGTACTGTAACTGTAAAAAAAGTGATGTGCTATTTACCTAAAACAAAGTATGGTAACAATATTACAGATTAGATTTTTGTGCAGTTTTTGAGATTTATTTAATAGAATCTGCCTGAATCAATCACGTAAAATCTAATAAATCATTTATATATGACACAATGAACTCAATATTTTTAGTCAAATTTGCTTTTTTTATTTTAAGGTGACTCTCAAAAGTTTGTATTTTAGTGAATAGAAATTACCTGTTTATTTTTGACGTTGAGTTATAAGATACAACAAAAAAACTGCAGTGGGTACAGGAAGTATTCAGACCCCTTACATTTTTTGCTCTTTGTTATATTGCGCCATTTGCTAAAATCATTGAAGTTCATTTTTTCCTCATTAATGTGCACACAGCACCCCATATTGACAGAAAAACACAGAATTGTTGACATTTTTGCAGATTTACATAGAAGACATTACTAACACTAAAAGACATTTTGTGCTGCATGGGTCAA
The DNA here is from genome assembly GCA_037043235.1 of Rhodeus uyekii. Taxonomy (NCBI): domain Eukaryota; kingdom Metazoa; phylum Chordata; class Actinopteri; order Cypriniformes; family Acheilognathidae; genus Rhodeus; species Rhodeus uyekii. The sequence goes on along the minus strand of JAWRVZ010000339.1, from coordinate 274,741 downwards.
ATTTGATCACATAAACGTTACTTATTCCCCTTTAGCTGTTTCCCTTCTTTCGGTATCTCTGCTTCTCTGTGTGCTTTCAGTATTTGAACAGAGTGAAAGTGTATTATAAAGGAGAACAAGATAATAAAATCTGTCTTAAAGAGTGTCAAAACACAGGAACTATGTAGTTGGGAAATAGTTTGGAAAGTTTTTCTCACTTTCATTCCTCTCATTCTTGAGGTTATCCAATGTACTGGTGTTATTGAGTCAGATGGCCGACACTCGATGAGTACTTTATTGCACACATCTTTCTGATACTGGGCATTAGCCTGGATCAGCCTGATTTTTTTTCTTGGCATGGATTCAACAAAGAAAGATTCCTTAAATTCTGGCTCGTGATAAACATCACTCAGTTACTGCATATTTTCTTACTGCACATGCAAAAAACATGCCAAAATAACAGGAACAAAAGGAAAGGGAACATATATTGTAACATTACATTGAGAATGTCTGTGTTGTTTATTTTTCTGTATAAAGCAACATACAATTTTTTTTTTAATAATAACTTTTTGGTTATGTGATGTGGCTTTGGAATTGCTATGAGAAGTTTACATTTATTCATTTAGCAGACGCTTTTATCCATATTGACTTACAACTTGAGGAATACAGAAAGTCATTCATCTTGAAGAGGTAAAAGTACACTTAAAAAATAAATACAAACAAATTATATATATAATTGTACTACTAGTATGTGCAATGTTTGAAAATTTGTATTGTAAGCACTCTTATGTACTTTTGCATCTTCAGGATGAATTGCTTTCTATTTTCCTCTAATTGTAAATCGCTTTCGATAAAAGTGTCTGCTAAATGAATAAATGTAACGTGTAAATGTACACTAGAGTGTCACAATACAAAGTTGCAAACAATGCTTGAAGTAGTATGAGCCTGGAGAATGGAGGTACTAAAGGAAGGGAAAGCAAGAGAGGAAAAGTTTTTTGTGTGATTTTTTTGTTTGTTTGTGTGTGTGTCATGTTAGGTGCTCACAGAAGAGATGAGTTTTGTGTTAGCTCTGTAAGCAAGAGTCAATGCTTTGAATTTGTTGTGAGCTGCAAATGCAGAGAGATGAAGAGAGGTGTGACATGGGCCTTTTTGGATCAGTTGCAGTTTTTTTTTTTTTATTGAACTTGGAAGTCCAGCCAGAAGAGCATTAACAATTAATCAAGCCTTGAAATGACCATGACCATGACATGTAGATGCGTTGATCCTGATTCTCCTGATATTGTGAAGTGCAAACCTGCATGATCAAGCTGTCTTTGCGATGGTCCATAAAGATTACTCCATGATTTTGGATCAGATGTGAGGACAATGGTTTCTCAGTTCTTATAAAGCACAGGGATGACTGTAATGGCCAGGTTTATTTCTGTTTACCTTCCTGCTTTAACCCATCTGGTTATTCTCCTTTTATTCCTCTCTCATTAACAAGGCAGTTTCACACACAAAGTGGAGCTCAATGTACACTAACCTATAGGATTATTAGGTACACCATACTAATTCTGTGTTTGACTCCCTTTCGCCTTCAGAACTGCCTTAATTCTACGTGGCATTGATTCAACAAGCCGCTGAAAGCATTCTTGGCCATATTGATAGGAGCATCTTGCAGTTGATGGAGATTTGTGGGATGCACATCCAGGGCACGAAGCTCCCATTCCACCACATCCCAAAGATGTTCTGTTGGGTTGAGATCTGGTGACTGTGGGGGCATTTTAGTACCGTGTATTGTCATGTTCAAGAAACCAATTTGAAATGTTTCGAGCTTTGTGACATGGTGCATTATCCTGCTGGAACTAGCCATCAGAGGATGGGTACATGGTGGTCATGAAGGGATGGACATGGTCAGAAACTATGCTCAGGTAGGCCGTGGTATTTAAACGATGCCCAATTGGCACCAAGGGGCCTAAAGTGTGCCAAGAAAACATCCCCCACACCATTACACCACCACCAGCCTGCACCGTGGTAACAAGGCATGATGGATCCATGTTCTCATTCTGTTTACGTCAAATTCTGACTCTACAATCTAAATGTCTTAATAGAAATGTAGCTCATCAGACCAGGTAACATTTTTCCAGTCTTCAACTCTCCAATTTTGGTGAGCTTGTGCAAATTGTAGCCTCTTTTTCCTATTTGTAGTGGAGATGAGTGGTACCCGGTGGGGTCTTCTGCTGTTGTAGCCCATCCGCCTCAAGGTTGTGTGTTGTTGTGGCTTCACAAATGCTTTGCTGCAAACCTCGGTTGTAACGAGTGGTTATTTCAGTCAAAGTTGGGTGCCAAACCAGTTTTGGACCAGAACAGCCCAGTGAAAACTAACATTGTCCCATATAACCACACATCTAGCAGATGCTTGATCTGGATCAGGACAAGCATTGTGTGAATTGCATCCAGAAAAGTCCTTCTCCTGCTCTTGGTATTTGTCATGGTTGTCCCCTGCCTCTTCCTCCTGCTCCTCTTTCTCTCTGTTCATTGTTAGCATTCATCAAAACAGGTAATCTGACCTTTGACCTATTTATAGGCTTATCTATACTACTATAAAGTAAAGCAGTGAATGGTTAGTGATCAGTTAAGCAATTAGTGTTTGCACATGTGAGGAGTGTGTCTGTGTGACCTGGTGAATGAGTGTAGCATTTTGATTGATTGTGTTTGGAAAAGGAAAGCAAGTCACTTCCTGATAGATCTTTGTGTTTTAGGAAAATAATTGTGTGTAGTGTTTTGAAAAAAGTGTTTTATGCAATTGAAAACTGAGTCAAAGGCTGAGAAATAGCTTATGGTTTTGAAGATTTGGCATGTAGTTTTACACTTTGAGTGAGAGCTTTCAAAAATCGTGTGATATGAAAAGATTTTGTGTGTAAGCAATTGGAAAAAACTGTAATAATCCTTAAGGTGAGTGTATATGGTAATCACAAAATCAGTTCCTAGAATCATTCCAAGATCAGTTGGATAATATTCTATCTGTAAATCTGTTTTTTGGTTTTAACAACATCTGAACATCTTGACAATAGCTAGTCTCCTCATATTCCTTATAAACGTCATACAGTCCACTAAACAATGTGAAGAATTCCAAATCATTTTAGATGTTATCATATTTATTGTGCATTAGAGAGGACTCTAAATGTCTGTTCTGTTTGGATATGATATCATGGTCACACTTTAGACTGGGTTGATTTGTCAGTAATAACTGAGATTGTTATAACACTATTATTATATATAACTATTAACTACGATTTATGCCTCAATAAACTCCTAATTGCAGTTAGTAATTTAGTAATTTTATTAATATGTGCTTTATAATTACTAATAAACAACTAGAGATAAGTGAACCTTAAACTTAAGTGTTAGCAATATTATAATAAATGAAAGGTTCATTAAAAAACAACACACTGGATCAAAACATATGAATAGATCATTTGATTTATTATGTTAGTATCTTGAAACAGTCTTTTCCAAGAAGTGCACCAGAGGACATCACAAAACATGACAATTACATAACATAACATACAATGATTAGACAAATATGTTACTTACTGAGTATTTAAATCATCCACAAAATAATATTTCCTCTGATAACAATAATACAACAAAATAATAAAAATACTAGCAAAATAACCAGTGAAAGATAGTCAGTGTGAATTAAAGAAGTATGTATTTCTTTTAAAACGTGTCAGTCCTCTTTGCATTGGATTCTAGGCAATACAGCATTGGCAAAAAATACATTTAGAGTGTACCAGAGTGAACAATATAGGGAATAAAACTCTTCCCTTGTAATTCGGACAGTCCTACAAAATGGCTGACGCCCAACATAGTGGGAAATAGGGAATTCATATGGATGCAGAACATGTCTGCTTGTTTTCATGCAGTTCCTATGATGAAAATGAGTTTTAACAGTGAAGAGGCATGCCTGATAGAGTGGCCACTTAGTGTTTAAATATATAGATGTTTTTCCTTATGGATTCCATAATACTCGACTGTAGACGATCAATGTTAGAACCCTGGAAGCTGTATGGATGTTCTCAAAGGCCCATTCTTAAACGTATAAAGCACAAAGAGAGACTATTGTGTTTTTGTTACATTCCATGACCCAGCAGCTCATCTTCATACCTGAAACAGAGCCATTGTCTGAGACTCGCTTGAACAGTTAGATTAGGCCCTGGCAAAGACAAGACTCTTGTGTAGAGAACGAATAGACCTCGACAACAGGTGAATAACAAGATATTGATAGCTGACTCAACTCATCACCACATTATTGAGGCTTTGAAATGTTCTTTAAATGACATTGTGTTTCATACCAGACGACTCAACAAAGAAAACTAATTTTGTTCAGTGCAGTTTAGTTAGAACCAGAAAAACATGGAATATCGATAAGAATTATCATTATTTTTTTTAGCAAAACGTTTTTTAATGGTTTATCCTGCAGCAGAACACAGAGCACACTTAATATAATATGTCTTAACAGAACAGCTCATGCATCATGTAAACACGTGTACTGAATTGTTTGCAAAAAGAAAATGTTTAATTATTAGTAATAGCACAATACTAATAATTACAACATCATTATCAATATACACTCAGTTATGAACATGTATATTGATGCTCTTATTAGTTATAAGGTAATACTTGCAATTCTTCAAAACTGTTTCAATAAACTGGGTAACACCACCAAACAAAAGAGAGCATAGTCAATTTCAAAGACATTTGAATGGTAAAATAACTGAACTCACTGTACAGAAACACACAATGTTTTGTGCTGCGTCATCACATTTTCTGTTCAAAGAGAGTGCGTTTGTTCACACGTAATCTCGCTTGTCAAAGCCACTAGGCAGGACAGAGCGTGCAGCGGAATAAACCATCCTGCTGGGTGGACCGTACCTATTGTCTTCCTGTGGGGGGCAGCTGCAGCAGAGAATGCCCCCGCCAAGGAGCAGAAGGGCACTAGATGCCCATCCCAGATACAGAGATGCACCTATCTCCCTTTTTTGTGGCTCAATGATTATGGGGTTGTAGAAGGCTCTGATGATACTGTGAGCAGACCAACACACCGGGATCAAGTGCATGACCGCAGAGCAGATGAAGGTGACTCCAGCGGTGATCATAACTCTGGCTTTGGCACGCTCCTCTTCTAGACATTTAGTGCATTTGGCCCCCAAAATAGAGAGCAGGAGTGCCAGTACTCCCATCACAATGGCAATCACACACAGAGCCCGGGCTGCCTGTAGGTCTGAGCTGAGAGCCAGCATGGAGTCGTAGACTTTACACTGCATCTGACCAGTGCTCTGCACCACACAGCTCATCCAGATTCCCTCCAATATGGTCTGCGCCGTTACAATGTTCACCCCGATGAAAGCCGTGACCCTCCACATGGGTAAAGCGCAAGACACTATGCCCACGATCCAACCCAACACAGCAAGGGTGACTCCTAGTATCTCTAACCCCAGAGCAGCCATTCTGATCACTTAGGCTGGAAGAACGTGCAATGGTATAAACTCACAAGCTCCATTCACTAAGGAAAGGCTCTCAGCACAATGAAGGCTTTATAACAGCAGTGATGAAGAAGGTGGAGTTATGCTGGAAAAAGTCTCGGGGGATTGGCTAAACTTTGCTGGTTTTTGAGTGAGCTTAACCTTGGCATGGAAACGAGTTTGTTTAATGATTAAGCTCTCTTTATCTGGTATTTCCCATCAGGTGTTTTCCACCAAATGGTGGATGGACAAAAAAAGCCCAGCGGGGACTGGTTAAAGGATAACCGACAAGACCACACTTTTGCACAAAAATTCCAATGGCATAAGATTAAAATGCATGCTTGAAATGTGTAAGCAAGCATAGAGATTTGTGTCAAATTGTGTCAGATGTAGCTGCTTTCAATGTTACTCGAGTCAATCTGATTTAAACAGCAAATTGGCAATCAATCACAAATAGATTCAACACACAATCACACTCTAATCAGTCATGGATAGCTATGTAAAGTCTAGTGACCTTGCTTTGACCTTTGCAATGGTTATTTATTTTGGAGCAATTAACTAAGGAACAAGTGGAATGGGCATCTTTTCTGTGTGCAACATTTTATATCATCAATTGTGCAATAGAATTGCTGTTTTGTTGCATGAAACAATCATTATTTCAGATACATTTGTTGTATATCATCTATGTCGGTATTTCAACTTAAATGATCAGTAAACAAAATGCCAGTGCAGCCCCTTGAATGATAATATTTAATGAGCTTCAAAAGAAGGTTAGCATAATAATCCACTAAAGCTTTCTGTATGTTACTAATTTCCAGAGACCAATTATCCAGGCATCCTGTGTGCAATAAAGCAGGAGCTTTTATCTTCCCATAGTAGTCTCAGTTACACACTCCTAACTAATGAATCGGGCACAAAGAGGTTTAGAGATTTACTAGAACAACCAGCGCATTGTCTCATTTCACAACTGGGAGAGTATTACTTATTTTTGCGGTAGACCTTTAAGAGTAGGATTGATTTCATATTATGATAAATTGCACTCTTTTGCTAATGTTTTTGAACAGTACTTTTGCTATAGTTCCAGCATGATTTATACACTTTTATGGACTTTGAAAAGTGGAAAAATGGCAAAACGGCAAAACATGTTTTTTTTCATATTGATGTTTTTCTGCAATCAAATTCATTACTTTCCAGTAAATTCTTTAGATTGTAGTCCACCTATATATAATTTTTTGGACTAATTCTAGCATTTAGCAAAATTAGCCAAACATGTATTAATGAACAGATCAATGTCAAGTTTTAATATAAATCATGTTCGTTTGTCCTTTCAATTAATATTCCAGTTTGAATGAAAAAGCATTTCAGAGAATCAAGATGCAACTGATTATTCACCTATTAGCGTCTGGATCAAAAGACAAAATGAGCTTTTGCAACATTAATGAATACATTCAAATGAAATAAAAAATATTAATACTAATTGCATATCTGCCATGCTAGTAGTCAAGACTCAGCATCAATTGTCAGTTTGTTGTTGACGTTTGAATGCGTGTCGCCGTCATTTAGCAGACTTGTTGGCTTTTCTCTTTAGGTCCTTCATGTGCAAAAATTCAGGCTCCTCAAACATAGTCTCTCCTGTCATATCCATTCACAGAGATGGATTTGACCCCTGAGTAGTCCACTCTTGTCGGCACGGCATTGTTCTGTGCTTTTGAGGAGCAGGAACAAGACAAAATGGCTCCACCTAGGATCAGCAGACAGGAGGCACCCCATCCGAAGTACAGTGAGTTCCCAAACTCCCTCTTTTGCGTCTCCTCTAGAAGCGGGTTATGAAAATCCAGGATGATGCCATTAGCTGTCCAACAGACGGCCACTAACAACAGCAGCCCACATGTTATGAACGTGCCCCCAGCTGCCATCATGATGCGTGGCTTGCTTGCTGCATCCGAAGTGCAGTTGGTACACTTTGCCCCAGCCACTGCCAGAGCCATGCCCACCACACCGAGCAAAGAGCTGACGACGGTAAGAGCGCGGCCAGCCTGCAGCTCATCTGGAAGCCCCAGCATGGAGTCGTACACGCGGCAGTGCATCTGCCCTGTGCTTTGCACCACGCAACTCATCCACAAGCCTTCCCACACTATCTGTGTGATAACGATGTTCTGGCCTATGTATGCCGCCACTCTCCACATGGGCAAACAGCAGGCAACCATAACACCGAGCCACCCCGCCACAGTCAGAATCATCCCCAGGATCTCCAGGCCGGCTGAAGGCATTGTGCTTTCACAGACCGTGCTGCTCAGTATCCAGGACTAAGCGCTGAAAATTAGCTCTGACTTCAAGACTTGCTTAGATGAAGAAATGGTGAAAGAGAGAAAGGGAGGGGGCGAGGGAAAGAGAGCAAGAGAGAGAGAGAGAGAAAGATAAAGTTTCTACCTTCTTTATACTGCTAAGAGAAGATGGAAGGTGGAGTCTTAAATGGCATCATGTTTTGTGTGGTACAAGAAGAGAGACGTTTTTTTTTTAGCACTTGTCCTGTAACAGGATGGAATCATTGAAATTATACAAAAGATATCTTTTGTATCTGGATTATCCGGGGTTTTTTTTATTCTGTTATATAATTATTTTGTCTTGAATGACAGAAAATATCGGGGGGAAAGAAGAATAGCAGGATGTATCATACCTGTGGTCATTTTCTTTGCACTTTTCTTTAACATGAGGTGACAGTTCAATATTAAAATTCTTTTTAAAAAAAGGTGTGCAATGCATTCAGTTGAAGGATGATCTCTCTCTCTCTCTCTCTCTATCACACACACACACACACACACACACACACACACACACACACACACACACACACACACACAAAAAGGGCATTAAAAAAGGCATAACTTGACATTTCGTTTTGCCTGATCTGTTCAGCCCCAGTAATAAAATAGTTTGGATCTGAACACCTGCATACCTTGGCATTATATAAAGGTATACATTTTTGTCACACTGAAATGTGTCCACTTCTTCAGTTAACCTTGAGATCTGCTTAATCACTGCTCTTTGAGAAGGGACAATTCCTCTCTTTGTCTTCAGGAGTAAAACGCATAATCCAAAGGGATCACAGTAATCATAGCAGTTATAGCACACAGTTATAGCACACTTAAAATCTTCATATATTGATTAGACATGGACAAATACATTATTAACACATTTATGTACTCCATATGCAATATACAATTTTGAGAGGACAGACAATGAGAGAAGCAATAGGGGAGTGAGATCAGGTGAGGAGCACAAGCCAGGACTGGAACACCAGTGCACTTTACCCTGAGTCTGAGCTCTGTCAACATATATGCATGTTTTAAATACTGAAATGTTTTATGTAGCATTTTATGTATAGAAAACAGGAATTTCATCATCAGCTCAGTTCTCATCCAATAAGAGTCAGTACAGTCAAATCAATAATATTGATTAATATTTCCTGTTAAGTGTCAAGTCAAGTCAAGTCATCTTTATTTATATAGCGCTTTTTACAACACAAATTGTTTCAAAGCAGCTTTACAGTGGTCACAGGAAAACAATATAAACAAAGTTTGTTTTGGATGAACAGCAGCTCTAAAAAAAGCAGGCATGTCAATAAAATGGAAGATTGTTAAGTGTTAAGTGTCCCCAACTAAGCAAGCCAGAGGCGACAGCGGCAAGGAACCAAAACTCCAGCAGGAGACGTAATGAATGAAGAACAGAATGGAGAAAAAACTTGGGAGAAACCAGAATCAGTCAGTTCTCAGACCAGTTCTCCTCTGGCCAACTGCCAAACAGTGCATGATTATTATATTGACAACATTTCAAGTCCAATATTAAGTCCAGTTTGGTCCGGTTCGAGATGGGTTCATGATCGTCACAGGGGAGAGTATAGTAGAGTCACGGTCACTTCCTGCTCGTGTCCAGGAATAAAAAGAGATGCCATTCTTCTTCTAATGTATCGAGTACATCAGATGTTATGGGAATGTTCCGGGTCCGGCTGACATAAATTATGCAGCCTAACAATCCTTTTACATGATTTGTAAAAATGTATGTATAATGAGTTATGTGTAGAGAGTTTTTAGTCTAGATTTAAACTGACAGAGTGTGTCTGCTTCCCGAACTGTATTAGGAAGTATTATTAAGAGCTAAATAGGAAAAGGATTGACTGCCAGCAGTAGACTTTGATATTCTAGGTATTATCAGTTGGTCAGTATTTTAGGATCGCAATAGACGTGAAGTACTATAATGTGTTAAGAGATCGTTCAAGTACTGGGGAGCTAGACCATAATTCTTTGTAAGTAATTAGCAAGATTTTAAAATGTATTCAGTGTTCAGTATAATATGCTCATACTTCCTGGTTCTAGTAAGAACTCGAGCTGCTGCATTTTGGACCAGCTGGAATTTGTTTATTAAGCATGCAGTGCAACCACCCAGTAGAGCATTACAATAATCTAGCCTTGAACTCATGAACAAATGAACTAACTTTTCCGCAGTTGTCTTTGAGAGCCTATGATGCAATTTAGACATATTTTTAAGATGGAAAAATGCTGTTTTACAGATGCTAGAGACGTGGCTTTCAAATGAAAGATTGGTATCAAAGAGCACACCCAGGTTTCTAACTGACGATGAAGACTTGACAGAGCAGCCATCGAGTGTTAGGCAGTAGTCTACATTATTACACGCACTTTTTGGTCTAATAATTAAGCAGTAGAAAGTTATTAGTCATCCAATTTTTTATATCAGTAATGCATTCTGTTAATTTAGTGAATTGGTATGTTTCATCCAGATGAGAAGAAATATAGAGCTGAGAATCATCAGCGTAACAGTGAAAGCTAATGCCATGCTTCCTAATAATTGCACCCAAAGGAAGCATGTACAGGGTGAATGGTCCTAGTACTGAACCTTGAGGAACGCCATACTGAACCCGTGATCGATATGACATCTTCTCATTTACTGCTAAAATCTGATAACGGTCAGATAAGTATGATTTTAAACAAGCTAATGCAATTCCACTAATGCCAACACAATTTTCGAAGAAGAAGGATTTTGTGGTCGATTGTATCAAATGCAGCACTAAGACCCAGAAACACAAACAGAGAGATATTGTCAGGATCCAGCCCTGACAGTCTTGTCTGTTTTGTCTCTGTTTAATGTCTGCTTGTCTGTTTTGTGTTTGAGCACATGGCTTTGTCTTTGTGTTTCCCATATGCTCCTCTTGTCCTGCCTCCTCAGTTTCAGATATCACACCCCCTTGTTTAGTCCTTGTTTGCGTGAGTGTGTTCACCTGTCCCTCGTGTTCTCTGTTCCCTTTATATTGTGCTTGTTTCTCATGTCAGGTCTTGGTTCGTTGTGTGAGTTTGCTAGTCTGTCTCTAGTCTCAGTTCCGTCAGTGTAATTTGCCCTTGTGCTGTTTATCTCTTGTTTTCTATGTATTGTCTTTTGGTTCCTGCCCTGCCTCTGGATTCACCCTGGCTGAGGACACTCCAAGCTTGGCAGCTGATCTGGCACTTTTTTCCCTACTGTGAACCCTGTCCTGCTGTTCTTTGTCAATGCACTTCCACTGTCTTGTGCCCTGTTAATTGTCTGCCAGCAGGTATTTGACACGCGGGGCTTTGCCCAGATGTTTTGGACTATGGCAGTGGGGCTGAATTATACTGATGCTGCACTTAAAGATAGTAGAACCCCGAGTTACGAAAATAATCTGTTCCGAGGTTGGCTTCATAAATCGATCTGTTTTTAAGTTGGTCAGGCTTTAACATGTAAATTGCCAGTCAAAAAGGTATCCCTTTTGTGTCCCCAACTAAGCAAGCCAGAAGCGACAGTGGCCAAAACTCCAGCAGGAAACAGAATGAATGAAGAACAGAATGGAGAAAAAAGCCTTGGGAGAAATCAGGCTCAGGCTCAGGCTCAAACAATATTAACAAATTTTAGGTTATCAAAATGAATTCATATAATTATTATACTGACTTTCTCATCTGATACTGATCAGTTATATCATTTGTTTTTTCTCATTTAGCTGAAATTACATCACAGCGGTTTAATTCTGTTCTGTTTGATTCCACCACTACCCAAGCCTAAAATTTTAAATCTTAAAATGAATGAAAATGTTGTCATAATTGAACTTCATTGTGCTTACTATGGGAAGAAAAATGACAAACACTCCATTAAATTCTTAAGAACATAAACCATTCAACATGCAAAATGTTTTAAGCATTCTGTCTGTCTGATAAAAAGTAACTGAACTCAGATTGCATTGATAAATTTCATTGCAGAAAATTAAGGCTGTCTTGAAGGCAAAAGGGTCCATCTGGAAAGCTAATTAATAAACTGACCAGTGAGTGAACTGACCAACATGACAAACTTTATTTATAATGTTTGCCTGTGACCACTGTAAATCTGCTTTGAAACAATCTGTGTTGTAAAAAGCGCTATATACTGTAAATAAAGGTGACTTGACTTGACCATTCATAGAAACTGTATGGGTGCAAATCAATGTAGACATTTTCAAACATCAGAGAAAAGTTTGTTATGGCAGATAATGATAATTTCAAAATCAAAAAGGCAAAGGTTCATTAATGTCCTTTGTTTGTTTTTTTATATTTTTTACATATTTTTTTACTTATTGCTATTCTTAAATCCTTTGAAAAAATTCAGTAATCTAGACATACACCATTATGCCAAAGATCTAACCACTGAAAATGCATAGCTGAGCAAAAGCCAAGGCATGTGGACAAAGGAACGGCCTTCAGAGCACAGAGACAAGCGAGTGTGTCAAGGAACCAATCTGGAGAAGCCTACTAAAGATTCGGCTGTAATAAAGGTTCCTAAGAGCCTCCATAATTCTGAATACAAGCAGTTTCAAAACTACCAGGACTCTTCCTAGAGCTGGGCCAAACTGAGCAATCAGGAGTGAAGGGCTTTTGTAACGCAAAGATTGTGCAGATCAAGAGATTGTGTGTGGGAGAGGGAGATGGCCTCTGCAGATTACAAAATAGAGTAAAAAAACTGATATGTTGTAAATATTCATCTTTAAGATGCATCATCTTTTCTTTTTTTTTTCTTTTTTTGCATTTAAAAGATGGTAAAGAATGCTTCCAACCAATTGTCTAGTTGTTGTCTACTAATAGGGATGTGATCCAATACATATCGATATTTCTTCCTGTGCAGGAAGAAATACAAACCATTTCACAGTTCCGTACTGTGTGACTATTGTTCAAAGGACAATGCTCCATTCACAAGACTAAAAACATTCAATTATGATTTCATGAAGTCAAATGACAAGATCATGGAACCTTGATGAGGACAACAGTGTGTGTTTGATTTCCTCAAAGAATTTCTTCAGATGAAGACACAATTATTAATCAGATCAAGCTTGACAAATTCAAAAGAGCAGAATCCACAAGACTTAAGACTAGGGAGAGATCAGATTCTCTGTTTTTTTTCTTTCAGTTGTGTTCACCATTTGTTGTGTGCTTTAGTTCTTGCTTTTAGCTGACAGGGGGAGCTGCTAAACAACTTCTGTTTGTTCGTTTGATGTTTAAATGGGCAGTGCCACTACTTTTAATATTACTAATATTAAATTATTCTCTTGCATAAAGTTCTCTTGAGGTTATAGTGAAAACTTTTTATTTAGAATATAGTTTCGTTAAATGTAAAATCAATGTAAAAATAAATTCAAATGCAAAGAACTTACAGTTTTGGTTTTGTGAGAACAACCTGACAGGAATTTGGAAATTAATAAAAAACTATATATTCTAAAAGGGTAAAATGTGTTAATGTTTGTCAGAGAGCAACAGAAGAATTGAACAGGTGAGCATTGACCTTTGACCTATGCCTGTCACAGCCGATAAACCAATGACAAGACATGAGATGCATTTTTTTAGGTTGTTATGTTTACAGTATTATGCAACTGGGATTTAAGGTTAGCACAGTATTTCTGAATAATGTGCATTTTGTTGTGTTCTCTCTAGTGCGGGAGTGTGAACCGGTTCCACCGCACAGTTTCTCAGAAGGTGTGTAGTCATTGTAGAGTGGATGTTTATTAAAGCTTAAAGCTAAATGTGGCACTGCCTAAATTTCCACAAAACTGCAAAAGCGCACGTATACTGTACATGTCATTGCAGTGAATCAATGAAACTCCAACTTTTATTCCTTTTCTCATAGATTTTAGGAGCTAAGCCTATAGGATACTGCTGATATGATTAACATTATGATTAACATAACATATGATTGATATGATTAGTGATATTTGCTATTTAATGGTTTGGCAGAACATTTAAAAGTTTTTTTTATGTGTGTATTTATTTATTTGCTTGCTTGCCTATTTATTTACTAATGTGTGATTTATAACAAGCCACATCAAAACTATCATTGAATTTTGTTGCATTTGAAATTATATATTTGTTGACTTTCCATTTATCCCTTTTGCAATATATCAAATCTGTCTGTTGTTTCTAAGTATTTGTATTTAAGTTAATCCTCTAGTCTTAATTGCATCAAATATAGCTTCTGACAGTGAAGAAAATTCACTTCTTATCCAAGAAAAATATAAGCCTTTATTTTCTGTTGAGCTTGAACAGTGTAGACCACTGTTCTTTGTCTGCTCTAATATGTTAATTATGTAGATACTCAGCAGTCTTTCATTATCGGTCTGGGTCAACCATCAGATGTTCTCAGTTTTGTGTGTTCCTGCTTGATCAATGGAAAGCACTGCTGAGTCATCCATCTTTTCATTATTCCAGATCACTATCACGGGCTTGGTCATGCATTGATACTCTGTCTATCCGTCCCACAAGCCAAGGGGTGAAACTCTCTGATGTCAAGTCACGCGGGAGGAAGAAACTAAACATTCATTAGTAATCACACAGGTGACTGTAAACAGAGTGTGTATGATTCACTGCTGAAAGTGGAAGTAAAAACATGCCGTGGACGTATATTTTGTTCATAACTTACATAAATGTTTCTTATATCTTATTGTTTGGTAACACTAACAATAAAATTTAATTTGTTAACTACGTTAGTCAAGATGAACTACCAATGAACAATACTTGTTGCAACTTAGTTAAGTTCATGTAATCTCATTTACTACTAATACATTTGAGTTCTTTTTATTTTTACAATCTGCAATGACGTCAATCTGCATTTCCTTATTATTTAAATTTTTGTGTGAAAGGGCTTTTACATTTGCCAAAAAATGAAACTGTTTTGCTCTATGAAAAAACAAACAAGCCCAGCCCAGACAAGAGGAAAAGTAATGCTAAAGTAAGGAAGTTAACTGAAAAAAACTAAGTAATGCAATGAATTACTTTTTAAGGGAGTAACGCAATATTGTAATACAAACCTTTAAAAGTAACTTTTCCCAATTATATATACGTATACTGTATACAGTGTTGGGGAAAGTTACTTTAAATTTACTCATTCGTTTACTTTCATTTACTCATTCATTTACTAATGCTAAGAAATTAAACCTTATTGTTAAGTGTTGCCAAAACTTTTTATTTGAATTATATTTTTTACACATTCTTACAGAAGAGACTCTGAGGTCAACCGACATCTTATGGAAATATTCTTCTCACAATATTTACAAAACTCAGTATGTAAAGTACTTCATGTACATTTTCCCATGACTAATACATTAATTTGCCTAATAACTAGACCAGCCAGTTCTCCGTGTTATTAAATGTTTAGGTTTTTTTTTTTTTTGCAAGAGCCTGGTTGTTTTTGAGAGCGTGTTCTCTCTAACTCACGTGTCCATCTTGGACAAATTTTAAATGAACGAATTAAATCAGTGCCCTTTTATGTTTTAACAAATTCACACTAATCAAATGTGATTCACTGTTACCTATCACTTAAATCACAGTCATGTGATTAGATGACACAATGTTTTAATACCAATTGAATAAGTTCTGATGTGAAACGTTTGATACTGCAGCCTCAGATAGGCTGAGAGTTCAAAAATGACCCATCTGAGAAAGTAATCTTCGGCAGATCATCTTTCCTCAATTCCTTAATTGCAGACATTCCTTACCTGTGCAGAACCGTATCCTCTTTCTCCTTGCCAGGGGATTTTAATGAGCTGCCATGTAAAATAGAGCCATTCTTGTTCTTCTGGCCAGCAAACAGAGTGTTCTTTCATTCATGAAACAATCAGTATCCCTTACTCTGTCCCTCTTTTTTCCCTCCATTTTCTACACAGCAAACACCTGAGATTGATTTTCATCCCTTCACCATGTGCCTCTAATGTCTGTTCCCTACAAACCCTTGGATAGCGAACACTTTTTTGCTCTTTTAGCTATATAGTGCTGCAGTGGCTCTGGTATTCAAGATTTCATCTCTTTCTCTGGACATTGGAAACCAGGTCAGCATTTCTACTGCATGCGTTTTCCCTTGTTTCTTTACAAATTGTACTACTTGGAAAAATGATTCAGTATATAAAAGAACTACTCTTCAAGTAGTTGCTGTTTTAATCCCATTTAAGCAACTGTTTTGATGTCTTTTTGTGAGAGTGTGAAAAAAAAGCATGTATGAGAGGAAAAAGCCTGTTGGTGAGAGGGTGGCATGTAATAAGGTTTTCTAGAAATGACTAATTTCATTAAACTCATTGTCTGCACATAATGGTCACATCATTATCTCTGAGTAGAGATAAGATGTGTGATTTCTTTTGCATAATAGAAAATCCTACTCCTAAGCTAAAGCTTCAGCGGCAATTAGTCAAGACAAAAGACTCACTGTCATCAATATTATGCATCTTTTGGGTGTGTGTTTTGGAGGGTAAATGGATATTTTTATACCCTATAATATAATTTTGCTCTTTTAAATATTTAAACACATTTCCCAAAGTTAATTACGTTACTTCGTCTTTCAAACCCCTTCACACAACTTGGGACACCCGTGTTCTGAATTATATATTTGTGTGTGCTTTGCTTCTTTAATCTTTGTTTATGGGTTACTCCTATTGTTGAACCATGAATCATGTTATTTTCCACAAAAACTATGAACAACTATGAATCATAAAATACCCTATTCAGCAAAAAGAAATCCTCCCTAATGCAGACATGAGTTAAGACTCGCCCCTGGGTTTTGCCTGAGCGATGACACCACAGGCCAGGGGGCGAATCATGGTGACGATGTACCTGAGTTAATTGTGTGCTGCTCCTCCTTGTTCACCATTGCATAAAAGGGCCAACTTTATTCCCATGTTCATTCACTAAACCAGCTGAAGCAGACTGAAGCATATTTTTTCTTTCAATCTCTTTTAATTCATCGCACAAGCAAAGAAGTGTGCTACCATGGTATCAGCAGGGTTGCAGATGGTGGGCATTGCCCTGGCTGTCATCGGCTGGATCGGGGTAGTTGTGGTTTGCATTCTCCCTATGTGGCTTGTCACAGCTTTCATTGGGCAGAATATAGTCACTGCACAAATTACCTGGGAGGGAATCTGGATGAGCTGTGTGGTGCAGAGCACTGGTCAGATGCAGTGTAAAGTCTACGACTCCATGCTGGCTCTCAGCTCAGACCTACAGGCAGCCCGGGCTCTGTGTATTATTTCCATCCTGGTGGGTGTTGTTGGAATCCTGCTAGCAGCTGTTGGAGGCAAATGCACCAACTGCATTGAAGATGAGAGAGCCAAGGCCAAGGTTGGCATTATTTCGGGAGCCATCTTCATCGTTGCTGGAATTCTGTGTTTGATTCCAGTCTGCTGGACTGCCAACACAATTGTAAGGGACTTCTACAACCCTTTAACCGTCAGTGCACAAAAGAGGGAGTTGGGAGCTTCATTGTTTATCGGCTGGGCTGCTTCAGCACTGCTGATTATTGGCGGCTCACTGCTTTGTGCAAATTGCCCTCCTAAAGATCAGTACACCACAAAGTACACTGCTCGGCCAGGAGGAAACAAAGGGTATGTGTGAAGAGGAGGAGCACTGCAAACACTGACTTTCAAACTGCATAATTCAGCTTTTGACCCGTGGTGTTACAATCGAATCTGAATGCTCTATCACACACCAAATGGATGAACTGGCTGTCAGCTGCCAAGATATAACAGAAATGGTGAAATACTAAGACTGTATCAGGTCACAATGCTGAACAGAACTCTACTGTCAAAGAAAACTGGACGAGGACTGTATATATCTCTTCTTAACTTTTTGAACTTAACTTCAAACAGGAGGTGCTATATCTGTAAAGAATTTATACAAACTGTAAAATTTAATCATATTGTGTTTTTGGACAGATTTTTGTGAAAAGCATTGCAACAAATAAATCCTCTAAAAGCACTGAAATTATTTTCTTGTGCCACATTTTTTGCATATATGTTGATTATTTGTAAATGTAAAAAATTAGGAACAACCCCATTTAAATGTTTACTCTTTGTTTAGAAAGACAGTTCTGATCCCAATAAATTAATGAAACAATACTTAATTGAGTAATATTACTTTAAGCTATTTGTGACGCATCAGAATTACTGGGAATTACTGGAAATTACTGGGAATCACTCACTCAAACACACAACTCTCTCTCTCTCTCACACACACACACACACACACACACGTTTGTTTCCCTAGATTATTTGACAAATAATAGTTGTAGAATGTCTGAATAAATATCCAAATATACAGAAGTTTCAGTTTGTAGACTTGTAGATTTTTACTAAGAACTTCTAGAAGTTTTAAGAAAGGAATCATTTTGTCCGAAAATTAGCATAGGAGATATTCAATATTGTATTGTAACCATTAAACTACTGTATGTCTACAAATAGAGTCAACATTAAAAAATAAACCTACCCTGAGAAGTAAATTATCTAACCCCAACTAACCCCAGTCTCCTGTCTCTAACCTGGGGCAGACATGAAGGAAAATAATTGACAAAAGAATAATTCACACAAATGATGGGATATGCAGATGTGATCATGTACATAAATACATATTTTAAAGTTTTTCCCCCTGTTCCAATCATGGCTAAGTTTAGGGTTTGGGTAAAGGACTTTATGGTTAGCATGCATTTTGTACATTTTCTTGCAAGCTCTTTCTCAACCAACAAATTTTATTTCCCCATAGATGGACAATTTAAAGTAACTGTTTGCTATAAACAAATACAGGCAACACAACAGTTACACTTTACAACAAAGTTGAATTTGTTAATGTTATTTAAGATTTAATGGACCCGAGCTGCCATGAACTAACAATAAACTGTTGTATTTTTATTCACTAATGTTGACTAAGATTATTAAATTCTTAAACAAATGTATTGCTCATTGTAAAGTTACAAATGCATTAACCAATGTTAAATAAAGAGACCTAATTGTAAAGTGTAAATATACTACTGCTCTGCTTGTGCACACTCACATGCAACAAAAGGCTTTCCAATTCATAACTCATCACTGTAAAGTGATATAACTGGCTGGTGGTTTCCTGGGCACAGCAAGCAGACTAATTGATAATTGATAAAGTCATTGTTGATTATTTATATATATAATAATAATAATAGCAGCCCTACATTTAACTGTGCTCTCAAAGTCAAGTCAAATCATCTTTATTTATATAGCGCTTTTTACAATACAGATTTCAAAGCAGCTTTACAGTGGTCACAGGAAAACAATAAAAACAAAGTTTGTTTTGGCTGAACAGCAGCTCTAAAAGAGCAGGTGAATCAATAAAATTGATACATTTTAAGTGTTACATGTCCCCAACTTTGTGAGGCGATAGCGGCAAGGAAACAAAACTTCAGCAGGTGACGGAATGAATGAAGAACGGAATTGAGAAAAAAAAACCTTGGGAGAAACCAGGCTCAGTCAGGGGGAACCAGTTGTTTTTTTGTGGCAAAAAATGTGGGGGTCTGCAGTGGGTTTTGGTGTTTAGTAACATTGGATGAATTTTTGGATAGAGTATTTGTGCTTATATGTACTTATATGTGTTTGTTAACCAGTTAACTTTTAAAACATGAATGTTTGAAAACTGCCAAACTGACCCCAAACCAGCCCAGAATTTGTCCACCTGTCCAAAACAATTTTTACCCGCACAATCAAATTAATAAACCACCTGTAGCAATGTTTGTTCATGTAGGAAGGAAGAAGACAGCTGGAGTTGGGACTCTTGAGGCTTTATTAACACAAACCGAAACCAAAATAAACAAACAAAAGGGGCGCTCGTTTGGCGCTCGGCACTCAGTATTTCCACAAGTTTCTCTCCCGGCTGGTCGCCACTTCTCCCGGGCTCACAAGTCACAGACACTCTCTCTCACCGTCCTCCACTTTGTGGTGGCTTATATCCGGTCCTTCATGCGGTGGAGCCACTGCAGGGGCGCGTGGTCCAAACAGAGGGTGAATTCCCGCCCCAGGAGATAATATCGAAGAATGATATGTGACTCCTTCTCTATGGTGCTGTACTTCGTCTCTCTTTGAGAGCTTCCGACTGATGTACAGCACCGGGCGTTCCTCACCCCTTATCTCCTGGGACAGGACTGCTCCCAGCCCCTTGTCCGACGCATCAGTCTGCAACACAAAAGGGAGAGAAAAGTCAGGAGAGTGTAATAGTGGGCCGCCACACAGGGCAGTTTTAACCTGGGTGAAGGCTTGCTGACACGGCTCCGTCCACTGGACCGGGTTTGGCGCTTCCTTTTTAGTGAGCTAAGTCAGCGGGCTGGTGAGGTCCAAAAACTTGGTTACAAACCTTCTATAATATCCCACCAGTCTCAGGAACTGCCTGACCTCCTTTTTGGTCTTGGGTTGCAGGCAGCTCGCAACTGCAGCAGTTTTATCAATTTGGGGACGCACCTGCCCACGACCAAAGTGGAAACCCAGATACCTGACCTCCACCCGCCCAATCGCACACTTCCTTGGGTTAGCAGTCAGACCAGCCTCTCTCAGCGCCCCCAGGCCCGCCCGCAGGTGCCCCATATGCTGCTGCCAGTCGTTACTGTAGATGATGATGTCATCCAGATAGGCATATGCGGCATGCGGGCGCAGGACCTAGTCCATGAGGCGCTGGAAAGTGGCCGGCGCTCCAAACAACCCAAAGAGAAGGGTGACAAATTGGTGCAATCCGAACGGCGTTGTGAAGGCTGTTTTTTCCTTGGATAAGGGAGATAAGGGGATCTGCCAATATCCCTTTGTTAAATCCAGTGTTGAATAAAAACGAGCCTTACCGAGCCCATCAAGCAACCCGTCAACTCCCGGCATTGGATACGCGTCAAACTTCGACACGGTATTCACCTTGCGATAATCCACACAGAACCGTATCGAACCGCAGTTTAGGAACCAAAACTATCGGGTTCGCCCAATTGCTGTGGGACTCTTTTACCACCCCCTTATCAAGCATGGCCTCTAATTCGGCCTGAACCACTTTCTTTTTGTGTTCAGGCAGTCTATATGGACGACTACGGACCACTACGCCCAGTTCAGTCTCAATATGGTGCTGAATAAGATCCGTTCGGATCCCCATCAATTGACTGAATGCTGGCCAATTCGTTCCCAAAATCAGCGGATGTCAGAGGTGCGGGTTAACTGCCACCTACAGTTTGCTTTTGCCCCTGGAATTGAATAAAAGCAGGCCATACAGGATATTTCACCACATCCCCGTGCACGCACCGTACCCAAACCATGCCACTCTTATCCAATGCCTTGGGCTGAATCAAGGTTTGGTGAATCAAGGTTTGGTTGCAACCTGAATCCACCAAAGCCTGATACGTACCCCCCTTAATACTCACAGGTATTTGGTACAACACGGCTTGATCAGGGGCAGCCAGATGATCTTGTAACTGAGTGATCCATGATTCAAAGACGACAGACTCCAGGACACATACTTCTTTGAACAAATAGGAAATCTAACAGATACTGTAGCTCTCTCCAATTATTACAGTCAAGTCAACTTCATTTCTATAGCGCTTTTTACAACAGAAATTGTTTCAAAACGGCTTTACAGAGATAACAGGAAAATAATGCAACAAAGTTTGTTTTGCAGCTCTAGAGGAGCCAATCAATAATATTTATGAATATTTACTATTAAGTGTCCTCAACTAAGCAAGCCATAGGTGACAGTGGCACGGAACCCAAATCTCCAGCAGGAGACAGGAGAAAAAAAATAGACTAGGCTCAGTCAGGGGGACAGTTCTCCTCTGGCCAACAAACATGATTAAGATATAGACAGCATTTCAGGTCAAAAGTCAAATTGAGAGCAGGGCACTCAAAATATTTGATCCAGTTCCACTTCATGAGCCCTTCAAATGGTCTACTAAAATGTACTGTATTATGTGACACTGTAGTAGACAGTTGTATGGTTAAAATTTTCTCTCTAATATTATGAATTTTGCAAGTAAAGAAGTTCATAAAGTCATTACTGTTGTGCTATTTGAAAGTATTCAAAGTTGAAGCTTTATTTCTCGTTAATTCAGTCACTGTATCAAATAAATACCTAGGTCTGTATTTTGCTTACATCAAAGAGGGTCGAAAAATAAGCAGATCTAGTTCTTTTTAAAGCCTTTATGTATGCAATAGAGCTGTCTTTCCACGAAATGTGAAAAAACTCTGTACCAAATTGTTGGACTATTTTCTTTAATCTTCTTAAAGCACAAATGAGCAACTGTGTCTAAAGTGCTGAAAAGAGAGAGTATGTGTGTGAGTGTGAGTTTGTCAAGTTACCTGTATTAATTTAGCAGTTTTTAAAATACAGATTGGCTCAAAGCAGCTTTACAGAGATAATCGATTTTTGACGGGGAGGGGGTGAGCGCGATACGTGATTGTTGACGCGGGGTGACATTAGTGACACCACTTCAGCACGGAGTGACGTTACAGGGAAATGTAAAATGAAGGAGATTTAATACAAGTTCGGTGAGTTCGACGGGCCGGATTAAAAAGCCCAACGGGCCGGATAGGTTACATAGGCGATAGAAGTGTATTTGAAGAAGTCATTCAAAACATAAATTATAAATAACTAAATTCATTATAAATCACTCACTACAAATCATTTAAATAAGAAAAAGAAAAGAATATACAAATAAGAAAAAGAAAAAGAAAAGAATATATGTATACAAGTGGCAATGGATTTCCGAATCAATCCATATAAGGATTATGTTTTTTTTTAAATCTTTTTTTGTGATTTTAAAACAGATGAGAAGATTAACTTAATGAGTTTTTTGCATCTAACATGAAAAATGGTAAAATTCCATAGAATAAATATTTATTAACAATAATCACCTATCTGAATGCCATATCTTTTCACAATTCCTTTTATTTTAGTGCAAAGTCATTTGAAAATGTATTTTTTAACTGACCTTGAAAGACTTTCAAGTGTTACTGTGCTTTGTCAGTTCCTCTTATTTTGTGTTTATAGTGTAAGCAACACTATATCCAAAGTCATATGGGCACTCCATAGAAATCATCAGCTCAGGATAACCCAACTCCGCCTTTTCTGACTTTTCCTATAAAGAGCAAACATGTCTCGTTTGCACACTACTTTATCACTGTAACAGCAGTCGTGTGATTTATTGTAAAAATGGTCTCCCAAGGACTCCAGATTATGGGCATGGCCACAGCCATGCTGGGTTGGCTGGGGGTCATTATCGTATGTGCTTTACCCCAGTGGAGGGTGTCTGCATTTATTGGAGCCAACATTGTCACAGCACAGATCATCTGGGAGGGCATGTGGATGAGCTGTGTGGTACAGAGCACTGGACAAATGCAGTGTAAAGTCTACGACTCCTTGCTGGCACTCAGTTCTGACCTTCAAGCAGGTCAGGCTATGATAATCATCTCCATTTTGACTGGACTCTTTGGAATCATAATTTCTATGGCTGGTGGGAAGTGCACCAACTGTATTGAAGACCCAGGGTCTAAAGCGAAGGCGTGCATCGTTTCAGGGATTTTCTTCATTGTCTCTGGACTTCTCTGTCTGATCCCAGTGTCATGGTCAGCAAGCACGATCATACAGAACTTCTATAATCCATTGATGATGGAGGCCCAGCAGAGAGAGTTGGGTGCAGCACTGTATATCGGCTGGGGATCGGCTGGGTTGCTCTTACTGGGAGGAGGAATACTTTGTTGGAACTGCCCACCAAAGCAAGAACGCATCTACAACCCCAAGTTCTCAGCAGTGAGATCCAGTTCTACAAGAGAATTTGTCTGAGATGCACAACCCATATATGACTGGCCCTAAAGTGTCAACGGATCATCTGTAAACTTACTTGAGACATTTTTTTTTACATAAACATACATTTTTACATTAGTGTAACATTTTTCTTTTTCCCAGCAAAAATATTCTGAAGACAGATAAAGTATGTTAAGTATGCCACTATATGTAAAACTTCTGTATAAATAAATTCTGTAAAATGTTGTTCTTTTTTTATGTTGGTATTCCAGTAGCTAAAACAGTAGAGCAAAGCACTAGAACATCATGGATCTAGATTCTGGGTTTGAACTGCAAAAATGTAATCCTTAAATACAGATAAATAAATAAAAATAAAATACATTTTATCCCTTTGGATAAAAGTGTTGGCAAAATGCATAAATGTATATATTACAGCTTTTATGGTGGGTATATAAATAGGTCTTTTGTGTTATTCTGTAATATATGTAATATATATATATATATATTTTTTTTTCATAATGCAGTAGCATCAATAAATAACAATGTATCCTAAGTCTTCAGACTGTGATAAAGGGTATTCATTAAAGCATATTTCACAAGTTCATAATAATTTTATAAACTCTTGGGCAACAGTTTTCTCTAAAAATGAATAAATAAATAGCGTTTAATCTGATGGCAATTTCTGAATCCTAATCATCAAAAAGAATGTTTCTCTCTAGGCTCTGATTAACTATTGAATATACAATATTTTTATGTGACATGTTTCACATTCATTTGAATGTCATTGTGCTGTAAAACAGTTGTAACTGCATATTATTATTTAGATTCTAATTTCAGTAATGAAAACTCAAGGCTTGGAATCTTCTGCAATGGTTAATGGGTATAAACACTCTGCTGCGATCGTTCAGAAGGCACTTAAAATAAGTGCTATGTGCTATGACTCTGTAACCCCAAATGCGGTGTAAATATTCCAAAAACTAGCTTTTACCTTTTTTATTAAACATTGCTTAAGCTCAAGACAGTGAACGGGATTTCACCAAGGGCAACATGTTCCTGGATCAACATCTTTGTTGATCCAGGAACAACATTCCAATCATCCAATCAAACTTGAGAGACAAGTTTACAGTTCTTCAGCCAAAAGCAGCCTGAATGTGTTTTCACAGAAAGGCTGCATATTTTAAGAATCCTGTTCAGCAGGATTAAACAAACAGCTATGCAAGACTCCTCCCAAATGATTGTCTGTGTCAAACAAGCCATCACTTCCTGCTTGTTTCTCAGACACACATGGATTACGACCAGACCCACAGCTGCTTTTGACTGTGACTACACCATGGGAAGAATTGCTAAAGAGGTGTCTGGCCAGACCCTGTGCTTCTTTGGTTTTGTTGGTTTATGTGTCTGTTGTGGCATTCCCATGTGGCGTGAAACTACATACATTGGTGCCAACATTGTCACGGGTCAGATTGTCTGGGACGGCTTGTGGATGAACTGTGTAATGCAGAGCACAGGACAGATGCAGTGTAAAATCCAAGACTCCATAATGCGACTAACCCAGGACTTGCAAGCGGCACGTGCGCTGGTCATCATCGCAATAGTGATTGGCGCCATTGGAATGATATTGACGTTTGTGGGTGGTCAATGCAGTAGCTGTCTGAAGAAAGAGTCCTCCATGGCCAAAGTGCTGATCCTGGGAGGCATCCTCTGCATCATAGCTGGAGTTGCCTGTCTGATTCCGGTCTGCTGGTCCGCAGCTGTCACCATCTCAGACTTCCAGAATGTTCTCACAATCGAGACACAAAAGAGGGAAATTGGGGCATCCATATACATTGGCTGGGGTGCTTCAGCACTTCTTCTGTTTGGAGGGATAATTCTGTGTACTTCCTGTCCACCGAGAGAAGATATGTATCCAAATTATCCAGGCATGTACCCCTACCAAGGACCTATGTATGGACCTCCTGGAGCTTACATGCCTGCCAAAACATATGCACCGAATGTGGCATATTCTGGAAGTTACGTTCCTAACAAACCTTATCCAGCCCCAGCTTACTCAGCTGCTCCAGGACAATATCTTTAGCTAATGGACCAATTTTTTGACAGACACCGAAAATAATGCTCCTTTTGAATGAAATCTGTACTTTAGTGTTTGATTGAATAAAATGTATATATCTAACAACAACTCTATTTAGCGACTTGCTTGCAGTGTCTTATTCTTTGCTAGCCTGTGAATGAGATGATTTGGAAAAAACTTGTCTGTCCACTTTCTCCACTCTTTCCTGTTGTTCTACTGATAAAGATGTTTTAATGCAAATTGGTATTTGAATATATGTATGTTTAAACGCAGTAGATGAAATTTGTGAGTACTGTTGTGTTGTTCACTTTCTGTACATCAAGCCTTTTTCTGTTTTTTTGTTGTTGTTGTTGTTGTTTTTTGTTGAAAGAATCCTTAAAGTTGATTGCGTCTCCACAGGGGATGTTTGTACAATCACAACAGCTTTGTTTATTTTATAGATGATCATGTCAATAAATATATTTTTGGTTTGCTACAAATTATATTATATTTATTTATTTATTTATTTGTGAATTTATCCTTCATTAGTAGATTAACTGAAACTTGAGCAATAAACCTTTTTTCGCCCAGCTGCCAACCAGTTTCTTAATTAGACAATTTGATTAAAATATAATATAAAAAAATATAATCATAAAATAATAAGGATATAATTGTGAATTCTTCTTGGAAAGTACCTGGAATGCTGCCATGAAATCACCATACTTGGTCAAGGTAGAACCGGCTTAGTTTTTAATAGTAGAAAGAAAGGAAAGCGAACCAAAATGTAATATTCAAGAAGCCTTTAATTTCTCTTGCCACCAAAACACTTTATTTTTAGCTTTGTAACTGTTTGTTTTGAGTCAAAACAAGGCTTGTGGTTGATACCTACCTGATCGTTTCGGTTGATGATTTGCCTGACATTTGTCACATTGCTATACTTCAGTTCCTTGTCATTGTGCATCTCATCGAAACTAGCCATGGTATCACCATTACATTCCCTTCTGAGGAATCTGGACAGACTAGAAGTTTCACCTTATGGTTTCTGGTCTGTCCAGCTTGGACTCCTCCCTTCGGAGAAAATCTTAAAACTCTGAAGGTTAGGAACAGAAGTCAGTTCTACGATAAAGAGAGGAACGAACGCTGTCGAGCCAACAAAGCCAAACAAACCAGAAAAAATGGTATCTATGTGTCGACAGATGCTGGGCATGTCCCTGGGAATTATTGGATTCATCGGAGCTATTGTGATTTGTGCGCTTCCTATGTGGAAGGTGACAGCATTCATTGGTGCCAATATTGTGACTGCGCAGATCATCTGGGAAGGCTTGTGGATGAACTGTGTGGTACAAAGCACTGGACAGATGCAGTGCAAAATCTACGATTCCCTCTTGGCTTTACCTCAGGACTTGCAGGCTGCTCGGGCACTTGTGGTCATCGCCATCATTGTGTCCATCTTTGGGGTCATCCTGGGGATTGTTGGTGGAAAATGTACCAGCTTTGTTGAGGGTGAAAGCTCAAAGGCAAAGGTGGCTATTGCGAGTGGTATAATCTTCATCGTCTCTGGAGTGCTGATTCTGGTCCCTGTCTGTTGGTCAGCAAACACTATCATCCGGGATTTCTACAACCCCTTGCTCACAGATGCACAAAGAAGGGAGATTGGGGCTTCGCTCTATATTGGATGGGGTGCAGCTGCACTGCTGATCCTGGGAGGAGGTATACTGTGTAGCTCCTGCCCACCAAAGGAGGAGAACTACGACATCAAGTACTCTCAGCCACGGTCCGTTGCCACCAGCAAAGCCTACGTCTGAAAGAAATCAAGCACGCAAAGACTTTTTACTTGCAAAGACTCTTCTATTTTTCTTTTGTAAAACCTCTTTTTTCCGACCAGTGGATTTTTTTCCCCAAGTAGAAACAGTAGAAGGACAGTGTCTGTTGTGAGTTTATTTACTGAGGTTTTGTGCTGTGATTATACAAATCACAGGCAAGAGCAAAATGTGCATGTGAAATGTGATGAGAGGAATCAAACTCAGGGAAGAAAAAGAGATATTGTAAACAAACAATTCTTGCAATTAATGTTTAATATCACAATATGATATGTTTCATTAATCAGACAATTAAAGATATCTAACTGTTAATAAAATACAATGTCTATGTTTTTTATGAAATCTACGTTAATATACTTATCAAGTTTTTTTGGTTGCTGTTACATAAATTAGCATTTTTTTGCACAAAGATGTCTTGATCATTAAATTTGTCTATACTATTCTGTTATTCAAATGGCTAATTATGTAAAACAACTAATTGATATTGCATTGACATAATTTCATAATAATAGTTAATACTCAATATTCTTATATCAAAGAAAGCATTACAGATCAGATCATGCTTAGACATCATGTTTTAGACATGGTGACTAAACTGTTTAAAAAGTCAGATGTTGGGAAATATCTCCTGTAAAAGCAGTTTGAATAATTTTACTGTAAAATAAAACAATAAACAACTCTCATGCATGTTCTGTCTCTTTCCCCTTCATTCAAAGAAATTAAGCAATATTGTTTTTTCACTATTATTATTATTTCTCCTTTAGATAATTCACCCATTTTTGAGGCCTTTGACATTCTCATAAACTTGTGAATCTTTGCAGACACAATAGAGCCCCTCGACTCCGCCCACCGATGTGTTAATGTAGTGCTTGGGTGCGGTCGAAGGGCTCAATAGTGCCAACAAATGTAGGCTGTGGTAAGGAGGAAGTTTCTCTGATGTGCACGAAACTTGGTATGGTCATTGATGACATCATATAAGACAAAGATCACTTTGTTTTATCTGACTCTGCCAACAGGAAGTCAGCCATCTTGGATGGAATGTGCGATTTTTACATTTTCCCTACACTGTTTTGAGAGTTATGGCTAAAAAGTAATGAAAGCTAATGGATAAATTTGTCTCTTTTGATTTGATACTACAATTCAGGAGAGAAATGCCTCATCAGTTCCACAGTGCCCCCTAGTTAAAAAATGCATATTTGGTCCCTTTGGAATATGCAAAAACTCATTACATTTTGCACACTCAAAGAAGCTTAGCTAAATTTAGCAATTCTTTGGTCTTTTTTTTTTTTAGGTATGGCCGATGGACTCCATAGTGCCCTCTAACATTTCTAAATGTATTTACTACTACGGTTGTCACACAATTTCTCTGATAACCATGTTTATTTTAGGGACCTTGCCCTCAATAGGACAACTGACAGAAGAAGGTAGGGAATTTGTAATACATTTTGAAATTTGCCTTTTCCTCTTTCACTAAATTGTTTCAGATGTGTTTATAATAATGGCAATGACATATAGATTTGAAATTCTTAAGGAATTTTGTATCTCTAATTACTGTTGCCTTGGACAACACATGAAATATTATTATCCTTTTTATATATAGTCATGCCATTTTTAGGTACTTGTACTTTAATTTCATGAACTTTTGCACACTTGTCAGAGTTATCTCCCATTATGGCTTGGCAAGGGTATATTCATGAATGTGTAGAGGGCACCTAGAAAATTGCATGTTCAGGAAACTCTATAGCGCATCTCTTTTCAGCTAGTCACCAAGCCTTGCACATATCTCATGAAGCCAGACAACTTTCACACCACAGACATAAGTTCCACGCAACAGGTATATCAAAAAAAAATATATGCACAGCAATGCCTCGAGATATGAGCATCCCTACATACGAGTATTCCAATATATGATCAAGCCTTCAGGCAGATTTAGGGTGAGGCTGGGTCAAGTATTCCACAAAAAAAGCTTTGTAAAAAAAATATTTTCTCAAACTTCATTATTGACAGTTCTTTAACTTCAATGGGAACATAAACTGTCCTGAACATAAATAGAATATTGAAGAACATGAACGGTTCTTCTGAATATGACCTACTTCTTGCTGCCAGAGACCTGCAGCGCTTTCTCTCACACAGCTGAGCCACATTTGGCTTGAGAGAGGAAACAAGTCAAGTCAAGTCAAGTCACCTTTACTTATATGGGCCATTCTACAGAATTGGTGACATTTGGTGTCCCCCATCCAAAAAACACATTTGACAAGCATTTAAATATTCAAATCTTAGATGTTTACTAAGATCCTTAAATTATTTATTGAAACGCACAATAATATTTTAAATATTTAAAAGCTTTATATTTATAATATCATCAAGTATTGGGTACTTTCAATTAGGAGGTGGCTGTCCCAAACCCTTACATGTAAATTTCAACTTGTGAAAATGATATTTAAATATTTTAAATTTTATTATTAAGCATTTTTTTCCTTTCTTGTTTTTAAACGCATCTTTTTGTTTTGTTTTAAAAAATGAAGTTGAAAAAAATGTTAATTTTTTATTTTATTTTTAAATCATGAATCTTTATGTAAAAAAAACATGTCCCATATTTTCATGTCACTACCAAAACACTGAATGTATTAGTCCATTAGGTGAGACTGATTTTAACCACAGCCCTAAATTTTTAATCAGGAAATATTCCTATGTCCCTCTCCCTCATATGCTATATGGTGAGTAGATTGATCCCATCATTTTGAGGTAAATGTGTTCTTAAGTCTGAAAATCTGTGTGTAACTTTAAGGAATGTCACTACCAAACACATTTTTTCTGCTATTAAGAAAACTTTTTTGGATGTTATTCCAGAAAATGTTTTTATATGTGTACCACTGTTCTGACCAGTGATTGCTAACCATGTGCTGATTTGCATCTTCGAGCTAGGCTCAAAATTATCTAAAATTGTCACTACCAAAACAGTCACGACCAAACTTGAAGTTGCAGTTGTGACATCGTCACAAAAAAAAAAATTTACCTTTCAGACGAGGCTCATGTTTATAACAATAATCTTGAGGGGTGGACTCATTTAAAGTAATGTAATCGTCTGGTTTTAGCCAGGTTTCTGTCAAACACAGCACATATAATTTATAATCTGTAATCATATCATTTACAATAAGTGCTTTTGAGGAAATTCAGTAACCCAAGCTTTATCATTTGTTCATTTGTGTTATATCCGTTCTTAGTTGTTTGTAAATCAAATAAAATTTTAAACGGTTTTGAGAGTTTTTTTGTATTTGCTAATTCGGGGAACAGACACAGTCTCTATAGGATATCTAGGAGAAAGAGTCTCTATGTGTTGGAAGTTATCTGACCTCTGTGACTTGAGACAGCTAGCAGACGGTTGGTTTAGCCAGTTTGTCTCTTCCTGACCTGGGCCCCAGTTAGTCAAGGTTTAGCTCTAAGACTATGTGCCAAATTACTAGAGAGAAGAGCGGCACCATCCCAGGTGGGATGAATACCATGTCTTTTCAACAGGTCAGGTCTGCCCCAAAAACTTTGTTATTTGTTATGTTAATATTTATGTTATTCTGCGGGCACCACTTAGACATCCAGCCATTGAGTGAGGATAATCTGCTAAGCATTTCATCACTCCTGCGCATAGGAAGAGGGCCAGAGGAAATTACAGTGCCTGACATCGTACTTGCGAGTTAACACGCCTCTTTAATATTAGTTCCCTGTCAAGGGAACTCAACACTGCGTCGGAACGCATATGGGAACGCATTAGTGTAATTGTCTCTTGAAGCGCAATTGAAACCAGGTGTGCGAGTGCACGTAGCCGAGTGTGACGTCATGAGCCAGGAGTATAACTGCACGCAGCAGACTAGCAGCCTCAGCTTAGTGTCTTCAACAGCGCTCGAAGCTAACGTGTGTTTGAGTTGCTCTGCTGGCTGTAAGTAGATATATTTCACTTACCTCAAGAAGAAGAAATGGCGGATTCACAGTCTTTCAGGCGTTGTGTCACTCCTTGCCCGCGTTTTATCACGGGTAAGGACACACACGCTCTCTGTGTCTTTTGTTTGGGCGAAGCTCATGCACGCTCAGCGCTCGAGGGCACTGAGTGTGCAGAGTGTTTGCAGCTGCCGCTGCGCACTCTTCGCTCACGCCTGGCAGTCTTCGAGGGGACTGCTCAGGCTCGCGTTCCTCGTGGGTCTGGTCCCGCTGCAGCTGAGGCTCAGCGTCGGCTGCACTCATGGGGATCGCAGCTGGATTTAGCAGCGGGGTCGGAGACGGGCGAGCCCTTTTCTCCTCCCTTACCTGCTGAATCCGCGCTCACTCAGGATTCGGAAGCGCACCATGCGGTGATTACTTCCGACCTGGGTGATGACGCTCTGCTGAACCTCTCTAGTTCCGAGGAATTAGAGGTGGACGTAGTCAGCATTGATGTGGATGAAGCTGAACCGCCATCAGCTTCACCCGCGTTTGAGGAGCTGCTTGAGGTTGTCACTCGGGCAACGGCGAGGCTCGGTCTCGAGTGGCCAGCTGAGCCCAGGGACGCTCGTCCTAAAAGTCGGTTAGACGAGCGTTACCTGCCTGCTCGAGTGCAACCTCAGCGTCGGGGTTTGCCGTTTTTCCCGGACCTCCACACCGAGGTGTCGAGGTCCTGGAAGCGGCCCGCCTCCCATAGGGTGCATAGCAGCGTTTCCGCTAACTATGCTACCATTATGGGAGCCAAAGAGCGCGGCTATGGGGCGATGCCTAGAGTGGAGGAGGCGCTGGCTAACTACCTCGCCCCCCATTCATCGCCGCCCCTTAAAACCCCGACGCTGCCCACCAAACCCCTCCGGGTTACTTCCACCATGGTGGGCAGAGCATACTCCGCGGCTGGTCAGGCTGCAGCGTGTTTGCACACGTCTTCACTGCTGCAGGCCTACCAGGCGGAGCTGCTCGCAGACCTCGACGAGGGCGGGGGAATCGGCCCTGAGGCAGTAGCCGAGCTGCGCAGGGCCACCGATCTTTCTCTGAGGGCTGCTAGGGAAACGGCTGGTTCTATCGGTCGCTCCATGGCAGCCCTGGTGGCCACAGAAAGACATCTCTGGCTCAACCTGACTTCTCTCAGAGAAAAAGATAAGAATGTTCTCATCGACGCTCCTCTTACGCCTCCTGGTCTCTTCGGCGACGCCGTCAAGATGGCCGTCGAGAGATTTCAGGAGGCTGCTAAGCAGGAAGTAGCGTTCCGGAAGATTCTTCCCCGCCGCTCTCGGGCAGCTGGGCTTGCGAGCCAGCCGCAGCCCAGCAGCTCCTCGCACCGCGCTGCTCAGCGGCAGAGTGTGGCTTCTCGCCAGCCTCCCCAGTCGGGTGGCGGCGCTGGTCGCCGCACTCAGCCGCAGCCCTCTGGCAAAAGGACAGATCTGAGGGCTGTCCTTCAGGCCAGGAAGGCTAAGAGCAAGAGGCCCTGACACACTCCGGTCGCGGCCTCGCAGCGCTGGTCCTCCTCGAGGGGTGGACCAGTGCACACCAAGCGCGGTGTACGGCTCGGGGTCTCGAGGGACCCGGGCCGTGCTCTACGAGGGCAGTCTTGTCCAGTCACGCTCCTCTCGGGCCGTGCTGGGCAGGTTGCCCCCTCTGAGGAGGGTCCTAGAGCATCCGCCCCGGCGGTCCTCTGGTTTCGGCCGGGGCCCCGGGGTGGCAAAATATTTATGTCCAGAGGTCGGTCTCGAGAGGCTGATACCCCTAGTAGATTTCCTGGCGGCGTGGCAGCGCCTCCCAGGTATCTCTCGATGGGTCCTGCGTACCGTATCAGAAGGATACGCTGTTCAATTTCGGGTTCATCCTCCCGGTTTCGCGGGTGTATTACCAACAGTGGTGAACCCCGAGCAGGCTCTGGTCATGGAACAAGAAGTAGACTCACTGCTGAGGAAAGAGGCCATAGAATATGTACCCCTCTCAGCCAGAGAATCAGGTTTCTACAGCCGGTACTTCATAGTTCCCAAGAAGGGTGGAGGCTTGCGCCCTATCTTAGATCTTCGCACTCTGAACAGTTTTGTCAGGCGACTGAAATTCAGAATGTTAACTCTGAAGCAGATCGTAGCTCAAATCAGGTCCGAGGACTGGTTTGTCTCGATAGATCTCAAAGACGCGTATTTCCACGTCTCCATCCTTCCTCAGCATCGGAAGTTCCTCAGATTCGCCTTCGGGGGGAAGGCTTATCAGTACCGGGTTCTTCCGTTCGGCCTGGCTTTGTCTCCTCGCACTTTCACCAAGTGCGTGGATGCAGCTCTAGCTCCGCTCCGATCCCGAGGGATCCGGATCTTGAATTACATCGACGACTGGCTCATCTTGGCCCAGTCTCGAGATTTGGCGGCTCGGCATCGAGATGTCGTTCTCGCACATATGAAGGAGCTCGGGCTGAGACTAAACGCCCAAAAGAGTGTAC
The DNA here is from genome assembly GCA_037043235.1 of Rhodeus uyekii. Lineage (NCBI taxonomy): Eukaryota > Metazoa > Chordata > Actinopteri > Cypriniformes > Acheilognathidae > Rhodeus > Rhodeus uyekii. The sequence goes on along the minus strand of JAWRVZ010000339.1, from coordinate 240,890 downwards.
TCTGGCCGAGGCAGAGCACGACTTTCCTAGGCGTTGTATGGGATTCTGTGTCAATGTCGGCACGGCTTTCCCCCGTGCGCATTACATCAATCCTATTGGCAGTCAACGACATAAAGCTAGGCCAGCTGGTCACTGTCAGACACTTCCAGAGAGTTCTGGGGCTCATGGCAGCAGCCTCCTGCGTGATACCGCTAGGTTTGCTTCACATGAGATGTCTGCAGTGGTGGCTCAAGACCAGGGGGTTTTCCCAGAGGGGGAACCCTTCCCGCCTGATCAAGGTCTCAAGGCGCTGCCTGCGAGCCTTGAGTCAGTGGAAGAATCCCTGGTTTCTTGCCCAAGGACCCGTACTGGGACCAGTCCGTCACCGCGTGACGCTGTCGACAGACGCCTCCCGCTCGGGTTGGGGGGCGGTCCTGAGGGACCGCTCAGCTCAAGGTTTATGGAACGAGGCCTGCCTCTCTCTGCATATCAATGCGTTGGAGATGTTGGCAGTTTGGAGGGCGCTTCAAGCCTTTCTCCCAGACCTCCGGGGCCACCATGTGTTAGTCCAGTCCGACAACATGGCGGTGGTATCCTACATAAACCATCAGGGGGGTCTCCGCTCCCTTCGGCTTTCCAAGCTGGCCGGGCGGATCCTCCTCTGGGCTCGGAACAAACTCAGCTCCCTACGGGCAGCTTATATTCCGGGATCCCAGAACACGGGAGCAGACTTCCTGTCGAGGCAGGGGCCGAGGCCCGGGGAATGGATGCTCCACACCGAGGTGATGGAGCAGATATGGGAGAAGTTCGGTCAAGCCCAAGTGGACCTCTTTGCGTCCCACGAGGCGACCCACTGCCCTCTGTGGTACTCCCTCTCTCCTCCAGCTCCGTTGGGACTGGACGCGATGCAACAGGAGTGGCCGAGGCTACCCCTGTATGCTTTTCCCCCAGTAGCTCTGCTCCCGGGGGTTCTAGAGAAAGTTCGCCAGGACAGGGTCCGTCTCACCTTAGTTGCCCCGCGGTGGCCGGGCAGGGTGTGGTTCTCGGACTTGGTGTCCCTCCTAGACGGCACTCCTTGGAGGATTCCCGTCAGAGTGGATCTTCTGTCTCAGGCACAGGGCAGGATCCTTCATCCTCGCCCGGAACTGTGGAATCTGTGGGTCTGGCCTCTGAGGGGGCCCGACTCATAGACTCGGGTCTCTCGACTGAGGTCGTTGAGACCATTCTCCACTCTAGAGCCCCATCCACGAGGAAACTCTACGCCAGGAAGTGGGCCTTCTTCACTTCCTGGTGCGGTAGCAAATCTGTAGACCCAGTGACCTGCCAGGTCGGTATCGTCCTGGAGTTCTTACAGGAGAGGTTCGCCGCTGGGCTGTCCCCCTCCACGCTTAAGGTGTACGTGGCTGCCATTGCGGCTTACCACGTGCCCCCGAGTGGTATACCCCTGGGTCGGGACCCCCTAGTAGTTCGTTTCCTCCGTGGCACTCTCAGGCTGAGGCCTGCGGTACGCTCCAGGGTTCCTTCCTGGGACCTGTCCCTGGTACTCCAGGCCTTGTCCCAGGAACCCTTTGAGCCGCTTGAGGACATCTCAGAGAAATTTCTCACTCTTAAAACGGTGTTCCTCCTAGCCATTTCCTCATTCAAGAGGGTTGGTGACCTTCAGGCCCTGTCAGTGGCCCCCTCCTGTCTGGAGTTTGCTCCTGGTCTGGCGAAAGCCTTTCTCTCTCCCAGACCAGGGTATGTTCCGAAGGTCCTCTCGAGCCCAGCTCGTCACTTTGTACTGCAGGCCTTATGTCTTCCCCCCGTTGATGATCATGACCAGGAGTTCAGGAGCAAGGTCTGTCCAGTGCGAGCACTGGACGCCTACGTCCGCAGAGTGGCTTTATGGCGTAAGTCTGACCAACTCTTCGTATGCTTCGGGGCTCCTAAGGGAGCTCCAGCATCTAAACCTACTTTAAGCAGGTGGATAGTTGAGACTATCTCACTAGCTTATGAACAGACGGGTCAGCAGTGTCCTCTGCATGTCCGCGCCCACTCTACCCGGAGCATGGCTACCTCTAAAGTTTTTTTTTCGCAGGGGCTCCCCTTGCCGATATTTGTGATGCGGCTGGCTGGTCCTCACCGCATACTTTTATTAGGTTCTACCAGTTAGACCTTAACCCCGCTTTGGGAACCTTGGCCCTTTCGTAGTGAGCTACGTTAGCTTGGCATACTCCGTTCGCTGAGGCGGCGTGGGTATTCTCGTTCCCATATGCGTTCCGACGCAGTGTTGAGTTCCCTTGACAGGGAACGTCTCAGGTTACTTACGTAACCCTAGTTCCCTTAGAGGGAACGAGACACTGCGTCTCGTAGCCTCAGCTCCATCGCACGCCGACTGTTTTCAGACACTAGTTAAGCTGAGGCTGCTAGTCTGCTGCGTGCAGTTATACTCCTGGCTCATGACGTCACACTCGGCTACGTGCACTCGCACACCTGGTTTCAATTGCGCTTCAAGAGACAATTACACTAATGCGTTCCCATATGCGTTCCGACGCAGTGTCTCGTTCCCTCTAAGGGAACTAGGGTTACGTAAGTAACCTGAGACGTTTTAGTGATCTCCTACTGGCGAATTTTTTTGCAAACCCCGAGGCCGTCAACACAACCGAATTCCACAGTATATATATATATATATATATATATATATTAGTATACGAGCAAATCGGTGTACGAGCATGGAGGGTCAAATTGGTATACGAGCATTGTATCGGTGTACGAGAAAATTTTTCCTTCACCCACGCGCATTTTTGTGTGGAAAAAGTCCTAAGGCTCAGCATCGTCGTGCGCATTTTTACAGGAAATATCCTAAACAGCCTCTCATAACACAGTCACGCGGTTCCAACCCCATTATCACCCCTTAACTCGTTCATTCTCTCAGTGTCGCTTGATTTGGCTCCATCATTCACCACAGTGATACTTTTATAAGTGATTTACAGCGATTTTACCTCCTGTTGTTAACATTAATTAAATGTGATCGCTATTGTTCACGTAGTGAAATATACACATACAGTACCTCTAAGCAGTGACTGTCACGGTTCATGAATTCATTGTCTCCTAGTTCTGCCTATCTCCCCACCTATCTCCGGTGCGTTCGTTCGCGGCGCCCATGCGTTTGTTCGTTCGAGGCTACCGTGCGTTCGTTCGAGGCCACGGCTCTCATGCATTCGTTCAAGCAAAGGTATGCTGCGGAGTTTCTCCTGGGGATTCTTGTGAATGTCATCAAAAGCAGGTAAAATCCTGCCAAGACACCGAAAAGGCTACTTGGAAGATATCTTAAAAGGTGTTGCAATGCGATAAAGTTACATAATTGCAAACAGGAAATGGCTCATCGCATTGTGGGTCACAGATGTAGCGCCACCAACTGGAAGCTACAACATTCTTTGAAAAATATCCATTTATGGCATACTAGACACCCACACAATCGTTTTCTTAATCTAACATCTAATATCTAATAATCTATATCCTTTTGACATGTATGATCACAGCTTCCGCTTCTTCACCAGAATGGTTCACTTTCTTGAATAATGAACCGGCCACAACATAAGAAATGAATGGGGATGTAACACTTCTATATGTAGTTCACCTGAGTATAACCAGATTAAAAACAAACTGTGTGCATCCTGATCAAAACGTACTGATGCCAAGCCTCCTTTTACTCAGTTGTGCAGTTTCCTTCCTCTACAGTGCCATTGGTATTTTTTTTTATTGAGTCATTAACAATAGGCACCTGTTGCTGCTCATCTCATAGAAATCAACTGTATCCACATTCCCTGCTGTGGAATCTGGTCTGGTTTAACCTGGTTTCAGGTCTATCCAACTTGGACTCCTCCTTTTGGAAAAAGTCTTAAAACTCTGAAGGTTAGGAACAGAAGTCATTTCTACAATAAAGAGAGGAACGAACGCTGTTGAGTCAACAAAGTCAAGCAAACAAGACAAAATGGTATCTATGTGTCGACAGATGCTGGGCATGTCCCTGGGAATTATTGGATTCATCGGAAATATTGTGATTTGTGCGCTTCCTATGTGGAAGGTGACAGCATTCATTGGTGCCAATATTGTGACTGCTCAGATATTCTGGGAAGGCTTGTGGATGAACTGTGTGGTACAAAGCACTGGACAGATGCAGTGCAAAATCTACGACTCCCTCTTGGCTTTACCTCAGGACTTGCAGGCTGCTCGGGCACTTGTGGTCATCGCCATCATTGTGTCCATCTTTGGGGTCATCCTGGGGATTGTTGGTGGAAAATGTACCAGCTTTGTTGAGGGTGAAGGCACAAAGGCAAAGGTGGCTATTGCGAGTGGTATAATCTTCATCATCTCTGGAGTGCTGATTCTGGTCCCTGTCTGTTGGTCAGCAAACACTATCGTCAGGGATTTCTACAACCCCTTGCTCACAGATGCACAAAGAAGGGAGATTGGGGCTTCGCTCTATATTGGATGGGGTGCAGCTGCACTGCTGATCCTGGGAGGAGGTATACTGTGTAGCTCCTGCCCACCAAAGGAGGAGAACTACGACGTCAAGTACTCTCAGCCACGGTCCGTTGCCACCAGCAAAGCCTACGTCTGAATGAGATCAAGCACGCAAAGACTTTTTACTTGAAAAGACTCTCTTTAAATCTATGGACAATCAACAAGCCATTCTTGCAATTATTGCACAATTGCAACTGTGTTTAATAAGACAATAGGAATATTTTGTTAATAAAAAAATTAAAGATAACCAACTGTTAATAAAATACAATGTAAATGGTTTTATAAAATGTGCATTAACCGTATCAAGTTATTTTTTGTTACGTAGATTCGCATTTTTTGCATCATTACATTTGTTGTACTATTTTGTCATGAAAATAAATGGTTCTGTAAAACAGCTCATTGACATTGCATTGACATCGTTTCATAGTAGTAGTCTGACTCCATTATTCTTATATCAAAGAAAGCATTACCGACATTGTGACTAAACTGTTGAAAAACTCAGAGATATTGACAAATATCTCCTGTAAAAGTAGTTTGAACAATTTTACTGTAAAAACATCAACATTTTGCTGTGAAATAAAACAGACTTTTTCCAGACTCAAAGAAATGAAGCAAGAATTATTTAAAGAATTAAAAGAAATTAAGGAATTACAGGTTTTTTTACATACGTGAACTCAAGGTAAAATAAATGTTTTATTATATATATATATATATATATATATATATATATATATATATATATATATATATATATATATATATATATATATAATTATTATTATTTATTTATCACTTTGTTGTGTGCCAGCCATTTGTGCTGGCAAATCAGCAAGTGGTCCTAATGAGCTGGAACAGTGCATTTATTAGAATTGTGTTTTGAAACATTATTCTTTCTTGGCAATAGAAGAGCTATGTTAACATGTTAACACATGACTGTTTTTGTTTTTGTTAAAATCTCAGTGGAGAAAGAAGTCCTACTGATGGAGAGAAATCATTTTGTAATATTGCCAGTAAACTTAAAACAACTTGTTTATTAATTAAAATGTGTTTAAAATCACCAGATCTCTTGAAAGGCTTGTGGTTGATAGACAAAGGCTTTTCAGTTGATGACTTTGTTCATTCATATTTGAAGCAAGTCATCAACCGATGGCGCACCTCACAGAAACTGGCTGTATCCACATTCCCTGCAGTGGAATCTGCTCAGGTTTAACCTGGTTTCAGGATTCTGAGAAAAACGTAATTTCTAAAGTTAACAGGGGAGAAAACACTTCCAAGCCAACAAAGCCAAGCAAATGAATAAATAAATAAATAAAAATGGTGTCCGTACAGTTCTCATTAGTTTCTGTGGTTCTACAATTGTGTAATTTGATTCAGCTGTTCATGTTCAACCCTCTTTTTCCTCTGTTTATGTACTTGTATGTCAATGGCCTGTGTTCTCCTTCTCCCTCTGAGGTGTATTAATAAAGACTGTTTACTATTAATTACTAATTATTAATTAAAGGACATTATTAAAGCTTTCCTGTAGCTCAATCAGTTGCTTACAATGTCATTGGTTTGATTCCAGGGAAAGCAAGAACTTATTCAATGTGTTGCAAGTTTCTTTGGATAAAAAGCTTAAAAAAAAATATTTTTTATAAATGTAAATGTTTAGTTTGATATTCCTTGTTGTGTGCTTTCTCTAACACACAAGCATGTTCACACTTTAGTGATCGTAAAGTTTAAGTAGTTTTTTTTTTAACCTAAAACCATACCTGAACAAAAGTTGTTTCAGGTTCTTCTATGGAAAGCAATGGTTTATATGCAGAGAAATATTATGGCGTTAATCAGAATTTGGTCAAATTCTGATTATGGATCTTCTGAGACATCTGTGCCCAAAGAATGCTAGTGCATCTCTGAGATTCGTTTCAGCAAATTAGGTCATTTCAAGAAATGAGGTTTGGCACAGCAAAAGGTTGTTTTACTGAAACTGGTTTCAAGTCCTCCCAAACTGGTCAGACAGCTCACAATGGCATTTGTCTGAATATTATCAACAGGAATGAAAAGAATCACGTTACTTTTGGAAAATATTTGTTTCTTGGGTTTAAGTACTATATTTAAAATGTATTAAATATATATAAAGAAAGCAACACTGATTTTAACCTCTGGAAATCTTTCTTATTAACATGAGGCGTCTAAACATGTTTAATCAAACAAGAGCACCATCCATCCTGGATTGGAATAACTTCCTTTACATTCATGCATTTGACAGACACTTTTACACTTTTATGGGATCGAACCCATGACTTTGGCGCTGTAAACACCAATGGTTTACTGATTGAAAGCTACAGCTAACTATTCTGTGTGAACCATGTGTCGAGTAACAGCCTTCATACCAACATTGTGAGCTCTCAGACTTTCTGTGAGGGAATCTGAATGGTCTGAAGACTCATTTTATAAAAATACATTTAATTTGTAGTGCGCCTTTCTTAAACTTTTCCATCGTGCTGGGATTCCCATTGCACCTGTCTCAAGGAAATGTACCAAATTCATAGTTGAGGAACAAGGAAAAGTAAAAGCATCCATTGTCCTATGTCTTAACACTGTGAAAAAAGCACTTGTTGTTGGCGTTTATCCTCATTCTGTTTTTTTTATTATTTTGTTTTGTGTGCGTGCCAGAGGAACATACTGTACACAATACTAGGAAAACCCACTGTTCAGGTTTCCACCAGTCAACCAAACATACTCTCTGCTCTCTGAGAACAAGATGACACAGCTATTGTTTCTGTGCTGCTTGACAAACTTTATGAAAATACAGGTTCTAGGGGAAATAGTTTAGTTCACAGACTGTTGATTTAGTTTACTGTAGTTTATTAATTATGAACAGTTGATTTGTATTGCACTTACATTGTGTTTCTTCTTCTGATAGGGACTAAACAAAGAATTGTAAATGTGACTGAGCAATTTGACATAAAAGCATAAAAGCTTTTTTCGTGTTTTTTGAAACATTTTGAACCATTTGAATTCAAGATCATATAAACTGAGTTCAGGAGTTTCAGTTAAACTGAAAACCAGTTCTCCCACTATAAACCTTCCTTATAGGGCTCTTATTACATGGTCCTCCATATACATACACAAACATTCTCTGCTTAGTTTTTATTCAAAGGGAGATAAATAAGAAAAAGCTCTCACTGAAATTACAATTACAAAGCTTTTCTTATTTTTCCCCTTTTTAATGGTCCTGAGTCACAGTGTTATTTCAGATAAACACTACAAGGAAATACAATGTATTATTTTAGGCCAAGCGCATACAGAATCTTTTACGTCAGAACACGTGCACTGCATTCTCAGAAATGTAATCAAGTCATGTTAAAGACAAAGATGTATGTAGAAAGTATGACAACCCGCTCTCTGTTGAGAAATCTCTTTCTCAGTGAGTATCGGTTTCATGCCAACTCTGAAAAACACCTGTCTTAGTTGAGTGAATTCACCTGGATTTTGTAATCTACTGCCCCCTATCGAGAGAAATTCATTCAAATGCTGCTTTATTAGAGCTGCAACTAAATCACATCGGTTTCAGTATTTAATCATTTATGTAAACAAGAATTAAATGTTGTCTCAGTTTCTCTGTTTTCTGTCGTCCACAGCTCCTCCATGGCTCTGCAGGTCTTGGGAATCACTCTTTCAATGATTGGCTTTGCAGGAACTATCATCATCTGTGCTCTGCCCATGTGGAAGGTCACCGCCTTTATCGGCACGAACATTGTGGTGGCACAGGTCTTCTGGGAAGGATTGTGGATGACGTGCGTGTACGAGCAGATTGGGCAGATGCAATGTAAACTGTATGATGCCCTGCTGGACTTGGATCCTTCCCTACAGGCGGCGCGTGGGCTAGTGGTGACCACCATGGCTTTGGCCTGCTTGGCTTTCCTCATTTTTCTGGTTGGGGCTGATTGTACCAACTGCCTCAGTAACCCACGCGCCAAAGCACGGATTGTGGTGGTGTCCGGGATTACCTTTATGCTTTCTGGTCTCACTACTGTTGTGCCTGTGTCCTGGACGGCCGACTCCATTATCAGAGACTTCCATAATCCCATAGTGCACGAAGCGTTAAAGAGAGAGATGGGCGCAGCCCTCTATGTGGGCTGGATAACAGCAGGGTTTCTGTTCGTCGGAGGAGCCGTTCTCTGCACCAGCTGCCCACCAGAACGGGACAACTATTCACCTAGATACATCTTAACAAGATCTGACACCCACAGTGGCTACGCCATAAAGAACTATGTCTGATATTCAGCACATGGCACTGAGTGATGCGAACATACTGGTCGAATGCAAAACGATACATGAAAAAACTTCATCAGATCCTACAGAATTTACTTGACGTTGAAATTTCTCTACTGATTAAGAAGAGATTTCTTTTCTTAATCAGTATAGAAATTTACAGAAATCAGTAAAGATGACAACATTTCAGCAAGCGTCCAGTGTTTGAATATATGGTGAATGAGAGTGTGTTCAGGTTTCTCTGACTGTACATTACAGTAAACATCCAGATAGTATAACAGAAGTACAACCTTATAAATCAAAGGAGAGTCCCCGTGAAGAGACACAAACAAATATGTGTGTGTATTTGAGACAGTGCAAGATAAACAGTGTGTGAAAGAGACAGCGAGTGCATTTAGTAGTTTTCTGCTTTGTAAGGACTGAAAACCCAAATAAACATTTCCTCCAATAAGACAACCTGATCTCATTGTTTTTAAAACTCTATCTCTCTCTAATTTTAACATTATCAATGTATTATATAATAAGTATTCTACAGTATTACATAGATGTTTCTGACTACTGACCTCTAAACCACACACACACACACAAATAGAAACTGTAAATAGAATTCTAACGTGTTTATTGTAAAAGTAATAATTTGTTAATTCGTTTTGTGGGAAGTACAGAGTAAAATTTTACATTTTAAATTATTATTTATAATCAAACATATAAACCACTTTCGTTCAAATAATGTACATTTTAAAATATGTTAAAATAGAAAAGTTATGTTTTTTTTTTTACTGTATTTTTCATCAAATAAATCCATCCTTGGTATGTCACGGAACAATTAAGGGAGGACTCAAGTATGCAGGATAAAAACTGCCCTCAAGGGGGAAAACATTAACTAAACAAGATAACTGAACAAACGAATAACACAAACAAACTGGACGAAACGGCTAGGCCAGACACAGAGAATGAGTAGACCTGGACATCGGAATGACAACGACACGAACAGGACAGTGAACACGAAGGGATTGAATAGACCTCAAGAGGAAGATAACGAACCGAGAACAGCTGAAAACACTCAGGTGAAACAAGATAACAAGGTGGGCGGGATACACGCTAACAAGACATCTTTTATTTGTTACAGCAAGATCTCAAGTAATATTACTATGAATATGAGTAACATTATTACTTTAGGGTTAGTTATTTGTGACAGGTCTGATGCATAATTGACAGTTTTAACTATATTAATGCATGTGACGTATTACTGCCCAGTCCTGCTGCCGGAGGGACAATGTCCTGAAGTGTTTGTTTACTCTCCTTCTCAAGAAACTGCTGGAACTTTCTCTAACCAACAAGTTTGACCATTCAAGATTTAGTTAAAAACCAATTAGGTAAAACCCAAAATAGATTGTGTGGAACTGAACCACTAGATGTCCCTAGAAGATCTGATGATGATGCTTAGAAAAGAATTGTTGGCGAAGAGAGAAGGAAGAAGAGAAGTAAAAGTTCAAGTTGAATGATACTGAGATGGTTATAGCATTTTCTAAATTTCTGCCAAATTTCTTGGTGTTCTTTTAAGCCAATTCATTCAAAATGTGATTCAAACTAGTTAAAACTGTCTGCGATTAGATGATGTAAATGTTATATTTGGAGCACAAACAGATAAAGCTGGTCTAGATTCAAACCCGAGGAGTCAGAGAGAGAGAGAATTTGCTAAAAACAACTGAATTTGAACAAATTTCTATATTTTCAATGTCCAGTCATATTCAATATTTCTCCCATCAACCAATGTATTTTTTACATTGGCACCACAATAACTAATATTTTTCTCGTATCTTTCTCCTAACGTATCCCTAATCCTACTATTTATCCTATTCATCTCACGTGGACACAGTCCATGAAATGCATCAGTCGCCCTCATCAGATATTCTGAAAGTGCTTTCTCTCGTTCATCAGTCAAGACATTCTTTTCACTTGGAAGTTTCCTTCTCTTCCAACATTTTCCTCTTTTTACAGAATCTGTACAAGGTTACATGGCAAATGCTTTCCAAGCTCTTTTACATCATCTGATACTCTCTTGAAAATGCTGAGACACCCCTCAGTTTCTCTTTCTCTAGGCAAATGAAATTCAAAGGAAACATAAATACAACAATAACATAGCTTGAGTTTGAACATGTTTCATTGACGTCACAACTAACCCAGAGTTATGCAGCATGAAACAGAATCACAGCCAAAACATGAGCACTGTCAACATGAGAAATGTGATGCCCTTACATTAATGCACCAATAGATGGCACTCCAGCTTCTTGAGATAGAGAGAAGTGTGAAGGAAGAGAAGAGAAGAGAATTATGTTTTGAAGGAATAAATCTATCCATATCTAGCTTAGCATAAATTAGAAATTACTGATGGCGTTTAGGACTAAGGGATTTAAAGGTTTAATGATTAATTAATGATTGAATGAAAGCTGTAGAAAACACAAACTGCAGATGGTATTGGGTGGAATGTGTGGGGGTCTTGGTGATTGAATAGATTGGGGCAATTGAGTTAACCACAAGTAATGTGTGGGGGAAGTTCTGGGGAGTTAACCAAATGGGTATCTGGTTTGTGTGTCTTGCTGTATGTTAATCTATGTGTGCAGGAACAAAACAGGAATCAGGATTGGAGGAGATCTCTATTGGAGCAACACCTACCAGTGGCCATTTCTCTGTTCCAGCAGCAATTTTTTACATTATGTTACAAACATAAATAAATAATATACATAATATACAGCATAATATATAATATGCATATATATATATATATATATATATATATATATATATATATACAGCATATACAAAAGCAAAAAAAGTATATCAAGTATATTCAAATATTACAATATAGCGATTGCACTAAAAAAAAAAGAAACCACACAGACACAATAACCATAAAATTAACTTTGACCTCGAGATTAAAGCAGACATTGCCATCACAAAAATAAATGAAGTAATAAATATGTATTTTGGACTCAAAAGTCCTAGTTTTCCCCTCTAAAATATGCCAAATCACACACTTCCCTACTGTAGATATAGTGAAAACTGTCTGTGACAACAGAAGTATCATATAAGTTTTGGTCCTCCAATGAGATTCTGCAGTGAGCTTATGATGGACACGTTACCATCCCATGAGGCCACAGGATAGGATCTGTGAATGACAAGGAAGCCACATGATAAGGGTAACATGGAGAATGCAGTCAGTCCAAAAAACATTCACACTGTATAGAACATGCTTTTTTAGCAGTTGTGAATTAAATACTTCTTCAAAATAGTTTTATAATTATTTTATACAAAATAAGTACCTACTCCTACTCTTGTTTCTGCCACAGGGCTCTACTTCCTCACATGTGAAATAAAGGCTAAACTGAGCATGTGTGAACGGAATCAGGTGATTTGTAACTGGTTCCTGATTGGAGAAACGCCGTTCTACTTCCATCCTTTGTTTTATTTCCTATCAAAGACCACAGACTTTTTTCATGGACAACATTTTCCCAAAAGCTTTTTGACTAAATCTGTTACAAACCTCTGTCATGAATAGAGTTTCATGCAAAATATGAAATCAAACCAATAACAACACAAATCTAGGAAATAAGTAGTTGCTATCATTAAAGTTCTGGAGTTGTCAGTATTGATGCGTAAGCATATTCACTCCAAACTGAGCTCTCTCTTCATGTCTCATCGTGTGAGGAAATAGAGGGATTTGTTATGAAACCATGGTAAAAACACAGAAGGATCCTCCACATTTCAACCACAGTGTGTCTCTCCGCCCACAGCTGGAATGCAGTACAGCTGGTTTCCATGCTTTGGGAACTACTTCTGCTCCTCGATCCTGAATAAACACAAACATGGATATCAAAATTGAATTTGCTAGTCTTGGGCTGGCCAGTGCAGGCTGGTTTTGCTCGATCCTTACAAGATTTCTCCCCGTGTGGATAGTAAATGGAGTGGTGGAAAACACTACAACAGTACTTCCATTGTACTGGGATGGAGTGTGGTTAAACTGGCAACACCACACAACCGGCAGACTTCACTGCACTTTCTATCAGTCCCTGCTTTCTCTGACGGAACATTTTATCACCTGGAAAATCCTCGTCATCACATCTATAGGAATGGGATCTATTGCCATTGCAGTTTACGCTATTGGTTGGATACGTTATCCAAAAAATATACGATTTAAAGCTGCCTCTGGGCCAGCGTTTGCTCTAAGTGGGCTGCCTTTATTGGTGGTGATCTCCTGGACGACACATTTAACAGATTTTACTCGGGAGTGGGGAGCAGCGATCATCACTGGCTGGATGGGAGTAGTGTTGCTTGAGGTGGGTGGAGGAGTGCTAAGCATTATTTGCTATAGAGCAGTCCAGAAGCAGATACAGGATGAAAGACAAGCACAAACTTCAGAGCCAGGGGTTCAGTATCCACTCCAAACTATTCACAGCACTGCATTTATACAAAGCCCCCTTACTGGATAACTGTCTTAATGAACAGATTTAGTAGACTGTGTCTCTAAGAATGTTTACTCTAATAATTAATGAGACATTTAAAAAGATCTGCGTGTGAGCACTTATTTGCTATCTATTTAATGTTAGACAAAGATAACTCTGCTCTGGTTCTTGATTCAATGTTTGACAACTGACACTTTGAATATTGTTCTTCTTCATTACGATCACCCCATGAAGAGATCTACACAAAAATTAAAAATATTTTTGGTGTATCTCTTTCTCTTTTCTCTCTCTTGCATGTAAACATTCTTCGTGTTGCTGCTCTCCTTAGTTCATCTGAAGAACTGCACTTAACAGTTTTATCAGCTGTTTTGTAGTCCTTTGTACTACGAATTTATTTAATAATGAATTGATTGAACAATTTGTAACTCCAGATTCCAACAATACATGAGGTTTATTTGTAAATGATGGATGACATGCCATGAATACATATGGCATAGAGCTTCAGCTTCACCACGTTTCATCTGCCATCTGCAAACTTTCCAGTTATTGCCATCCCATAATTCAACGCACAATGCCCCTATGTTTGTCTAGAAGTAACCACACTATCCCTCCTTCCCAATCTTATATCTGCTGTTGGCCAAAGTGAAAAATGTCTGAAAAATTTCCCTCTTCCTATTCTTTCTGCCAAAGTTTTATTGTTCCTTAAAGAGTAATATTTTTACACTTCCATACATTACTTCCAATTCAAATTCTTTCCGTAGGTTTTATTTTTGTACTGTATTTTCCACCCACTATATTCCCTATTTTATTTTAAATTATTCTACTATTAAATCTGATCTAACCTCACTCTTCCTTCCTGTTGTTGCCATTAGATGAGTCATATAACTCTTTTACCAGGTCCGTTTTCCTTCATCCACCCAAGGACCCATAAATTGCCACAAGTTCTGTACAAACGACTGACAGTTTATCTGACCTTTGGGTAAACATTTGACTATATTTGCAAACTGTCCAGCTCAATTTCAGAAGTGAAGTCACCTCTGCTTTATATTTGCATGTTTTGATGTCCACAAGTTCAAGAAATCATATTCAATGTAATGTAATGTAATGAACTGAGAGGTAAGACCTCTTGTATGAAACATATTTTGGATTTCAAAAATCATAAGATTACTTACTTTTGACACTTTATTGATTTAATTATTATTGTGATTATATATGTATTTTAATTATGTCATGATTCATGTCTTGTGCTCTCTTGTCTTGTGCTTAATGACTCTTATTTTGAAGTATTGTTTTGTTCCCATTGTTTTTTTCATTTAGTTCCTGTTTCCTTTGTTTCATTCCCTTTTTCAAATGCTTTGTTATCAACAAATAGCATGTACAAGAGAAACTTCCATTTTACAACAGAAGTATTTTACATAGGTCACAATACAATCAAAATTCTTAGAAAAAAGAAAAAAGGAAAAAAAACAAAACAAAAGAAAGCAACAAAGTATATACATATCTATGTTAAATACGCACAAGTAGATAATTTTTGTGTGAAAATGTTACATGAAAAACATATTTGTCACGTATATGTTCTGTTTCATTTTCCTGGACTTTTAGCTTGTTTTTATCAGTGATGTGTTTCTCTGACTTTGTTTACATTAGTTTCTTTAGACACTGATTCTCATCATAGCTGTTTCTCATCATTATCACGGTGTATTTAAATTTCCATCTTTTCAGTTCTCACTGTTCTGCTCTCATTAATGCTTGTTTTGAGTTTACATGAGTGGATTATTAAAGCCTTTGAAGCATTCTTCATGTTTGTGTATGTATTTTCTTCTCCTTCTTAATCACTGTAAAATTGGGTTTGCCATTTGTAAATATACATAAATATAAAGTTTATCATAAAACCAGCATCCTTTGATCAATGGTTTGTAATACAAAACCCAAATATCACTCATAGGATAAAAGAAAAGTATTTAAACTATTAACAGAAACAAATCTCTTGACAACTTTTTTTCTAGAAAAACATGCATCTCGGTAGAACCGAAACAAATGAGAAATGCTTTTGGTAGAACTTTTGCAAAAAGAGCATTTTATTTCAATATCAACTCTCACACCTTGTGACCCTGATATAGGAACTATATATATATATTTTTTTTTAAATAAGTTAACAATAGGAATAAAAAAGTCATAAAAACACTTGGTACAGTTGGTGTTGCACCTTGGTACAGTTGATATGTTCTTTTCATAATGTACAGTGGTGTGAAAAAGTGCTTGCCCTCTAAACCTTATATCTTATACCTAATATTGTTATATTGCGATAACTTGCAATGAGTGTCTTACAACTGTGGAGAAATTTTGGCCCACTCATCTTTGCATAATTGTTGTAATTCAGCCAAATTTCAAGTTCTTTTTCATGGGAACTCGACTTGCGTCAAAAACGCAAAAGGAATGACTTGGGAATGGAAGGGAATGACCTCCCTCTGAGGTAAATCCCCAGCGCTGCCCACCAAGCTATGCGGGTCACTTTACTCTGGTAGGCAGAGCATATTCCACTCCAACCTGGCAGTGGTAGGCTTAGAACCCTACTTCTACTGCAGGCTTCACAAGCGAAGTTGCTCGGGGACCTCGATGAGGGCGAGGGCTCTCTCTCGTGGCCTCTAGGGAGTCGGCCTCTTCGAGAAGTTGGCAACTCCAAGATTATGGCTCTGGCAGCTACGGAGGATTTTAAAAAAGAGAAAGATCCTGATGTCCCTCTGTCAGGCCTTTTCAGCAACTCGGTCTGATGATCTGTCGTCGAGAGCTTTCGGGGGGCTTTGTACAGCAGGTGGCAATCAGAAAGTTTTGCCTCACAGCTCCTCTCTTAGGGCCTCTCAAGTGGGGTGTTGCCAACCATTACCCCCTCAAGAGTACTAAGGGGTCGGGCCAACCCTCTTAGGCTCAGCCTCTGGTATGAGGATGGATCTGAGGACCATTCTCGCCACCAAGCAGGTCTGGAGCATGAGAATCTGAAACTTACACCAGGCCTCACTTAGGTGATCTTCCCCAACTGCCGCCTCCGAGTCGGGTTGCTCAAGGGGAGTTGCCCCCTCTAAGGAGGGTCCAAGAGCATTCAACCCAGACGTTCCCTAAGGAACCGGGGCCCTGTGGTGGATGTTCATTTTGTACCAGAAGCCAGTCTCGAGAGGCTGGTTCCCTCAGTAAAGTTTCTGGCCAAGTGGTCACATCTTCCAAATGTCTCTCGCTGGATCCTGCGCATAGTATCCACAGGATACGCCATTCAGTTTGAGGCTCTTCTTCCTTGTTTCTCTGGGTTTCTACCCACAGTGGTGGGCCCCAGCACGCTCTGGTCATGGAACAAGAAGTATACTCTGCTGAGAAAAGGGACCATAGAACGCCATCCACCCCTCTTGATCAGAGGGTCCAGCTGTGCAGCCGTCTCTCCTTTGTTCCAAGTGGATGGGGTTTGCGGCCCAGTGAGATCTGTGTCTTTTTCAAATGCATAGTGATGGAAGATCGTGTCTAAACCAGATCTGAGGATTGGTTTGTCATCTTCTATTTAAGATGCTCATTCTCATATCTCCATCCACGAAGCTCCGCAGGTTCACATATGGGGTGAAGGTGTTCCGTTTTCTGAAGCTTCTTCTTTGGCCTTCCTCCATCACCCCACATTTCACCCTTTGCTGTGACACAGCGCGTTCTAAGAACATCCCTTGATGACTGGCTATCTCTCCAGTCGCCAGGCTATTTATTTATTTATTTATCGTATGGCAGTTACACACTGGTTTATAAACAATTACAATTAAAATAAAAATTTACAATTATGCAGATATAAACTCGCATTCTTTGTCAGGTGTTTGATGTCCTCGGCTGGTCCATTGTATCTGGTCATGGGACACTCGAATACCATGTGATGTATAGTTTGTTTCGGGTCTCCACACTCACACGCCGCCGATTCGCTCCATCCCCACTTATGCCAGAGGTATGCGCAGTTTCCAACACCAGTCCTCAGGCGATTCAGTCTGCACCATATTTGTCGACTTTCGTTAAACCCATTGGGCCGCTTTCGGGTGTTAAGTTCAAAGATGATGTTGCTTGCATTACGCTGCTGAGATTCACATTCTTTCCTCGTCGGGTAGACGAGGGCCATGGCAGTGGTCTTTAGACAGGGAGCGCTGGCACCCCATGATGTTCCTGTTAGATTCTGGACTATGTCGTTTCTTGTCCTCAGTTTTCCAGACAACTTGTCAAGATGATTCTTAAATGTTAAACTCCTGTCAAGGATCACACCAAGGTATTTCGGGCAGAAATTATGATGTAATTCCGTACCTCTAAACTTCACCTTCAATTGTTTGCTCGCTAATCTGTTTGAAAGGTGGAAACAGCAAAACCTCAGTTTTGTCAGCATTTGGGCATAGCCAGTGTTGGAAATACTCTTCCATCAACTTTAGGTCTCTCTCCAAAATGGCTTCTGTCGTTTCCATGAGTTTATTCTGAGTTACTAGTGCCAGGTCATCAGCATAGCCAAACTTTCTTCAAATCGTGGTAGGTAGGTCGTGGATGTAGAGCAGGGGGCAAGTACAGGGGGTCGTGGTTGAAGAGCAGGGGGGCAAGCACAGAACCTTGGGGCAGGCCTTTGCTCAAAGATCTTATTTTATAATAGACCTGGAACGGTCTATTTGTGAAAGCGTCTTCTATCACTCTGAATATCCTTAGGCATGGGACAGCTCTTAAAAGTTTATAGAACATACCCTGTCGCCACACGGTGTCGTATGCAGCCGTTAAGTCTATAAAGACTGTGGAAGACTTTACTCATAATTGGAAACCTGACTCGATATGTGTTGTGAGGGCGAGTACCTTGTCACAGCAGTTTCGTTTCGGTCTAAAGCCAGCCTGTTCTTGTGGAATTTTCGAATGGATAGATTCTGCTATACGGTTGTAGATCAAACGTTCCAATAGCTTGTAGATGACGCTGAGCAAAGCTATTGGGCGGTAGCTGTCTGCCCTGTCCTCGGGTTTCTCTGGCTTAAGAAGGGCGATAACTTTGGATGCCTTTAATTTGAGTGGTATTTTTCCAAGTTGTATTATATTTGTATAGAAATCTGCTAACCATGTCTGGGTCCTCGGGCCACAGTGTTTTATAAACTCAGGGAAAACGCCATCTTCTCCACAGGCCTTGTTCACCTTGAGGTGCGCGATTTGCCGGTTTAATCTCAGACATGGTTATAGGGCCGCTGTATTTGTCATTTGGGACGGCTTGGGATTTTTCCAGTTTCAGCTTCTTGTGAATTTCCCGGGTGTGGAGCTTATGGCTTGCGGTTTTTGAGAGCTTTATTATCCGATTTGCAATGATATTTGGGTAAACTTTTGGTTGACGGCCTTGGGACAGTTGGCCAGATGTTAATCTTCTCAGCAGGTGCCATGCTTTACGACTTGAATGCGTAAAGTTCATCTTTCCAATTGTCTGTTCCCATTTTTCCTTTCGGGCTTCGTCCAGGGATCTTATAAGTTGGTGGGCTGTATTTCTATCAGCCGTTTCCTGGAACTTCTCCCAAAGCTCCTCGGTCTCACTGTTCCAACATGGAATATACTGTTCCCTTTCATGGGAACTTCGAGCTGCGTCAGAAAACGCTAGGGGAAACCCTTGACGTCAGTCACGTGAAGATGTGTACAACCAATGGGAAATTTACGCGTGTGAATGCAAGTCGCGGGAAGTGACGTCATGAACAGAGCATAAAAGCGCGCCGGAACCCGGAAGTGACAGCTTTGAGTGTCTTCAGCGTGCGTGTGTCAGAGAGTTTGTGCTTGCGAGTTTCAAACCACCCTTTGGATTACGTGCGTTGTGATTATGGCGGAACAGGCATTTACACCGTGTGTTTCTCCTTGTACCCGTTTCATTACGGGAAAGGACACACACATTCAGTGCGTTGTCTGTCTGGGAGCGGAGCACGCTCGGTCAGCGCTTGAGGGCGGTGATTGTGAGAACTGCGAGAGGTTCTCATTGCGTACTCTCCGCTCCCGTCTGGCAGTATTTGCGGATACTAACCAGACTCGCGTTCTTCAAGGTTCGGGACCCGCTGCGGCTGAGGCTCGGCGGCATTCTCAATCTTGGGGATCGCAAATGGATCTCACGGAAGGTTGCGGGGCGGGTGAGCCCGTCTCGCAGTTCGACTGTGTTGATCCCAGTTCCAGCCGGAGGTTGGAAGCACGCGTTTCAGGCGCGGTTTCTTCCAATCCGACTGGGACTTCGGTGCTATCATTATCCTGCTCTGAGGAGGAGGAGGTGATTAGCATCGATCCGGTTGAGGAGGCTTCGCCACCCTCTTCACCGGCGTACGAGATCTTTCAGCCATAAAAGATAAGGACAAGTTCGTTTTGTTGGACGCCCCTCTGTCCCCTTCGGGCTTGTTCGGCGACGCCGTAAAAAGCGTTGTCGATAAGTTTCAGGAGGCTGCACGGCAGCAGGTGGCGTTCAGCAAAGTCCTTCCCCGCCACCCTTCACGTGAGCCCAGTAGCCAAACACGGGCTCACAGTTCCTCGTACAGGGCCTCACAGAAGGAGAGTGTTGCATCTCGTTTACCTCCCCCTAATAAAGGGAGGTCGGGACAACACTCTCGGGCCCAGCCTTCTGGTAAAAGGATGGATCTGAGGAACATCCTAAATGCCAAGAAGGCTACCTCTAAGCGTTCCTGACGCCAGAGGCAAGCCGCACCAAGGCGGTCAGCTCCGTGTCCGGTTCCCGAGGGAGCCCGTCTCGGAGGCACTGCCCCCTCTAAGGAGGGTCCTAGAGCATTCCACCAGTACGGTGTCCGGAAACCCCGGCCCTGTGGTGTCTCTGCTCGTATCAGAGATCAGTCTCGAGAGACTGATTCCCTTAGTAGAGTTCCAGGCCGCATGGTTGCGTCTGCCGGGCATCTCTCAATGGGTCCTGCGCACAGTAACCTCCGGGTACAAAATTCAATTCGGGGCTTCAAAAAAAAAAAAAACCACCCCGTTTTATGGGGATCCTATCGTCCGCGGTAGGGCCCCAGCAGGCTCTGATTATGGAACAGGAAGTAGACTCTCTGCTGGAGAAAGGGGCCATCGAGTATGTGCCCCTTACAGACAGACAGTCCGGTTTCTTCAGCCGATACTTCATAGTTCCGAAGAAGGATGGAGGGTTGCGGCCCATTCTGGATTTGCGTCTTCTAAATCGCACTATCTTGCGTCTAAAATTCAAAATGTTGACGCTCAGGCAGATTGTGACGCATATCAGGTCCGAGGACTGGTTCGTCACAATCGACCTAAAAGACGCATACTTCCACATCTCCATCCTTCCTCAGCATCGGAAGTTCCTACGGTTCGCCTTCGGGGGGAAGGCGTACCAGTATCGTGTACTTCCGTTCGGCCTATCGCTCTCACCCCGCACGTTCACGAAGGTCGTGGACGCTGCACTGGCTCCATTGCGGTTACAAGGCATCCGTGTCCTCAATTATATAGACGATTGGCTAGTAATAGCCCAATCGTCTCAGTTAGCAGCACGTCATCGAGATGTCGTGCTTGCTCACATGCAGGAGCTGGGGTTAAGGGTGAACACCAAGAAGAGTGTGCTTTCTCCTGCTCAGAGAACCACCTTCTTGGGAGTCATTTGGGACTCGGAAACAATGTCTGCTCGGCTATCCCCCGGGCGCATTCATTCCATTCGATCAACTGTCGAGGGCATAAAATTAGGCCAGCTACTCACTGTCAAACACTTTCAGAGAGTGTTAGGGCTCATGGCAGCAGCGTCCAGCGTTATACCGCTCGGCCTGCTACACATGAGACCCCTGCAGTGGTGGCTCAGGACCAAAGGGTTTTCCCCGAGGGGCAACCCGCTTCGCACAATCAAGGTCACGAGGCGATGCCTACGCACCTTGACCCTGTGGAAGAACATCTGGTTCCTGTCACAAGGCCCCGTGTTGGGAGCTCCGTCTCGACGAGTGACTCTGTCAACGGATGCCTCCCTCACAGGTTGGGGGGCGGTTCTGAGGGACCGCTCCTCACAAGGGCTTTGGAGCTTGCGGCACCAGTCCTGGCACATAAACCTGCTGGAGTTACTGGCGGTCCGCAGAGCGCTACTTGCTTTCCTCCCGGACCTAATTGGGCATCATGTCACTGTTTTCACAGACAGCATGACAGTGGTGGCTTACATCAATCACCAGGGAGGTCTTCGTTCTCGTCCAATGTACAAATTGGTGAGACAAGTTCTTCTCTGGGCCCAGGGCAAGCTGCTCTCACTCAGGGCAGCTCACATCCCTGGAGTCCAGAACATAGGAGCAGACTTCCTGTCGAGGCAGGGGCCGAGGCCCGGGGAATGGCGGCTCCACCCCGAGGTGGTGGAGCAGATTTGGAAGAGATTCGGGAAGGCACAGGTAGACCTGTTTGCCTCGGTCGAGAATACTCATTGCCCTCTATGGTTCTCCTTAACGTACCCAGCGCCGCTGGGGCAGGATGCCATGATGCAGGTGTGGCCGAGGCTACACCTGTACGCTTTTCCCCCGATTGTTCTGCTCCCGGGAGTTCTGGCCAAAGTTCGTCGGGACAGGGTCCGTCTCACGCTGGTGGCCCCCTTTTGGCCCAGCAGGATCTGGTTCTCGGACCTGGTATCCCTCCTAGACGGAGTCCCCTGGGAGATTCCGGTCAGGGGGGATCTTCTGTCCCAGGCGGAGGGTTGTGTTATTCACCCCCGTCCAGAACTTCTGAAGCTGAAGGTCTGGCCCCTGAGGGGGTCCAGTTCTTCGAATCTGGTCTCACAGCCGAGGTTGTAGAGACCATCCTTCAGTCCAGAGCTCCCTCCACGAGGAAACTCTACGCTCTAAAGTGGAAACTCTTCTCTGCTTGGTGTAGCGTAAGGCAGTTAAACCCAGTAACCTGTCCCGTTGGCAAAGTGCTGGAGTTCCTGCAGGAGAAGTTTGCGACAGGGTTGTCCCCTTCTACCTTGAAGGTTTATGTGGCTGCCATAGCGGCTTGCCACATACCTTTGGGAGGGGTGTCCTTGGGCAGGGACCCCCTAGTCTCTCGTTTCCTTCGTGGCACTCTAAGGCTGAGACCTGTGGCACAGACCAGGGTTCCTGCCTGGGACTTGTCTTTGGTACTCCAAGGCCTGTCCCAGGCACCCTTTGAACCATTAGAGGAGCTTCCTATTAAACTCCTCTCCCTAAAGACCCTTCTTTTGCTGGCTATCACCTCGCTTAAGAGGGTCGGGGATCTTCAAGCTCTCTCGGTGGTTCCTTCTTGCCTCGAGTTTGCGCCCGGGATGACGAAGGTTTTTCTTCACCCGAGGCCAGGCTATGTCCCTAAGGTTCTCACGAACGTGGCTCGGTCTATCATGCTACAGGCCTTCTGTCCTCCCCCCTTTGACGATCATGAGCAGGAGCGAAAGAACAAGGTCTGTCCAGTACGAGTACTGGACGCTTACGTCCTCAGGACTGCTACCTGGCGTAAGTCAAACCAACTGTTCGTTTGTTTTGGGGCCCCTGAGGGGGCTCCAGCTTCCAAACAAACCCTAAGCCGATGGATAGTCGAGGCTATCTGTCTGGCTTATGAGTCGGCCGGACATGCTTCTCCCCTGAGGGTCCGGGCCCACTCCACTAGGAGCGTGGCGACCTCCAAGGCGTTTCTCTCAGGAGTTTCCCTTGCTGATGTTTGTGCTGCGGCTGGCTGGTCCTCACCGCACACCTTTATGAGATTCTATCAGTTAGATCTCGATTCCGCTCCGGGAACGAGGGTGCTCTCTCAGTGAGCTGAGACACATCCGTAGGCCGGCGTCGCTGAGGTGACGTTGGTATAACGTTCCCCTAGCGTTTTCTGACGCAGCTCGAAGTTCCCATGAAAGGGAACGTCTCGGGTTACGTATGTAACCCTGGTTCCCTGAAGGGGAACGAGACGCTGCGTCTTCGCCTCAGCTCCTTGCGCCTCCGGGCCCGCTTCAGACACTCTTTTGCTGTCACTTCCGGGTTCCGGCGCGCTTTTATGCTCTGTTCATGACGTCACTTCCCGCGACTTGCATTCACACGCGTAAATTTCCCATTGGTTGTACACATCTTCACGTGACTGACGTCAAGGGTTTCCCCTAGCGTTTTCTGACGCAGCGTCTCGTTCCCCTTCAGGGAACCAGGGTTACATACGTAACCCGAGACGTTTCCTGTACTCTTGGAATATATTGTTTTGCTGTCAAGATAATCAGCTTCCTAAATCGATCGTAATTTTTCCCCAAAGGTTCGATCCACCTGATTCTTTCGTCCAGTTTTTCTCCATATTGTTTCCATTCGGCTTTTTGGAAATTCCATCGTGGGCCTGGGTAGGATTGGACCAAAGGAATTTTTAATCTGATTTCCAGTAGAATAGGTCGTGCTGGCTGTTCGGGAAATCACAAAGTACATGCTTCTTTACAGTAACTTGGAGACCATCTTGGTCCCGGGAGATGAACACTAGGTCAGGGTTATAATTTTGGCCCCATCGAGCAGATTTAAAAGAGCCCTTGGTTTTATTGTCATGGACGAGAAATGCGTTTGTTTTGTCCGCCCATTCCATGATGTCTCTGCCATTCTCATCAATATCCTTGTAGCCCCAGGAGGTATGGTGGCTATTGAAGTCTCCCATATATACGGCGGGATGTTGGAGCTCCGGTAGTGCAGGGTTTGACCATCAGCTTTTCGGTGGTTTATAGATATTGCAAATCTTAATTTCGCCAATCTCGATTGAGGTCACGGCAGTGTTCTCATGATCAATACTATTGGAGATGACACCAGTGGAATGTGAGATCGAGTGGTGTACGTATGTTGCTGTACCGTATTGGGCATGGTATGTGGCTGCCACAAGCTTGTAGCCAGTGAGGTCTCCTCTGCAAGTGAGTTGTATTTCGTCTGCAGCATGTGTCTCTTGTAGTAATACTACATCAACGTCCAAATTGTTAATAATTTTTGATAAGCATTCAGATTTAGATCGGCTTATGCCTTCTATGTTAAGTTGGCAGATGTGGATTGAAGGCCCGACATCCTTGGTCAAAGGGCTCTTTGGAGCGCTTCTTTCCGCGTCATTCATGTTGAGTTTTTGTAGATCTTCCAGTGTGCGCAGCGAGATTCAAAAGGAACAGTGCAGCTGCCAGGTTTGTTGCTCTTTTAGCACCACCCAGAGGTCACGTGTAGGGTATTAAAGGTTATTCCTACGGACGTGGAGCAACATCGACCTCCAAGGCCGCCAGGCTAGCGGTTCCACATTGAGATGTCATTCTCTTGTTGTTGCTCTTTTGAAATGTTGGGGTTGAGGCTGGACTTGGAGGAGTGTGTCTCCTCTGGATCTGTGTCGATGTCAGCACAGTTTCCTCCATCCCGTTAGGTGGCAAAAGTAGTACTGTTAGCACTCCATCAGAGCTGTGTCACAGGGCAATGACTCCCAGTGTTAGTAAGTCACTCAGAAGGGGTCCTGAGGGGTCACTCCACCAAAACAAGTGTCGATATCCAGCAGTGGTGGCCAGAACTAAAGGGGAGTCTGTCCGAGGAGTAACCCCAGCTCTGCACTATCAAGGTCATGAGGCATGCCTGCACACCTTCTATAGTGTAGGAACCCTGGTCCTAGAACCCATATCAGAGCTCCATGTCGCGACGGATGCATCCTTTACAGGTGGGGAGGGATCCTGAGGGGTCACTCCGCCGTAGCAGAGTGCCGTTACCGCTACCCTTCCCTAAAATCCGGGGGGTCGGGCCAACGCTCTCAGGCTCAGCCCTCTGGCATGGGGCCAGATCTGAGGACCGCCTCCTCTGCTAAGAAGACTATGAGCAGAGGTCCTGATACCAAGTGTGTCCAACCTCACATTGACAATCCTGCTCAACTGCCGCCTCCAAGTCTGGTTACTTTGGGGAGTCGCCCCCTCCTAGAGTTTCTAGCAGGTACTAATCACTTGGACCCATAATGTATGAGTCCTGTTCAACATGCAACATGCTATCGACGGATACATTCTTTACGGGTGGTGAGTGATCCTGAGGGGTCACTTTGCTCAAGCAGAGTGTCGTTACCCGCTACCCTTCCCTAAAATCAGGGGGGGTGGGGTCGACACTCTCAGGCTCAGCACTTTGGCAAGGAGCCAGATTTGAGGACTACCTCTTTTGCTAAGAAGGCTATGAGCAGAGGTCTTGACACCAAGGTGTCCGACCTCACATTGGTGATTCTCCTCAACTGCCGCCTCTGAGTTGGGTTGCTTTGGGGAGTCGCCCCCTCCTAGAGTTTCTAGTCTCTACGACCTGTTACTGATGCTCTTTGTTGACGTATACACTATCGAAGGATGCACCTTTACGGTTTGTGAGTGGTCCCTCCATCATACACAGCCTCGAGGGGCTGCTTCCCTTTGGAGAGTCTCTGGTCGCATACCTACGCCTACCAGATGTCTCCCAAGGCGTTCTGCAAGGCAGACAGGGGCCATCAACTTGTTGTCCTTAATCCGGAAACACGGTGGTGGTCACCTATCATATGGGAGTAGGCATCCTGTCGAGGCAGGGGTCGAGGCCCAGGGGGAAAATTGGGGAACTTCCCACTGTTCTCTGTGGCATCCCCCTCTTTCTTTCAGACCCTCTTTTGGGCTGGATAGGTGGTTTCGGAGGTGGCCGAGTCTACTTCCGTTCCTTTCCCCAATCGCCCTGCTCCCGAGAGTTCTGGAGAGAGTGGCTATCTCTGTGCTTGGCCTCCGAGGGGTCTAGCACATAGTTTCTGGTCTCTCAACCGAGGTTGCTGAGACCACTCTCCTGTACAGAGCCCCCACTACGAGGAAACTGTAGACCCCTAAGTTGTGCTGTTTCCTGCGGGACAGCTTCACTACAGGGTTCTCTCCTCCCACCTGAGAGGTTTACGTGGCTGCCTTGCTTACCACAACGAGGTGGCTCGTTTTCTGTACTTGTTTTCTTCGTGGCTTGAGGCTTCTGTCCTCTCCCCCCTTGGCGATCATGGCCAGGATTCAAGAAAAAGGTTATTCCAGTTTGAGCACTGGACCATTATGTCCACCAGGTCTCTCTGTGGCGTAGGTCTTACCAGCTTTATGTTATGTAAGGGTCTTGCCAGCCCTTTTATGATCCTGGATCATGACGACACTGACCCCCGACAATTATCCCGTAATCCCGTGATTGATTTCACACTACCGAGACTACATGCTAAGGCATTTCCCTAGCATTTTCGACGCAGTGTCTCATTCCCCCTCAGGGAACTAAGGTAACATATGTAACCCGAGATGTTTTCGAGCATGAACTGGCTTTTTAAAGTCATGCCACAGCATATTAAAAAGATCCAGGCCAGGAATTTGACTAGGCTGCTACAAAATCTTCAATTTGTTTTTCCTCAGACTTTCGGAGGTGAAGTTGGTGGTGTGTTTTTTTGATAAAGTGCATTTACTGTAGTGTAAGTTTTTTTTTATTGTGTATAATTATAGATAATTATGTCACATTACCTGCTAGGATCTATGCAGGGGGATTTTCACTCCTTGTATACTTGTGTCAATGTAAAAATAAATTTCATCCACACTTGCTTAATGTTAGGGTTACACGAAAGGCAATCGCAAAGATTGTGTTTTTCCACAACTTGGCACTGCAAAATGTTTTGTAGTCCTCAGAGGCGTCTTGATCATTTTGTTCCTCAAGTAATCCTGTGCTTGCATCTCTCTGTATGCATGAATCAGTGGGTAGAGATAACAATGCAGTGATGTAGAAGTAGGTGTTGGTCTTCTTTTGTCACACAATAGCAATGTACAATACTACAATATAACAATGGCATCCTGAGACAAAAGTTATTATGGGAGCTTTCTTTCAATAAAAGCTGTTTTGGACTAACAAAGAAACTTTGAGTTCTGATACTTACTGGATATTTTTATAGTACAATGACCTCTTTATAAAAAAAAATCAAGGAAAATGCATAATTTTATTTTTCGTTATTTTTGTGTTTTTATTTTTTTGAGTCAGGAAACTGCATATAAATACACTAAAACACCCAAAACACCTTACCAACCACATGCTTTTAAATAATGTAATAAAATACTAAAAGATAAAATGTCACACTAAATGTTGCTGGTGTAAAATTTTGTTCAGGATATTTTGTTTACAATGGTTGCCTCACAATAATATGTCATTGTCACCACAACCATACACGTTTTCAAGCCATGATAGCAAGTCTTGTGTTTGGGTGATAGAGTTTCTCTCCCACACAGACGGCCTCATGCATGATTCAGATTCTAGTGTGCACACTAGAGAATCAGATATCTCTTGTTAACAACGTAGTGTTTTGGTATTGTGTGTGTGTGTATGTGTTTCAGTTAAATCCTACATTACGGGAATAAAATTTGCCCACAAAGATCGCAATAAATGAAATCCTTGTCCTTGTGGGAAAAAGTTTTGGTCCCCATGAGGGAAACAGCAAACAAATAAACAAATAAATCCTACATAGAAAGCATATATGTCATAAGTGATGTTTTTTGGAAATATAAAAAATGCAGAAAGTATTCTATGAATATGAATACTAGGTAGTTTTAGGTTTTAGGGAGAGAATATATAGTTTGTGTGTGTGTGTGTGTGTGTTTGTGTGTGCGTACGCGCGCATATGCATGTAGACAACAGAAACGAGACTACTTTCTATAATCTGTATGAGGTGATTAGGTTTAGGTGATTAGATTAGTTATAATTTGAACCTTTTTAATGTATAATGTATAAAATTAAGATATTTGCATTAAATTAATCTATTCCTATATTATGTATTTGCTTATGAGCAAAAAGAATAGAGAAATAAGTCTACCTTACAACAACCTTATGCTGTCTTTGATTGAAATGTGATCCAGTAGTGTGAAGGGAAAAACATTAAAGCAGCGACAACTGCATCCTGAGCTTAGCCATTTTGTGCATATGTATATTAGGGCAATTTTCTGCTATTTTCCCCATTGTGCGTTCTTTTGTACACTTTTATTTGATGTGTATTCGTCAGAATGAATTCTTTGTTAGACTCAAACACGGTATTCTTTATTCTTATGCCTGTGCTATAACTAAAGGGCAATATCCTTAACCTCTGTTTTATGCTGCTTTGGCAAATGCATATTCATTGGACCTCATAATGACACTGGATAATTGTGCTTGAATAACACAAAATTTCTTTAAGGGTGGCAATTACAGGTAATTAGCCAGTGGTTGTGTTTGGTTTCTATTGATCACCTCTTCCTCTCTTTTTTCTGTTTATGGGAAAAAGCAAGGAAAGCTAGGGTATATATTAAGCCCATTCAAATATTTATTTATTTCAATATTCAAATGGCAAATGTCCCTTCTACTCTTCAGAAAGACGTGAAGGGGACATGTAATAAGGACATGCTTCTGTGGGTAACTTTTCCATCCTAGATTTGTTGCTACTTGTTGACTGACCTGATGAATTTTTTAAGCATCTAGGGAGGCGCATCAGTTACCACTGAATCTATCGCAGATCTCCATCTCTGTCTGATGACAAATTAATTGGCTTTGTCCTCTCAGAGTAAGAAATTTAATCAGGATGTTCTTATAGCCAAGTACTCTATGTCTATTTTCTTTATTTGTATGAGTATTTTGCCGCTGTGTCCAGGCAAAGTTAACGACTGAAATTCAACACGCTGTCTGTGATTAATAAAACATTGTCCCGAGGCCCAAAAGGCCAAACACCCGAAAGCTTTCAGCTGTATAAGTGGTGAAAGGCGACATAATCTCCCCGGGACAAGATTTGGACTGAGATTGAAAGGCACTGCGGGAGAGGTCCAATATAAGGGAGTGGAAATAGGACTCTTCATGCTTCACTCGAATGGGCAGCAGCGTCAGGTGGGACGGATAGTCTGGAAGCATGGAGAGTGGACGGAGCTTGGCCAAGGTGATCTCAGAAATGCAGAATGAGATCAGAAAGCTGGAGAATGAAAACCAAACACTCCGTGGACAGCTGGGCCGGCCAGCTTCGGCTTCAGACTCGTTGAAGACATGTGCATTATCCACTCAGCAGAAGGACGGGTCACAGGAAAGCTCGACCCACACCAACCTGAGACGCAACGTGTCCGCACCAGAACTTGAGGGACAGTTCAAAGGTAAATATTGTTGTTACTCAAACTTCAACACAACTCAATCCTGCGGAATAAAAATAAGTATCTTGACTGTAATAACATGAACGATTGCTCTCCGCTAAGATTATCCACCATGTCACTACTGCTATATTTATGAACTATCTGACATTATTTACTTGCTATTTAAAAGTACTTTATGATATAGATATATACTTTGATTGTTAAACATCCCTGCAACGTTTAAGTCCTAAATGAATGATGAATGTTGGATTTTGTTCATTACCTGTGTATGTTTGTGTATGTTGTATGTACGTTTACTCTGAAACAATAATAACAGTAAAAAAATATTTTGCATGATGAGTTTTAAGTTCGTTTTAAGATCTTTATGTTTTATGCTTCATCATTTCCGTAAATGGAATGTAGTGAGAATTGATGTTCCCTGGTTTTCACAGTGCATTGTGGTGCCTTGTTTTTCTTTGTGCACTTGGAAGCATTTTGCGACTGAGACTGCCCTAAAAATGATTGACTCCCCTGATCAGTGCAGGGAGCCGATTGAGACACACCCCAAACCTAATCATAATTTTCAAGTATTCAGGGAGACTTTGGTTAAAATTTTCAGGTGTTGTCCAGAATTGCGAAGCCCTATCATTCACGACTAATGCATTGATTCAAATTATATAGAGAATGATACAGAGGTTGATAGATTAATCTCTTTCCAAACAAGTAATGTCATTTTAGTCAAGTATTGTTATGATTGATCAAAAAGGCATTATGCACATGCCTTTCTTGTTTCTTTCCATAGAAAACATTATTATGACTGTGCGAAGATACTCCATATCCTCAAATTCCATGAACGGCTCTCGAAAAAATGAGATTTTACACAAGCCAAGACGATATGAGGAGACTGTAAACAACAGTAAATGGACAAAATTACACGATGTCTCACTTGGGCGTCCTTCTCTTGGCTATTCCAAACCAGACATAGAGAAATTAACCAACAGACATTCCCTTCAGGAGTATGTCAGCGAAAACAGGTGAGTTAGGCTTTATTCAGTAGCTTTGTTTGAAATATTGATTTACTCATTTGTATGCTCATCATTATTTTTTTACATTTTAGAGCCAAAGTTAAGACGGTAACTTTCCTGTTGCCAGTGGATGACATTTACACCAATCGACCTGTCCTGCCTGAGAGGAGCACCTGTGAACTCAAAACTATAGCTGAAACAGACTCATGAATTCCAAACTAATGGCAGTGAAATGGACATTTGTGAATCTGACTATTTAAGAGGAGGTTCTGTAACGTGGTCAAACTCCATCCCAACTCATATAAGACATTGTAGGTGAGTCTTGTGGTGAATTAATACCCACACCTGACCTCAACACTTTGACTCCTGTTACAGATTTAGTTTCTCAAATTCATCCAGCTAAAGAAACTCAAGTCATCTCATGGTCTCGTCTGAAGCCCTGGCCATCCTGCGGTGGTGTTTGGATCGGGTGTCTGTACTCACAGTCTGATCGCGTGAAGTGCTGGTGGAGACACGCGCTTCACACGTTACTTTATGTTTTCTGAAATTGTTTCCGCTTTGAATGACGGAACTTGTTTGAGTAATTTCCCTGAAATCTCCCACTATTTTAATTCAGAGTTAGTTTGCCTTATTTTAACATAGAGAGAAAGAGAATGAAGCCAAAGGAAGGTTTACACTTTATTATTATTATTGAGTTAAAGGGGCTATATGTAAGAATTGTCATGTGTTCATTGCTTTTTTATTGCCAATGTATAACATTACACCTTTCCCAGCTCCCTAGATTGTCAATGAAAGCCTATAGATTTTTATGTGAAGGTGTCAGGACGTTTTTGCTGGGAAAATCAAAAGGAGTATGATCTCTTCCCTTCAATGACATAAAAGTATTTCTTATATGTTCAGGACAATGCCGAAAGAGTCATTCTGTACTATACTGGTGTCATACAAAAAAAAAAGATTGCTTCAAACTATAGTCTCGCATACTCAGATCTATACAGTCTCAAATATACTTAGTAATCAGGCAATCGTAACAATGTAATTTTAATGAGCTCATCTGATCTGATGCTTTCTCACCGCTGTCATTTCTGTTGTGTTTTTATTTTGTTATTGAGTTGAAAGCGTGCCGCACATATTTGCATGTTCATTTAAACGTTGCTCTCAGCAGTGTGTTCAGCTTCAGGATCTTCATTAACAGAATATCAATGCAAAGCTGTTTCCAACTTCTTTTAACTGCTAAGCAAAAAACGTGAAAGTGAGTGTATTGTGGCTGTGGGCATTGAAATCATGTCCAGTCTCTTGAACGTTATGTGTTCATGAGTGCGAGCACGAGCAATAAGTTGAAAGCTGCAGTTCACTTAATGGTCACTGGTGTCGCTAGTAACTAATGTTTCTGAATTCTACATATAGCCTCTTTAAAATCTGCACAGCATATCAGGGCCAATGACGTCCAGAGGCTGTAGTCCCAAAATATTTTTAGGGGTCACACTCCTGATTTCAAGTATTGCTCAGGTGTTGACAGTTTATTTTTTTAGGTTTTGCTTCCCTGTTTTGGTAAAATAAAGAAATTAGTAGAAAAAAGGGAAAAAATTACATCTAAAGGCTAAAAAAGCTGAAATATTAGTTTGCACTGCACACAATACTACAAATAATTTACTACATGACGATTTGCTTGTCTCAGACAGCCATTTTTCATCTTACCATTATAGTAAACTTTTCTGAGTTACAGTATAACATATTACCGGTAGATGGGCTAAAGAAACAAATCAGAGCAACAAACAGAACTTAGTTTGAGCATGTCTGCTGCGTTTATCAGTTGAAGGTTTCGTATGGTCAGTCTTGTTGGGTGTGCTCTCCTGTGTGAGCTCAACCAAAGAGCTTTTTTCACTGTAAAGACTCCCATAACTCTCAGAATCTCGGGGTTTGCCTGTTTGGGAACATAGCAGTCAATGTTATAAGCAATGTCAGTGAACTCATTTGTTATCAATAAATTTCACTTTTTAAACGAAGGTTTTGATTTGTTTAGTTTTTTTCTTGTTAAAGGGACATTATGTAACCCCATATATATATACAGAATGTTCCTGGGTGTTGCAGGCACCACACTCTACTGCTTGAGCTACAGGAAAGCATAATTTCTCAGACTTCCCCATGTTTAATTTCTGCTGTACTTGCACGGTGATACCTGTTATACTGTGTTGCTGAGGTTCAGTAAATTGTATGGGAGGTTTGCTGTCTGTTGGACTATCTCCATATTTCATTGGTATTAATTGACAACTGTCTCCTTTCTGCAGTCTCTGGGAAGCTTTAAGAGAGGAAAGGATAGAAAGAAAGTAATCAGAAGACAGTTACACATTGAAAACATAATTGAATTAATCTTATGGAATGATGCAATAAATGATCTGTCACTATTTTCCAATACATATCTACTGTAGGGTACAAAATAGGTCATAAAAATGCACCCATTTGATATTTTGTTTTTGTTCAACACAGGGTCAGCGAAAAGGGAAAACATTAGGTCAAATTAAATATTATATGTGCTGTTTTATTCTATACACAAGAGAATTGCATTTCTGACCTGATGAAAATTGTACGTTTGACACCAATACGTATGCCATTGCTTATAACCGGTAGCCAAATAATAAACAGTGAACAGACCTTTTAATGCCGGCCTATAGTGAGGGAACTGTGAAGCACAGTCTCTTCCAGAATGAGTCATCTTCCTGTCTGAATCAGGATTGTGCTGCAAAATCCCCATGATCTCACTCTCTGTGGCTTTTAGGTTCCTCTGTAGGAAATAGGTTTGCATTCTTCCTTTCCCTTTTACCTCTATCTCTCCACGCTCCTCCATCTGATAGTCATTATTTCTTAAAGCACTGTTAAAGGGAAATAAGCCAAAGAGTACTGATTTAAATCAAGATTCTCAAATCCAGTCGGGAATTAATCCATGTTATGGTTAATATGTATACTGGATCTTGTTTGCCAAACAGAGATTATTTGAAGTAACTATAAGACAGAGGACATATTTTCATTCTTCTTACTGATAAACACTGGGACTAATGTGGATTTTGTCAGGCAGGCCATGACTCTCCATTCGGGATGCTGTGTTAACCGTGTCTCCGAATAAACAGTAACGAGGCATCTTTTCACCAACAACCCCTGCCAAGACTGGCCCGCTGTGCAAGCCCACCCGAATCTGGGACACAAAACCCCACTTTACTACAAGAACATTTCAAAACAGTGAAAAGTATAAATTAGACTGGCATACTTTTTGGTAAACACACTAAACAGCTGAAGATTTGTTATATATCTCATAGAAATTAAATTTTAGAAAAGCAGGTATGATTTAAGATTACAGACTGAAACACTGAATCTCTAAAGTCTGAAGTATTAAGCAAAGAACCCTCACCTGAATAGGGCCACCAGTCACAGGGTTAGTGACTTCTTTTGCTGCTATGATCATGCCTAGGGCGAAGTTGGCCACACGCTCAGTATGACTTGACATCGGGATTGGCACACCACCAACAACCATGTAAGCATCTCCAATGGTCTCAACCTGCCGAACACATATTTAAAAAAATGTTAAAATGATGAATGCCCAATATGAATAAATGTAGTCATACATTTATGAACAATCATGGTGACTACGGCTCACCTTGTAAACGTTGTGTACAGAAGTAAGACGGTCAAACTTCA
Organism: Rhodeus uyekii; assembly: GCA_037043235.1. Classification (NCBI taxonomy): domain Eukaryota; kingdom Metazoa; phylum Chordata; class Actinopteri; order Cypriniformes; family Acheilognathidae; genus Rhodeus; species Rhodeus uyekii. Next base: position 206,934 of record JAWRVZ010000339.1, on the reverse strand, counting down.
GGTACATAGAATTGAGCATGGAAACAATCTGAATGGGTTCACACTCAGAGCAGATATTTGTGAAGGTCACCACATCACTGAAAAGGACGGTGCACTCTTCAAACTCACCTAAAAGAAAAGCACAGTAGACTCAAGATTTAACTGTCCTGGTAAGGCAAATAGTTGAATCATAATGAAATGACTTATATGTGTGTATTGCATTAGTCTGTAATGGTTTACTCTGTAAATTCGCAAAGCAGCAATAAACACTATCCTTCTACTTGTAACAGCATGGTTCACTTGCTCAAGTAATAGAACAGAAAACCAGACTATGCGCCAACAAGAACCGACAGGAGCTAGGGAGCCAGGAACCGGAAACTGGGAAGAACAAGGGAGATGAAGGAGCTTAGAAGCTAGACAGAACCAGCGGGTCCAGGGAAGTGCCCAGAAGCAGAGTGTCCAAAAGGCCAGATGTAACCAGCAAGCAGGGAGCAATCTCAAGCGAGGAACACATTGATTACGATTCAGATTTAACAAGCAAATATAGCAATACATATGAGAAAGGGATTAAACATATAACAATATAACTGCAATATATGAGTTTTAATTATAAACAAGCCAACAATACACAGCGACTGTTATTTTGAAATGTATATGCATTAATTCTTTGACCTCCTTGTTCAAAAAGATTTATAATAAGCACTCTTACAATTGTCTGCAACAATATAACACTGTAAAGTATACATTGCTATAATTCATCAGCAGCAATTCATAATCAATCCCTTTGAATAAATGTGCAGTATTCATTAATTTCAACCTTCCTGTGGCGCTGTTCTGTTGTAGACATGAACTCGTGAACATTGGCAAGCTTTGTTCGATACAATATATTACGATACGATACAGGTTTTGGTGCTGATGTCAATGATTTTAAGCAATATGCTGTCTTTGAGGAACAGAATAGAGGAAGTGTATCTAAATTCAAGGATTTGTTATGAGTATTGCAACTCTTGCTTGATGGTGTTTACAGAGACGTGGCTGAACCGTGATGTCCCCAACTCATTGGGTGAACTCAATGGACTTTTCCCTTGTTTGAGCAGACAGGGCAATGCCCATATCATGAATAGATGGTATAGCCAGTATACAGCGAGTCACTGTACAATACAGATATGGAATTACTTTTTTTTTTTTTTTTTTAGGCCTTTTTACCTTCTACAAGAATTTTGAAATAATGTTATTTGTGTAGCATATGTTTGGCCGTGCGGGAGTGCCTGTGTTCAAAATCAACTGAAGAGTGATTTGTGATTATAATCGTTTGTTACTTCCAGGATAGAAACATTACATCAATTGCGATACCCCAGACAAGAAGATTTTAGATAAATGTGATGCCAATGCCATATGTTGCCAATGCCCCTTGTCAAACTTTGATCTTAACACGATTCACTTGATTCATATCTATAAAACTTTTTTTAAAGGATAAAGCCACACACAAAAACCTTCCTCTAAAGGGCTGCTTTGCTAGAATGGACTGGGATGAAATGTTTGATGAAATGAAAATTGAGGATGCCACACAGACCATAACTATTTTAGAAAAAAATAATAGTATTTACTAACAAAAGTCAAATAACAAAAGTTGTTACTAATCTTCTAACAAGAGAGGATAAGGAGTATGTAAATAGGAAGATTGTCCTAGCTATTTCCAGATCAATTACCTTTGATCAATTACCTTTGATCAATTACCTATCAATTACCTCTTGTGTCTATTTAATCCCTTCATACTTGTGTTGCATTGTTGTTGATCCATGTGGATTTACTTGCTTCGTAATTCCAGTCCTGTTATGTTTTTCCCCCTTGGGGTGGTTTATTTTTAAAGTTTTTTTCTATTTATTGTTCAATAAAGACCCTTCCCGTCTACACAGTGTCACAATCATGTCCTATCTTGTCACTTCCTGTTTCCTCCTGTGTGATCCTTTTGTGTTTCCGTCTCGTTTGCCACTCCCATTGTTAGTAGTGTCAGGTCTTTCCCATTAACTCTGAGTATTTAAACCTTCACGCTCTCCCTTGTCTTTTTTTATTGTTAACGTTCCTATGTCCGTGTATCTCCGTGTCTCCTTGCATTTCCAAGTTTTCGTTGTTTATGCAGAAGCGTACCGTTTTCTGCAGTTATTGAAAGTGTTTTTGTTTAATAAATAGAGTTCTGCGTTTATCCGTTGTTCCCTCACTCATGCTATATAGCATGACTAATACATACTGCTCTAAAAATTGTAGCGTGGGAAGAGAAATTACTGTAGCTAAGTATGTTATTCTTGGAAGGAGGTGAGAACTGACGAACATTTAACATCTTTAATAACAAAATAAACAAACCCAAAACGAAAATAAAAGCCCCTCAAGGAAGACTGCTGCACACACATGAAAAACACACAACAAAATATTGTAGCTGGGTTCGATTCCCAGGGAAAGCAAGAACTGATTAGAATGTCAATGTGTATGTTGAAAGGGATACAAGTCACTTTGGATAAAAGTGTTTGGCAAATGCATAAATGTAAATGTAATACAGTGGATTTGGAAAGTATTCAGACCCCCTTAAATTTTCCACTCTTTGTTATGTTGCAGCCATTTACTAAAAACATTTAAGTAATTTTTTTTTCTTTATTAATCTACATAGCACCCCATATTGACAGAAAAACACAGAATTGTTGACATTTTTTTAAATTATTAAAAAAGAAAAACTGAAATATCACATGGCCCTAAGTATTCAGACCCTTTGCTGACACTCATATATTTCACTCAGGTGCTATTCTTTTCTTCTGATCATCCTTGAGATGGTTCTAAACTTTTATTTGAGTCCAGCTGTGTTTGATTATACTGATTGGACTTGATTAGGTAAACCAGTCACCTGTCTATATGAGACCTTACAGCTCACAGTGCATGTCAGAGCAAATGAGAATCATGAGGTCAAAGCAACTGCCGGAAGAGCTCAGAGACAGAATTGTGGCAAGGCACAGATCTGGCCAAGGTTACAAAAAAATGTCTGCACTTAAGGTTCCTAAGAGCACAGTGGCCTCCATAATCCTTAAATGGAAGACATTTGGCATGACCAAAACCCTTTGTAGAGCTGGCCGTCCCGCAATAACTGAGCTATCGGGCGAGAAGAGTCTTGGTGAGAGAGGTAAAGAAGAACCCAAAGATCACTGTGGCTGAGCTCCAGAGATACAGTCGGGAGATAGGAGAAAGTTGTAGAAAGTCAACCATCACTGCAGCCCTCCACCAGTCAGGGCTTTATGGCTTTATGGTTTGCTAAAAAACACATTAAGAACTCCAAGATTCTCTGGTCTAACGAGACCAAGATATAACTTTTTGGCCTTAATTCTTAGCTGCTTGTGTGGAGAAAACCAGTAACTACTAAACACCTGTCCAATACAGTCCCAACAGTGAAGCATGGTGGTGGTAGCATCAGCTGTGGGTGTTTTTTAGCTGCAGGACAACTGGTTGCAATCAAGGAAAGATGAATGCGGCCAAGTACAGGGATGTCCTGGACAAAAACAGAGTGCTCAAGACCTCAGACTGTGCCGAAGGTTTACCTTCCAACAAGACAATGACCCTAAGCACAAGGTTAAAATAATGAAAGAGTGGCTTCACAACAACTCCGTGACTGTTCTTAAATGATCCAGCCAGAGCCCTGACTTAAAGCCAATTTAGCACCTCTGGAGAGACTTAAAAATGGCTGTCCACCAACGTTTACCATTCAACCTGACAGAACTGGAGAGGATCTGCAAAGAGAGGATCCACAAATCCAGGTGTGAAAAACTTGTTGCATCTTTCCCAAAAAAGATTCATGGATGTATTAGAGCAAAATGGTACTTCTACTAAATACTGAGCAAAGGGTCTGAATACTTAGGACCATGTGATATTTCAGTTTTTTCTTTTTTTTATAAATCTGCAAAAATGTCAACAATTCTGTGTTTTTCTGTCAATATGTACATTAATGAGGAAAAAACTTAATTGATTTTAGCAAATGGCTGCAATATAACAAAGAGTGAAAAATGTAAGGTGGTCTGAATACTTTCCATACCCACTGTATATGCTGCTCTGGTTTTTAAAATATTTAAAACTGAATATTAAAGATGCCGTCATCAGGACCAAGTATTAGTCAAGTATTAGTAAACATTAGCCGTCTTAACATTAGCGCCAGTCAATCAATCAGCTTTTGCAGACAAATTAGGTCATCTGTGTGGCTGGCTATTGTGTAGACTATATCCACTGTTTAGAGTAACTAATTCTGAGTAGGTGATTGGTGTTGGTGTGTCATTTCACCACTGCAGGAAAGAAAAGTGATAATCCTCTGAACCTTGATAACGTGCCAAGTCAGTTTGCCTACCTGTCACCTGAGCAATGGCAAAGAACAATCAATTGCTACAAGAAATTTGAGCAAACAAGTCAAAAGGATTACATGATGTACCAGTGATATGTCAGTGTCACCCCATGATAACTGTACTGTGGAGATTGACTAAACTGACAGTGTTCCTGAGGAGAAGACTGCTACTGTGAAGAAGACCCTAACCATACAATGTTGCATGCTCCATTATGCCTGTAAACTAACTGAGAAGAAACTGACCAAAACTGAAACTGAAGAGTGTACCAGACTGAGGTCAGAGGTCTATAGGGTTAGGGACAGGGTAAGCAAGTTATCTTTCCAGCAGGAGATGTTCAAGGACAATGATGAGATGCTCCAGGACTTCCATCCTATGCCGACATGATGGTTGTCTTCACCTTCTTGTCAGGGTTCCTAAAGGGGGGTCCTGGGCTGTCTCCTTTTCACTGCTTTTTAAATGGAGTTTTTTTTTCTTCACTTCTTTACATATATATATTATGTCAAAGCGTACTGCAAGCTAAATTTTTAACAGTAAATTTAATGTCATGGACAGTAGGTTATCTTCATTCATAGTGTATCCCAGTAAGGAGCCGATTCAAATCAGTTTACCTATGTGTTTCAAAAATATTAGTTACAGAAATTGTACTTCCATAATATATTGTTTTGAAATGTTCATTGATAAGCTGAAGAACATGACTATCAAAAACATTTTTTTCTGCACTCCACACTTTTCCATGTCTTTGGTACCCTACTCAATATAAGGCAAGACTTGTGAAATTTTGGGATAACTAACCCATCCTGAGATGAAATAGTGGTAGGTAGCCATTTTACATAGCCATAATACATTTCTCACATATAAATATTCCACTCAGCAGCTTTGCCCTCTGTATGTGAGTCTGTGCATTCAGTCTGCATAATATTCAACTGAGGCTGAAACAGTCACTCCTAGTGAATGTGTGAGAATACATTTTATGAATGAAATAAGTTCTAATCAAAACCGCATTGCTGTCTACGCGTGCATCTCTCACAAATCGTGTTTGAACTCAAAAACTACATCATACAGGTTCTATATCATATACTGTATATATATATTTAAATGATTTAAACCTTGTAGCTTTGATATGATACAATATAATACTCAATAAACAATATGTTTACTACACTCATAAATATCATAAACTGACTACATACAAAACAAAATAGACTATATGAAAAATATGTAATATAGTTACAGTATATAGAATAGCCTAATATTATTGTCATAGTTTGAGTTTTGTTTTTATTCAACTTTTCTTTTTTTGTTTCTTTGTTTTGATCTTAGTCATCTGTGTTCTGTCATCACCTTGTTGATTATCTCATTCACCTGTCCATTGTTCATTAGCTCCCGTCAATGCAGAACCTTGTGCGGTTGTATTTTTTTGTGTTATTCTCCGTCTTTGATACTTTAAGCCTGTTCCCTTGCATTCTCTTTTATTTCCCAGGAAGTGACAAATCCAACCTGATTTCTACACCAACCACAACTGCACAGTTACATGAATGAAACACCTAATACTGATACATGGTACATACTTCTCAAATTCACCTCACCTAAAAGCTCATATATTTATTTTCTCCAGCACAGCTCGTTCATAAGACACCACAGCTGCTGAAACCATGTGTATTTCTTTAAATGCAAGCCATAAGGCTTGGTTTTCCAAGGATCTCTGGATCTCTGTCACCATCAGCTTCACCATGGCTATTTATATCCTGATTATATCCTTTGGCTTCACCTGGGTGCTCCATCCCCCATGCTACACCTTGGTCCTCAATTCTATTGGCTCACCTCACCTCTGTCATCCAATAAATAAAGCTCTGCCTTAGTCCTCCAATCCAGCAACTCTTCATTGGCCAACATTTACTTTGGCTGTCCATGTTCTGCGATTGCAATTTTCATCATCGGGAGGATCTATGGACTTTTGCGCACACCATTCTTGTGCAGCCCAATTTTTCTGTCCAGTGTGTGCATGTACAACAGTTGATAGAAGATAGAAGATTAGATAGCAGATTACAGTAATACCTCGGTTTACGAGTTTAATTCATTCCAAGAGCGAGCTCGTATCCCAAAATGCTCGTACACCAAAACAATTTCCCCCATAAGAATGCATTAAAATCAATTAATTCGTTCCACACGACCATAAATGCCCATTTTAAATATTTTGTTTTTATTTTACCCTATTAATTACAGTTAAAACTATAAACATTAAGATCTCATATAAATACTAATTAGTAATTGACAATTAAACTCTAAAAATACTTGACAATTTACTGTAACTCACTTTGAGCAGCGTCTGCTGGCATGAAGGAGATGAAAGACTTTGAAGAGAGAAAAATTTGCTCGTACACCGATACAATGCTCGCACACCGATTCGACCCTCCATGCTCGTACACCGATTTGCTCGTATACCAAGTCGCTCGTAAACCGAGGTACCACTGTATATCTAATAGAAGAAGATTCTATTCTAAGAAGATTCTATAGAAGATTCCACTAGCTTGTAATACAAACTGTTGTAAAGTAGTCAAAGATGAGTGTGGAAAGAGCAATCCAAAACAACTTGTTGAATCTAAAGAAGAAACACACTCCAGTGGAAAACGAATATGGATCCTGTTCTAAGCTTTGCAAGCAACAGCTGCTGCTTTTCTTATTCTGTACTTCTGAGTGAATGTCCTGTAAAATACATGACTAAGTGCCTTCTGACTTCAGAATATAAAAAAGCACAACTTTGAAAGTTGTCCGGATACAAGCAGAACACACAGAAAATGAAGTACACTAATGGCCTTTACTCTCCTCTGTCTTCAAAGTGGTCCTCAATCTCACCACCTCCATCATGATCTCATGGCACTATTGGCTCCACAGTGGTCAACTGTTCTCTTCCACTGGTTCTGCTGTGATGGTCTCTTGGTTCGGTGTGGTGGTCTCCTGTCCCTTTGACCAGGTCCTAGCTCTCTCGATAAGCGGTCCTCCTTTCCTACACCTGATGCATATATTAATCTCCTGACACTTGTGCCTTGCATTTATTAAGGGAATTTTGATTCCCTTCTGTCCTTCATACAGTGCAGACGTGTTTTCTCTCTGCTCCCGCTGTGCTCTGGCGCTTTGGTATTTTGTCTTTTTTTATCCTCTCTGATCCGCTGCTTGCTGGACTCCTGAAAATACTGAAATGGAATTGATTAACTGGTCAATCAGCACAATCGATAGGATTTTCTCACAAAGGAAGGGTGCCCCGGGAGAACCCACCTACCCGGACGGGACCTTTGCTGCAGGGTACGTGATGGACGCATGGAACAACTGGCAAGTCCTGTGCCTGGAGGCTCTGTCCGTGGAGGATGCAGAAGATTTATACATGATTGGATTATTGATGGCGGGGTTCCTATTCTTTGGCTTTGGGATTGCCCTGACCTATCTGAAGATTGGTAAGACAGCTGCAAGCAAATTCACCCAGCCACTGTCTGTGGAAATTAAGGAATGCTTCAGGGTTGTGTGTGACTGTTTGAAGGATTTAGAACTGAACCGTAACAACGCAGGGAAGAGTGGGCTCCATCGGGGGTCAGATCGGTGAACTTTTACGGACTGTAACCGGTCTGGCCATGAGGCTGGACATAATGTCTAGGGGAACTGCACGGACCGAACGCGAGTTCTGAGGACCAGAACTGATTGATTGATTATGATCCGGACCAATTACCGAAGATCATCAAATGGATTAAAAAATTGTATTTGCCTGACCTAATCAACTACCCCACCCGAACCTCACTTGTCCCTATCTCTCGGTTGGGAGGTCAGCCTGACAGCTTGGTTTACTATCTTTCCCTGTGCACTGCTTTATCTCCCTTCAAGGACAAACAATAGAACTGAACTAGAAAACATCTGAAGTTATGGCTAACACTGTCACACAACACAATCTCAGACTCACTCGCACCATACACACCCGATCCCAGCCCCCCTCCATCCGTCTGCCTGTCCTTATCTATCCCCTCTCCCACTCCATACAAAAAAATCCCATCACGTTACCACGTGTACTGTGTTATGTTATGTTTTGTTGTATTTGCTATGTAATGCTTGCTAAACTGCATTCTTGTATTTCCGGAGAGGACGCTGACGCTGTGTGTTTGCCGCTTCTCCACTCTTTAAGTGTACCTTAGATGCTCTGTAGCACTTTGAGATTGTACAAATAAAATGTATTATTATTATTATTATGCTAAGACTATCATGTTTAGGTTTAGAAAAGACAGTTGATATTTTTTTCCTGTTGTTTCACTCAGTGAGTGGATTTAGGGCCAGGAAAATTATTAAAGACTTTAACCACCCAAGCTTTAATTGTAGCACTGCAGGTACAGTGTGATGTGGAGATAAACCACATAACCTCAAACACCGACAAAGGCAAGGGAATGGCAACCGGGTTAAATACACACAGCAATGACAACCACCTGGGGGAAACTAATAAACTAAGTGACGAGACAGGTGCAAGGCGGGCACAAGAGGAAACCCAGAGAAGACCTGGAAGTGAAACACATAACACAACAGACAGAAAGTGACAAAGAAGTCCCAACAGACAGGGAGTGCACAAAAACCACAATAGCCAGGACAAACAGTGACAGTATCCAGTATCCTCGCGCCAGGGAGTGCACAACCGCGGAGGGAGGGAGGGTGGGGGACCTGGGGGAGGACAGAACAGGGAACGGGAACTACCAAAAAAAAAACATGAAGTGAAAACCTAGAACAAACTATACCCACAAAACACACAAGAAACGAAGGACTAGGTAAACCAAAAAGGGACAAAGTCCATGGCAGATTCTAGGGCCGGCGGGCCCAGAGGCTGAGGCTCTGGCGGGACCGGCAGGACTGGCGGTGGCTCAGGCGGGGCCGGTTGGACTGGCGGTGGCTCTGGCGGGGCCGGTTGGACTGGCGGCGGCTCTGGCGGGGCCGGCTGGACCGGTGGTGGCTCTGGCTGGGCTGGGAGGTACCAGAGGTCCCCTGGGTCTGGGGGATCCGGGTGGTAGCAGAGGTCCCCTGGGTCTGGGAGGTCCGGGAGGTCTTTGATGGCCTGGGGAAACCGTTCACCTGCGGAGGCCTGGGGAAACCGTTCACCTGCGGAGGCCTTGGGAAACCGTTCACCTGCGGAGGCCTGGGGAAACCGTTCATCTGTGGAGGCCTGTTGGCCCCACCGTTTATTCCGTTTATTCCGTTTACGGCGGCGTCTGGATGGCCGGGGATCAGTGTTCTCCTAGCACCTACTTGGGGTCCGCTGGAGGAGCGTGGATGTCAGGTTGAGCTGAAGCTGGTAGGACAGTCCATTGAAGGTGAGCGGTACGGCCTAACAACTTGCTGGACTGGGTCGGATGACAGCCTACATTGGCTTTCAATAGCACATACCATTGACTCGGACCCATTGAGGAGCAGAACGAAGTTAACAAACTCCTCAACCGGTTCAAAGCAATGACCCGAGTCAATGAATTTGGTCAGCTCGTCATCCAAACCCTGTCTGTCTGTTTGTTGTGTGACAAGGAACTAAGAATAATAAAGAACTAGTTAAATACATATTTAATGTTTACCCTGTTATTAGGGTAAAGTCTTCATCCTGTCCTCTAGAGAGTAACTGTCACAGTCATGCCGTGTCATAACTTTCCTCCTGTGTGATCCTTTTGTGTTCACATTGTCACGTCAGCCACTCCCCATTTTTATTAGTGTCAGGTGTGTGTCATTATTCCTATGTGTATTTAAGCCCGCATGTAATGTCTTGTCCTTGATGATTGTTAAAGATCCCATGTCTGAGTTTCTCCGTGTCACCTGTCATTCCGAGTTTCTGTTTGTTTATGCACCACAGTTTGTTTTTCGTTTTCGTTGTACTTTTCGTTTGTATTTGAGTTTTACATTGATCCCTTGTTCCCTCACCTTCGTCACTTCCACTACAAGCTCCCGTTACAGTAACAAAGATAAGAAATGGCTTTCAGTTTTTTTTTTGTAGAATTTGACTTAGCTTTTGTCAAACAAATTATGATGCTTGTCAATTTTTTTTTATGTCAGCAGAAACAACTAACTGCTACTTATACTGTTAATTAACTGTTAATTATACCGTTTTAGCAGGTACAAAAACGAATTACAAATCTGCAATAGTGAAATATTATAACAATATTACCCAAATATTACCTTGTTCCCTCATCAGCCCTTGTGTATATCAGCCCTGTGTTTTCTTTCAGTCTTTGTCCAGTGACGTACATGTAATGTTGTGTTTCTGCCCTGGTCTCTCCTTATTCTGTTCTTGTTTTCATTTTGCACGAGTAAAGTAAATTGTGTTTAGTAAACTTTAAAGTGTTTATTTGAATTTACTTATTAAAATCAAGTTCCGTTCATCCCGTTGATGGACCCGGTTAGAATGACTATAGTGATGCTGCAATGGATAGCTTCTGGTTGGGACTGGACGACCAGCTCACCCGGTTTGTACATCGTGATGACTGCTTTGAACACGTCATGGACTTCATCAGCTATGTCCTCCTTATAAATGTATCTAATTTCATTGTCGTGGAGGTTGAGGACATTGTGAGCCATTGTCAGGTGAGAAGTGGGGTGCCTCAGCTCACCTCACAATGATCGTCCAGTTAGCATCAGCACCACCAGGTCTCTGAGCTCCTACAGCGGACTCATTTCATGGGTTCCCCAATCTCCAGTTGTCTCCTGCGCGCCCTAATCTCCAGTGTTCTCTTGCGTTCCCCAATCTCCAGGTGTCTCCTGCACTCCTCAATTTCCAGTCGTTGCCTGTGCTCGCCACTCATAAGTCTGCACCAGCTCTCGCAACTCGTAAGTCTGCCCCAGCGCTCGCTATTCATCAGTCAGCGCCAGCGCTCGCTAGTGTCCTACCAGTGTCCTACCGTGAGCATACAAACTGAGTGCCCACCAAAGAGGTGGGTGCTGACAGACTTGGCCAACGCGCTGTTGTGTGTGTGGGCTGTGCACACAATAACCAAAAGACTACATTCAGCCCCTGAACTCTCTTCTGAGCTCCCTCCTGCACTCGATCCCTCTCCTGAGCCCCATTAAGTGCCCAAACCCTCTCCTGAGCCTCCCCCAGTGCCAGAGCAGTCTCTCAAGCTCCCTATCATGCACAAGCCCTCACCAGACCTTTTTGACTGCTGCTCTGCTGCTGTTTCCTGTGTGCTCGAGTGGATTGCGTTTGTTGCATCGTATAAACTTGATTTTGTTTTAGAGCTTAAACTCGACGTTCTTTTATATTGCTAAATACAATACTAGATTATTTAATAAATTGTAATCGTCAGCTTTAATCTACGTCTCTAAACACGTTGGCATTGTGTTATCTTACTGTCCGTACATACAGCGTTTTCTCGCTTGCGCCTTTTTTTCCGAGTTCATCAAAGAACTGGTGAGTTGGATCAACACACACGGTGAGTCATGTCATCTTCTCCTGTAATTGTTACATGTACTGCTTGCTTCATGTCTGTCTCTGTCAGCAGTAAGGGCATCACATGTGATAAATGTAGGGACACAGTCAGGCTGACAGAGAAGATTTCAGAATTAGAGGCACACATCCAAACTTTAATCGAGGATAGTAAGAATGCAAGGGCTTTAGATACTACTTTGGATGCGACTAGCTTAGCAAACCCTGTACATTGTTTGGTTCCGGTTGTAGAGCCCATGCAGCAGGCCAACTGGGTGACTGTGAGACGGTATAATTGCAGGTCAAAAACATACTGTTCCATTCTGATTAGAACATCAAACAGGTTCACCCACTGAGAAACCTGTTGAAAGTGCCCTAGTCATTAGCGATTCTATTACTCGGAATGTGAAAATAGAGACTGCAGTCACCATAGCATGTTTGCTGGGAGCCAGAGCACCTGACGTCAAAGCAAATTTAAAAGTGCTGGCTAAGGCTAATCGTGAATATTCTAAGATTTGTTATGTCCTAGGACGTTATTTTCATTGTGATTATTATCATCAGACACTTGATGATGATTCGGCTAAGATATGGACATCTGTGTTTTGGCATTTTCTTGTGTCCCTGTTCTCTCTCTCTCTCTCTCTGATCAGGTCTAATCATCTCCACCTGTAGGTCATTGACTCACTGCCTAACGGAGTATAAAGGAACAGCCAGAGCCTGATCTGCATGTGTGCCAGAGAGAGAGTGACACTTCTCACCTGCTCCAGATTGAAGCACTTGTGTTTAATGTAGATTGTGATTTACATATTGTGAAGGTGTCTGTTAGTAGTGGCTAATAGTCTTTCCTCGGCTAGTGTGAGCTGTGATTATTTCTGTTTAAGTTATAATACTGACTGCGGAGCGATCATTCTGTTGACGGGGGGAGCGGCACTCATGCGGTGCGCAGCGCGTCTTCCGTGGGCGGAGCGATAGACTCATGCGCCGTGCAGCGCGTCTTCCGTGGGCGGAGCGATAGACTCATGCGGCGCGACACTCCTTTCTTCCGTGGGCGGAGCGACAGCACACCGAGCGCGGAAGCGGGACCGCTGATACAAGTTAGATGCAGTGGATGAAAGAGCCGCAGCACAGGGGTGAAAGAGCGGCTCCGGAGCCGCGGGTTGCCGACCCCTGCCTTAGGAGGTATTGTATCTTTTCTACTTTCGATCCTGCCAGATTATAAATTTGAGTTAAGAAAAATGCTGTAGGGGATATAGAGTACCTGTTTCCTTTTACATCTTTGTCATTGTTTTTGGATCAGTCAGGGAGTTGAGGAAAGTCCCTGTATTTTATTTATCTTTCCTTTTGTTAGTAGGTAGGTTAGTGGTCTTACGGGTTTAGCTAGCACTCCTGTTTTGTTTGTTGTTTTGGCTTCTTTTATCCCCTAACATCTATTTTTCGTTCTCTTTAACTTTTTATTCTAAATGCTGTTTTGAGTTCTGTAAATAAATATCCTTTTTGTAGACCTGCTTTGTTGTTGTCACTCTGGGACAGGGGGTTTGAATTGTGCATTCCTGTTATTATTTTCTTCTCTTTTTCGGTTTATTTTAGCTTTTATACATTTGCTACTTTCCCTCCTAACCCTAAACGGGAGGGGAACATCGCCAGTCGGAGATTACTAAAACGTCTCGGGTTACGTATGTAACCCTGGTTCCCTGAAGGGGAACGAGACGCTGCGTCAAAAGCGCTAGGGGAATACCTTGACGTCAGTCACGTGAAGATGTGTAAAACCAATGAGAGAATTACGCGTGTGAATGCGAGTCGCGGTCAGTGACGTCATGAACAGAGCATAAAAGCGCACCAGAACCCGGAAGTGACAGCAAAAGAGTGCCTGAAGCAGGCCCGGAGGCGCAAGGAGCTGAGGCAGAGACGCAGCGTCTCGTTCCCCTTCAGGGAACCAGGGTTACATACGTAAACCGAGACGTTCCCTTTCATGGGAACTCGAGCTGCGTCAAAAGCGCTAGGGGAACGCTATACCAACGTCACCTCAGCGACGCCGGCCAGCGGATGTATTCCAGCTCACTGTCTCCGCCTGGGACAGAAGGTCCCTCCTGACCGGAAGGTCCCACGAGACTCTGTCTAGGAGAGATATTAGGTCCGAAAACCAAATCCTGCTGGGCCAAAAGGGGGGCCACCAGCTTGAGTCGGACCCCGTCCCGACGAACTTTGGCCAGAACTCCCGGGAGCAGAACAATCGGGGGAAAGGCGTACAAGTGTAGCCTCGGCCACGCGTGTACCATAGCATCCCGCCCCGGGGGCGCTGGATGCGACAGAGAGTACCACAGAGGGCAATGGGAGTTCTCGACGGAAGCAAACAGGTCCACCTGTGCCTGTCCGTATCTCTCCCAGATCTGCTCCACCACCTCGGGGTGGAGCCGCCATTCCCCGGGCCTCGGCCCCTGTCTTGACAGGATGTCTGCTCCTTGTGCGGAGCGATCCCTTAGGACCACTCCCCAGCCCGTGAGGGATGCAACTGTCGACAGCGACACACGTTGTCGAATGCTCCCAACATAGGGCCCTATGACAGGAACCAGGTTTACTTCCACAGGGTCAAGGCGCGTAGGCATTGCCTCGTGACCTTGAATGTGCGAAGTGGGTTGCCCCTCGGGGAAAACCCTTTGGTCCTGAGCCACCACTGCAGGGGTCTCATGTGCAGTAGGCCGAGTGGAATGACGCTGGATACTGCTGCTGTGAACCCCAACACCCTCTGGAAGTGTTTGACAGTGAGTAGCTGGCCTACTTTGATACTCTAGATGGCTGAACGAATGGAATGAATGCGCCCGGGGAAGAGCCGAGCAAACGTTGCCTCCAAGTCCCAAATGACTCCCAAGAAAGTGGTTCTCTGAACAGGAGAAAGTACACTCTTCTTGGTGTTCAACCTTAACCCCAGCTCCTTCATGTGAGCGAGCATGAGCATGAACTAACACTAGCCAGTCGTCGACATAATTGAGGACATGAATGCCCTGGGATCGCAGCGGAGCAAGCGCAGCGTCCACAACCTTTGTGAACGTGCGGGGCGAGAGTGATTGGTCAAACGGAAGTACCCGATACTGGTACGCCTTCCCCCCGAAGGTGAACCAAAGGAACTTCCTGTGATGAGGAAGGATGGAGATGTGGAACTGTGCGTCTTTGTGGTTGATCGTGACGAACCAGTCCTCGGACCTGATATGCGTCACGATCTGTTTGAGCGTCAACATTTTGAATTTTAGACGCAAGATTTAGACGACGCAAATCCAGAATGGGCCGCAACCCTCCATCCTTCTTCGGAACTGTGACGTACCGGCCGTATAAACCGGACTGTCTGTCTGTGAGGGGTACATACTCGATGGCCCTTTCTCCAGCAGAGAGTTTACTTCTAGTTCCATGAACAGAGCCTGCTGGGGTCCTACCAGTGACGGTAGGACCCCCAAGAAACGGGGTGGTGAGCCCCCGAACTGAATGGCATACCTTGTTACCTTGCGCAGGACCCATTGAGAGATGCCCGGCAGACGCGACCACGCGGCCTGGAACTCTAAGGGAACCAGTCTCTCGAGACTGATCTCTGGTACGAGCGATGACACCACAGTGCCAGGGTTTCTGGACACCACACGGGTGAAATGCTCTAGGACCCTCCTTGGAGGGGGCAGTATTCCCATCGCAGGCTCCCTCGGAAGCCGCACACGGAGAGAACCGCCTCGTTGCGGCTTGCCTTTGGCGTCAGGAACGCTTACTGGCATCCTTCTTGGCGTTTAATACGATCCTCAGATTCGTCTTTTTGCCAGAAGGCTGGGCCTGAGAGTGCCGGCCCGACCTCCCCTTGTTGGAGGGAGGTAGACGGGATGCAACACTCTCTTCTGTGAGGCCCTGTATGAGGATTTTTGAGCCCGAGATTGGCTGTTGGGCTCACGTGAAGGGCGGCGGGGAAGGACCTTGCTGAACGCCGCCTGCTGTCGTGCAGCCTCCTGAAACTTGTCGACTACACTTTTTACGGCGTCGCCGAACAAGCCCGAAGGGGACAGAGGAGCATCCAACAACACAAACTTGTCCTTGTCCTTTATGGCTGAAAGGTTGAGCCATAGATGTCTCTCCGTAGCCACCAGAGCTGCCATGGAGCGACCGACAGAGTGGGCCGTCTCCCTAGTGGCCCGGAGAGACAGATCCATGGCCCGGCGCAGCTCTGCCACTGCCTCCGGGCCAATGCCGCCGCCCTCGTCGAGGTCTCCCAGCAATTCTGCTTGGTAGGCCTGCAGCAGTGCCGTGGTGTGCAGACACGCTGCAGCCTGACTAGAGGCAGAATAAGCTTTCCCCAACAAAGATGATGTGACCCACATCGGCTTTGTGGGGAGCACCGGGGCTTTAAGAGAAGATGCCGATTAGGGCACGAGGTATCCCGCAAGAGCCTCGTCAACCTTTGGCATCCCTCCGTAAACCATAGGGTTGAGCCCCGGCAAGGGGAGCATACATCGCACTGCACGGTGTATGCACCCTGTCGGAGGCTGGCTTTTTCCATGATCTCGACACCTCGGTGTGGAGATCCGGAAAGAAAGGCATTGCCCGGCGCTGGGGGACGACGCAAGCTGGCAGGTAACGCTCATCCAACTTACTTTTCCTAGGATAAGCGTTCCTAGTCTCCGCCGGCCAATCAATATCCAGACGGGAGACTGTTCGCGTCACGACCTCCATTAACTCCTCATACGCCGGTGAAGAGGATGGCGAATCCTCCTCGACCGGATCGATACTAATCACATCCTCATCCTCAGAACAGGATAATGATAGCACCAAAGTCCCAGCGAGATCGGAAGAAACCGCACCTGGAGCGCGTGCTCCCAAATCCCGCCTGGAACTTGAATCATCACAGCTAGGCTGAGATACGGGCGCACCCGTCTCGCTGCCTTCTGTGAGATCCATTTGCGATCCCGAGGATTGTAAACGCCGCTGAGCCTCAACTGCAGCAAGTCCAGAACCCTGAGAAACGCGAGCCTGGTTAGTGTCCGCAAACACCGCCAGGCGAGAGCGGCCTTCATCTGCAGTCTAGATGCCAACAAAATGTTCATCCCACTGGGGCTTGAACCCCAGTCTCCCGCATCATAGACAACAGTAGTTGTAGTAGCATACTGATGGCACCAAGTGAATACAACGCCCAACTCCTAAAAGCTGGGTCGTTGTTATTCAAGTCGGAAGAAACCGCTCCAAGGCAGACGACGCACTGCCTATGCGTATCCTTACCCGTAATGAAATGGGTACAAGGAAAAACACACGGGATAAACGTCTGCTCAGCCATTTTAAAACAAACGCACGCGATCCAACTTGAAGGTGGTTTGTAACTCGCAAGCACAATCTCTCAGACACACGCACGCTGAAGACACTCAAAGCTGTCACTTCCGGGTTCCGGTGCGCTTTTATGCTCGGTTCATGACGTCACTGACCGCGACTCGCATTCACACGCGTAATTCTCTCATTGGTTTTACACATCTTCATGTGACTGACGTCAAGGTATTCCCCTAGTGCTTTTGACGCAGCTCGAGTTCCCATGAAAGGGAACTAATATTAAAGAGGTGTGTGAACTCGCACGTATGATGTCAGGCACTGTAATTTGCTCTGGCCCTCTTCCTATGGGGAGGAGTGATGAGATGCTTAGCAGATTATCGTAACTCAATGGCTGGATGTCTAAGTGGTGCCCGCAGAATAACATAGGGTTCATAGACAATTGGAAAAGATTTTGGGGCAGACCTGACCTGTTTTTAGAGATGGTATTCATCCCACCTGGGATGGTGCTGCTCTTCTCTCTAGTAATTTGGCACATAGTCTTAGAGCTGAACCTTGATTAACTGGGGCCCAGGTCAGGAAGCAAACAAACTGGCTAAACAGACCGTGTGCTAGCTGTCTCACGTCACAGAGGTCAGATAAATTCCAACACATAGAGACTCTTTCTCCTAGATATCCTATAGAGACTGTGTCTGTTCCCCGAATTAGCAAATACAAAAAACTCTCAAAACCGTTTAAGGGTAAAAATTTAATTGATTTACAAACAACTAAGAACGGATATAACACAAATGAACAAATTATAAAGTTTGGGTTACTGAATATACGATCCCTTTCCTCAAAAGCACTTATTGTAAATGATACGATTACAGATCATAAACTAGATGTGCTGTGTTTGACAGAAACCTGGCTAAAACCAGACGATTACATTACTTTAAATGAGTCCACCCCTCAAGATTACTGTTATAAGCATGAGCCTCGTCTGAAAGGTAAAGGAGGAGGTATTGCTGTAATTTATAGTAATTTACAGTAATTTACTGCTTTGCTACTGTTCGGACGCTCTTGCTTACAGCTCTGTGCTTTGCTCTATTGCTTTTATATTTTATCTCCTAATTTTAACTTCAGCAAATCAGCACAGTGCTCAAACAACAAATATTGGCACCAACAAAGTTTCTAACTGGAAGAATTGCAACAAAAAAGGGGAATTTTTCTCAAACCAGCCTCCCATTGACGGCAGCCATCAGCTTACATTCCGGAGAAGGGAAAACACAGCTGCCTACACTAAATAATATGCCTCCTCTGGTTGAAGAATCTACCTGCTGCACAAACTGCCACAGACTTCTACAAAGGATTGCAGTTCTTGAAACAAAGCTACTTGTGGGACTACCAAACCAGACGGAACACACAACAGAGCTTCATCATGGACGTCCCCAGCACACAGCCGGTGAGTCCCATGAATCTAATGCTCCTAAACAGGCCATACTGAGTGCCGAAATTGATCAACATACTAATCGATGGCACAAACAGGGAGCGAGACCCAAAGGCACTCGAGACATCAGATTGTCACGAGTATCGCATTTTGTAGCGTCTTCTACCCCAAACACTAGCTCCCTACTACCGCCAATACATCTGGAGAACAGATTTGAAGTGTTAATGAATGTAAGTGAGGAATCTCCAGACATGATGAATGTGGTTGAGGAATCCCCAAACATGATCGGACACAGATCAAATCAGCTAGCAGCTAACACCGATGCTAACTGCCGCTCAAGGTGGAGCAGACAGCGACACTCAGCTCTTAGAGCAGCCGAGCCCAGGACTCTGATAGTGGTTGACTCTATTATCAGAAATATTAGCAGCAGGGATACAACTACATGCTGCCTTCCACAAGCAACAGTTTCTGATGTAAACAAGGAACTTAAGAGCATTCTGATGAAATATAAAACTGCAAACCGACTAATCATCCACGTGGGAAAGAATGATATTCGGAAGGAGCAGTCAGAACTCCTTAAAAGGGATTTCAATGAACTTTTTGAAATGCTCAGAGGTCTAAAAGTTCAGTCGTTCATCAGTGGACCACTCCCAGCAAGAGGAACAAATAGATTTACACGTTTGCTTGGGCTTAATACATGGCTGCAAAAAACCTGCAACTTAAAGGGACTGAATTTCATCGACAACTTCAATCTGTTCTGGAGTCAGAGACAGTTGTTCACACATGATGGCCTGCGCCCAAACAAACTGGGCTCAAGAGTGCTAAAGGACAATATCTACTTCTCCCTCCATCATCCTTCAGCAGTGTGTGCAAATCCACCTAATCTGAATGGCACAAACACACCTGGACAGAGTACAGCTGACCACAGGACTTCATTTCAGCACCTGAATGGACATGCGGCTGACACATCCCACAAGGACAGCGATAACACCACGCAGCCACAACAACCACTGTTCACGGACACAATCCTGACTGAGCCCTGCCCAGAGAGCTCACCGATAGACAGTGACGTGTTAGAACTGCTCCAAGTTTCAGCAGCCAAGGACGACTTTCGGGAAAACAGCCAGGGCCAGGACAACATATTACAGCCACCAGTAACACCAGAGCAACAGCCTCTCTCACCGGATACATTATCCCTCTCCCCAGCATCCCCCCTGCTGTGTTTCTCTGAGAAAATGGAGGAACTGGTGTATGCTGGAACCAAACTCGCCCACTCTTTTGCTGCGAGCCCCCAGACATCAACAAAAAAGCGGCGAGCTCCACAACCACCAAAGCCTGTGAGCCCAGCTCGACCTCCCATTCCTCCTGCGAGAGCTCTTCGGCCGCTACCACAACGCCAGGGCCCTCACCATCCTCCATCTGTTCTAGGTGAACCAAAAACAACTGATAAAAGCTCTCAGTGATGTGTGCCGGGTCCCCGCTATGATAACAGTGACTTTATCAAATGTTTACAGAACAAGCGGGAACCCAGTGTGCCTGTTGCTTTCGCTATTTCAGTTTTATTACGTGATAGAAAGCCAAAGGCCTTCTCAAACCGTTTGGCAAACCCACTTAATCTGCTGCATATTGCACGCCAAACTAAGATTACTGTAGAGACAGAAAGTAAGACTGTTAAGTTAGCACTTTTAAACATCCGTTCACTTAAAAATAAATCACTTCTAGTCAATGATTTAATAACCACAAACAATCTAGATTTTATGCTTCTAAATGAAACATGGCTTGAAGACAGTTGCAGTTCAACAATCCTGAATGAAACAGCCCCTCCCAACTTTACTTTTATGAGTGTCTGCAGAGCTGTTAGAAGAGGTGGAGGTGAAGCTGCTCTATTTAAAGATGTCTATCAATGCAAGCAAGTGTCATTTGGTGATTACTTGTCTTTTGAATATTTGGGTATTGTGTTAAAAGGTGCTCCTCGCATTCTACTTTTAGTCATTTACAGGCCTCCAAAATACTCTCCAGCCTTTGTGGAGGACTTTAAAGAACTGTTATCAGCAACTTCCTCAGAGTTTAACTGTCTTGCTATTACTGGGGACTTTAACATCCACATAGAAAATGCAGAATCCAAAATGGCAAAAGAAATTCTAACAGTTTTGAATACTTTTGATCTGACTCAGCATGTACATAGACCCACACACAATCGAGGACATACACTAGATTTAATTATCAGTAAGGGTCTAAACATCTCATCCATTGTCATTACGGATGTAGCTCTATCAGATCATTTCTGTATTTTCTTTGATATATTGATCTCTCCGACTGTTGAAGCTAGATCTATCTCGGTCAAAAAGCGATGCTTAAATGAGAATACTTGTGCTCTGTTTATGAAGGCTATATCTTTAACACCAAGCATATCTGCAGACTCTGTTGATTTTCTTCTTGATTCTTTTAACTCAAAAGTTCAGAATGTTATTGATAACATTGCTCCTGTGACAGTCAGGAAGAAGAGTGGCAGACAAAAATCACCCTGGAGGAATTCAACAGCAGTGCAAAATATGAAAAGACAATGCAGAAAAGCTGAGCGCATGTGGCGAAAGACAAATCTTGAAATCCACTATAACATCTATAAAGATAACCTTCATGCTTTCAATGTGGAACTAGGCAAAGATAGACAGACCTTCTCAAATATTATAAACAGAAACTTAAACAACACCCGCACTCTTTTTGCTACTGTAGAGAGACTAACAAATCCCCCAAGTCAGATTCCCAGTGAAATGCTCTCAGACAGCAAATGCTGTGAGTTTGCTTCCTTCTTCTCTGAGAAAATAAATAATATCAGAAAGGCGATCAGCACAACCTTGAGCTGCACTGGGGTAAAACAGATCAGACCACAATCTCAGAAAGTAGCTATTATGTCTGTTTTCGAAGCAATTGATGGTAAAAATTTTGGAAGAAACAGTACAGCACCTTAAAACATCAACCTGCGCCCTTGACATACTTCCCACATCTTTTTTCAAAAGCGTGTTTAACTGTTTAGAAGCAGATATCCTAGAAGTGGTAAATGCCTCACTTCTTTCTGGGACTTTTCCAAATTCCCTAAAAACTGCAGTTGTTAAGCCCCTTCTGAAAAAGACCAATCTGGACAACATCATATTGAGCAATTACAGACCAATCTCAAATCTACCTTTCATTGGCAAGATCATTGAAAAAGTTGTTTTCAATCAGCTGAACAAGTTCTTAAGCTTGAATGGATACTTTGACAACTTTCAGTCTGGTTTCCGACCACATCACAGCACAGAGACAGCACTCATAAAGATAATAAATGATATTCGTCTTAACACAGATTCAGGTAAATTATCAGTGCTGGTTTTACTCGACCTCAGTGCTGCGTTTGACACCATAGATCACAACATTCTCCTTGACAGGCTGGAAAACTGGGTTGGGCTTTCTGAGATGGTTCTTAAATGGTTCAGGTCATACTTAGAAGGGAGAGGTTATTATGTGAGTATCGGTGACCATAAGTCTGAGTGGACATCCATGACATGCGGAGTCCCTCAAGGTTCAATACTTGCACCCCTCCTGTTCAACTTATATATGCTGCCACTGAGCCAAATAATGAGAAAGAACCAAATTGCATATCACAGCTATGCAGATGACACCCAGATTTACCTCGCGTTATCACCTAATGATTACAGCCCCATTGACTCCCTGTGTCAATGCATTGATGAAATTAAAAACTGGATGTGCCTAAACTTCCTTCAGTTAAACAAAGACAAAACTGAAGTCATTGCATTTGGAAACAAAGATGAAGTTCTCAAAGTGAACGCATACCTTCACTCTAGGGGTCAAACAACTAAAAATCAGGTCAGGAATCTTGGTGTGATTTTGGAGTCAGACCTGAGTTTCAGTAGCCATGTAAAAACAATAACTAAATCAGCATATTATCATCTCAAAAATATTGCAAGAATTAGATGCTTTGTCTCCAATCAAGACTTGGAGAAACTTGTTCATGCTTTCATCACCAGCAGGGTGGATTATTGTAATGGGCTCCTCACCGGCCTTCCCAAAAAGACCATAAGACAGCTGCAGCTCGTACAGAACGCTGCTGCCAGGATTCTGAGCAGAACCAGAAAATATGAACACATCACACCAGTCCTTAGGTCCTTGCACTGGCTTCCAGTTACATTTAGAATTAATTTTAAAGTACTGTTACTTGTTTATAAATCACTCAATGGCCTAGGACCTCAATACATTGCAGATATGCTCATAGAATATAAACCTAACAGATCACTAAGATCATCAGGATCAAGTCACTTAGTAATACCCAGGGTTCACTCAAAGCAAGGAGAGTCTGCTTTTAGCTGTTACGCCAGCCGCAGCTGGAACCAGCTTCCAGAAGAGATCAGGTGTGCTCCAACAGTAGCCACATTACAAATGTGTAATACAAAATACAAAATACAATAATAATACAAAAGATAGCTTTATAAATAATCTTCCTGATCAGTTTGATCTACTTAACATCCCAGATAGCCTAGAAAAACTTGATGTTGCAACAGAAACTATTAACTCACTATTAATATTAAAGATTAAAGAAAATAGTCCAACACTGTGTTGCAATGAGCACACCAGGGCCCCCAAGAGAGCAGCCAGAAAAATGGAGCGGAGCTGAAAAAAAACTAAGCTTGAGTTTTTTCGCATTTCATGGAAAGACAGCTCTATTGCATTCAGAAAGGCCTTAAACCTTAAAATCAGCTAGATTTGCTTACTTTTCTACCCTCTTAGAAGAAAACAAATACATCCCTAGGTATTTATTTGATATAGTGACTAAACTAACAAGAAATAAAGCCTCAATCCCATAAAGCCTGCTTTAAAACAGCACAGCAGTAATGACTTCATGGACTTCTTAACTTGCAAAATTCATAACATTAGAGAGAAAGTTATAACCATGCAACCGTCTACAACAATATGTCATTAATCCACAAACACCAGATTCAATAGCAAATGTGAGTTTATTGAAGAGATGAGATAATAGCGAAAATGTCCAGAAGTAGCAGGCGGCTACTTCTGAATGGCTACTAGGTATCAGATGTGTGTGATGATAGCGGTGGTGGTGATCAGTAACCACGCCTCCCACACTCACCACGCATGCATATACAGGCAGTAATATGAGACAATTAATCTGCGAACCGTGACAGCGTCTCTCGACGCTCCCAGGGGCACTTACCTGTCGATTGTAGGACTAATGATTTTGGGGGCAAGTTTATTACATACGGAACGGAGAGCAATATCCTTGGAAGAAAGCCACACTTTTTGACCCACGACGTAGACGGGAGGCTTCGACCGGTGGCGATCGGCCTGGGCCTCGGTCTCGCGGGCTCTACTCCAAGTGCGATGACACCTCTGGGAGAAGGCGTGGGCGGAGGGGACCGCGACTTCAGATTCCAGACTGGGAAAGATAGGTGGCTGGTACCCTAGACTACACTCAAATGGTGAAAGGCCCGTGGACGACACTGGTAACGAGTTATGTGCGTATTCAACCCACGGGAGCTGTTGACTCCAGGAAGCAGGATTCTGTGACACCGTACACTGCAAGCATCTCTCAAGGTCTTGATTGGCTTGTTTGGTCTTGCCGTTGCTCTGGTGATGGAAACCCGAAGACAGACTAACACTCGCTCCCAGCAATCTACAAAACTCTTTCCAGAATTTGGATATAAATTGGGGCCCTCTGTCAGAGACCACGTCTGTCGGGAGGCCATGAATGCGAGACGTGTTCAATGACAGACGCTGCTGTCTCCGTAGCAGAAGGTAATTTGGGTAAGGGTATGAAATGCCTTTGAGAACCAGTCCACTACGGTCAAAACAACCGTGTTCCCCTGGGAGGGCGGTGACAAAATCTAGCGCAATATGGGACCAGGGTCTCGAAGGCACAGACAGCGGCTGGAGCAACCCATCTGGAGAGCGGTTGGAAGTCTTACCCTGGGCGCAGTCCGAACAAGCTAACACAAAATCTCGGACGTCGCGGGCCATCTTAGGCCACCAGAATCGCTGTTTAACTAAAAAGTTAGTGACAGGCTATTTTGGAACAGTGATCGGATGACCTTGGATCTCACTTGCTCCGGCACAAATAATCGACCTGGTGGACCCCCGGGCGGAGACGTTACCCCTTCTAAGACCGATTTGACCTTCGCTTCGACCTCCCATACGAGTGTGGAAACAATGAGTTTCACAGGAAAAATGCACTCGGGAGTGGACGGGCGCTCGGATCAATCAAAAATGCGCGATAAAGCATCGGATTTGATGTTCTTGGAACCCGGGCGGTACGATAGCAAAAAGTCAAAACGTCAAAAAAAAAGGGCCCACCGAGCCTGCCTGGAGTTAAGTCTTTTGGCTGTTCTGATGTTTTCTAAATTCTTGTGATCGGTCCAAACTAGAAAGGGCACCCCTGACCCCTCTAACCAATGACGCCACTCTTCCAAGGCTAGCTTGACTGCCAACAACTTCCGGTTACCAATGTGGTAATTACGTTCTGCTGGGGACAAACGATGGGGAAAAAAAAACGCACAAGGGTGCATCTTATCGTCCGAGGGAGAGCGCTGGGAGAGAACCGCACCTACCCCCACCTCTGATGCGTCGACCTCCACCACGAACTGACGTGTGGGATAAGGGGCGATCAGGATGGGTGCCGAAACGAAGCGGCTCTTGAGTTTGGAGAACACCGCATCGTCGCACCACCTGAACGTCGTTCTGGGGGAGGTCAAGGTTGTCAGAGGATTGGCTAGTTGGCTGAAGTTACGGATGAAACGTCGATAGAAGTTGGCGAACCCAAGGAACCTCAACAGGGCCTTGCGGGAGTCCGGGGTTGGCCATTCTATCACAGCCTTAACCTTGTCGGGATCCATGCACACTCCCTCCGACGAGATGATGTAACCTAGGAAAGGAACAGACTGTGCATGAAAAACGCATTTCTCCGCCTTGACAAAAAGCCCATTCTATAGTAACCGTTGGAGCATTCGCCAGACGTGTTGAACATGTTCCTGGAGAGACGAAGAAAATATCAGTATGTCATCCAGGTAAACATACGAGATCATGTCTCTCAACACGTCATTGACGAGTGCTTGGAAGACAGCTGGGGAGTTGGACAGGCCAAAAGGCATGACCAATTATTCAAAATGGCCCCTAGGGGTATTACATGCTGTTTTCTACTCATCCTCCTATCTTATGTGAACCAAATGATAAGCGTTTCTTAAATCCAATTTCGTGAAGATGGATGCTCCCTGCAACCTCTCGAAGGCAGAAGACATCAACGGTAAAGGATATGTATTCTTCACCGTGATGTTGTTCAAGCCCCGGTAGTCAATGCAAGGTCGCAGAGATCCATCCTTCTTCCCCACAAAAAAGAATCCCGCCCCCATGGAGAAGAAGAGGGACGAATGAACCCGGTAGACAAATAATCAGAAATATATTTCTCCATGGCCTCCCTTTCAGGAACAGAAAGCAAGTATAACTTGCCCTTAGGCGGAGACATACCTGGCAGGATATCTATAGCAAATGTGAGTTTATTGAAGAGATGAGATAATAGAGAAAATGTCCAGAAGTAGCAAGCGGTGCAGGGACTCAATGGGCAGACGACAGATGGTGCAGTACAGTGTAATCCCAATGTGCGAGGTGTGTGAGTGAACACGGAACAGCTGACGCTGACACAGACTCTGATGCAGATGCTGAACACAGGAAGACGCTGACACGAAGGATGCTATCACGGGAACACTGGAGCACAGGCGCGGTCGGCGTAGACATGGAAGACAACGACTCGACAACAAGGGGTTTGTGAGAGGGCACTAAGTAGGCACAAGAGATAGGCATAAGGTGTGTGTGATGATAGCGGTGGCGGTTATCAGTAACCACGCCTCCCACACTCACCACGCATGCATACACAGGCAGTAATAGGAGACAATGAATCTGCGAACCGTGACACAATATCACAAAATACAGTAAATTTTAGTGAATAAAAAATTCCACTCCTTCATTGCTATTGGGGAGGAGGAATTGTCTAAACTCATTAAATCATCAAAATCAACAACATGGATGCTAGACGCGATACCAACTAAGCTACTGAAAGAGATGCTTCCAGAAATCATAGATCCTCTTCTTAATATTATGAATTCATTCAATTAATTCATTCATTCAATTCAATTAAACCACTTATTAAAAAACCACAACTTTTTCCTACAGAATTAGTTAATTACAGGCCGATATCAAATCTACCTTTTTTGTCAAAGATTCTAGAAAAGGCAATATCTTCACAACTATGTTCCTTTCTAGAAAGAAACAGCATCTACGGGGATTTCCAGACCAGGATTTAGACCATATCATAGTACTGAGACTGCTCTCATTAGAGTTACAAATATTTCTAGCTCTATATTTCTTCTCATCCTGATGAAACGTACCAATTCACTAAATTAACAGAATGCATAACTGATATGAAAAATTGGATGACTAATAACTTTCTGCTGCTTAATTCTGAAAAAACTGAGATTCTAATTACTAGACCAAAAAGTTCTGCACGTAATAATCTAGACTACTGCCTAACACTTGATGGCTGCTCTGTCAAGTCTTCGTCGTCAGTTAGAAACCTGGTTGTGCTCTTTGATACCAATCTTTCATTTGAAAGCCACGTTTCTAGAATCTGTAAAATGGCATTCTTCCATCTTAAAAATATATCTAAATTGCGACATATGCTCTCTAAGACAAATGCGGAAAAGTTAGTTCATGCGTTCATGAGTTCAAGGCTAGATTATTGTAATGCCCTACTAGGTGGTTGCCCTGCACAAATTCTAGCTGGTCCATGAGCACAGAAGTATGAGCACATTAGCCCAGTTCTGTCAAACCTGCACTGGCTTCCTATTAATCACCGAATACATTTTAAAATCTTGCTAATTACTTACAAAGCATTAAATGGTTTAGCTCCACAGTACTTGAGCGATCTCTTAACACATAATAGTCCTTCACGTCTATTGCGATCCCAAAATACTGACCAGCTTATAATACATAGAATATCAAAGTCAACTGCTGGCGGTCGATCTCTTTTTTTATTATTTTGCTCTTCTAATTCAGTCCGGGAAGCAGACACACTCTGTCAGTTTAAATCTAGACTAAAAACACATCTCTTCAACCTGGCACACACATAACACATTATACATACATTTTCAAATCATGTAAAACGATTGTTAGGCTGCATAATTTAGGTCCAGGAACCAGGAACATTCCCATAACATCTGATGTACTCGATACATCAGAAGAAGAATGGCATCTACGCTGATATTAGTCTCTGTTTATTCTGAGGTTACCATAGTCAGCCGGATCTGGGCCGTATACCGATCAGATGAAGGACCTGCATCTGGATCCGAGCACACCACTGCCCTTAAGTTTCTATGGAGACCACGACTCTACTAAACCGTCGCCTGTGATGATCATGAACCCATCTCCAATCGGATCAAATTGGGCTTAATATTGGACTTGAATTGTTGTCAATATAACAATCAAACTATCAATCAAATCAATCAATAATCAAAACTTAATATTCATCTATTCTATTTATTCGCCTGCTCTTTTAAGGCTGCCATTCAGCTGAACAAACTTTGTTTATATTGTTTTCCTGTGAACACTGTAAAGCTGCTTTGAAACAATCTGTATGGTAAAAAGCGCTATATAAATAAAGGTGACTTGACTTGACCAGAACTACTTGTTCATCATTAGCCCTTGTATATATCAGCCCTGTGTTTTCCTTCAGTCTTTGTCCATTGATGTCTATTTAATGTTGTGTTTCCCCCCTTGTCTCTACTTGTTCTCTTCTTGCACGAGATGTGCCATTTTTGTTTGTATATTTAAAGTGTATATTTGAGTTTCCGTATTAAAGTCAAGTTCCATTCATTCCTGTTGCCTCCGTGCGTTCCTTCCTATCCATTCCTTCCTCCTGTGCATTTGTACTTTATATTCAGACAGTCAGGTTATGTAATTACTGAAAGGAAATTAAATTACTTGATCATAAATTAATGTTTCAAATGATAAACTAAAACTTTACAACTTGGAATTTAAGTGGACTAACTGCCAACCTTTAATTGAAAATACTAAAGTGATACACAGACACACTTCAGTTGTCTCACCACTTCTTTTGAAACCTTAATCATGGCATTCTCTACTTGCCTAACCATTCATCCCTCCATTTGATTCACCTGCCTCCACTTTCTTGCCCTCTTTCAGCTGGTTAGCAACATGTTTGGGCAGCATGGCATAGAGTAGATTCTCTGTCTTCCGTCTTTCTTCCTCAAGGTGTTTTGAGAGATGATGTAGCTCTTCCTTTTTCCGTTCTAGCTGGTTGGAGAGCTCCATCTCTGCTAGACGCTGCTGGTTAAGCAGGATCAGATCCCGTGTAGCGTCATGTGGAGCAATATCAGAGAGATGCATGCAGTGCTCCTCCAGCTCCTGCAAGCTGCGAAGTAATGGTGAAGCTAGGTAGAGCATGCAACGCAATGAAGGCATCCATATCATTTGTCCTGGGAGAAGAAAGTAAGAAAGATGTTAGGTGGAAATATATTATTACATATTAAGAGATGCAGTAAATGTTATGTTTGTTATGCTAGTTACAGTCTGAAGGTACAGATGAGACACCACATTTTAGTGTGGATAAGTTAATAAACCATACAAAAGAATTTGAGGTGGTCAAGCGATGAAAAAGAGGACAATAAGAATTATCGATTATTAATTCTACTAATTATATTCATTTGTCAATATGTATGTTATGCTGTATAAGACCCTTACATTTTTCACTCTTTGTTATATTGCAGCCATCAACACAGAATTTTTTACATTTTTGCAGATTTATTAAAAAAGAAAAACTGAAATATCTCATGGTCCTAAGTATGCTATTATAAGTTGATAGTTCAGAATGCATTCTTCTAAGACAGTGGTTCCCTTTAGAATAAAAACTTTGACATTGCATCATTATGTTGACGCTATGGAAATGCTTCTGTGTGAGTCAGTGTATGCGTAGCATGTCACCGAGACTTTAAATAGATGCTTGAGACACAAGTTGGTCCACACCACGCCATCATTTACCATTGCAACCTGTTTAATTGGGCCCTCCCAGCATAATGTTATAGGACAGAAAACAGACCACATGTCTTAAAGTTGTCGAAAAGATTATACCACTTTTTTTTGGCAGTGTGCCGTCTTCTGCCATTTGTATCTCAATGAGCTCTTAAAACTAGAGATTGACAAATAATTAAATTTGTTAAATTAAACTTACTGATATTCTTCCCAATATTGAAAAATGTCCTCATCATCTGGTATAGATCTTGTAATATCGAATTCACTGAGAATTGACTCCATCTTGCTGCTGTTTTGAGAATTATTCTGTCATTCAGAAGTGTGTTTTGTTGGCATGCAATTGCAGAAATTATAGAATTTAAAAAGTGTTAAAATGGTTTATTCAGTTAATTGTTGTTGTTATGATTGTCAAAGCAGAAATAAACCAATAAATGGTTAATATATTGGTTCTGGATCGGTTATTGGGCACATAAACATGTAAATAATAGTTATCGGTTATAAAAAGAAAAAATCTATATCAGTCGATCTCTACTCAAAGCCACAGAAAAGCGTTACAGGATCCTTTTCGTCCACCTTGTTGTCCTGGTGAACTGCTCACAGTAGTACACTGTTACAGGTGAAGCTTCCTCTCCTCCTCCGGATCACCAGAGGGAGCTCTCACCAGAGTACTAACCTGTTATTTGAACTACAATTCCCATGACACTCACCAGAGACTGATTGCTTGCACCTTGCAGCTCATCACACACACTATATTAACACAACACCAACACACTACCTTGCGAAGTTTTGATTTGCTAAGGTGATCATCTCTGAGCGTGTATTCTTGGATTGCTACTCTGTTTCGGACCTTGGACCGTTTATCACCACTTTGATCCTTTTACTGCCTGCCCTGACCTTGCCTGTTCTTCTGGATTTGTGTATGTTCACCGCCTGCCTCGACCCAAGCCTGTCACTGTTTACGATTCTGTTTTGCTACTGTCTATACCAGGGGTGGGCAAACTACGGCCCGCGGGCCATATCCAGCCCGTTGGGCTTTTTAATCCGGCCCGCCGAACTTGCCGAACCTGTATTAAACCTCCTTCATTTTACATTTCCCTGTAATGTCACTCTGTCGCGGCTGCAAGCTGTGGTGGAGAGTAGGCGTGTGTCGCAAACCCCCCTACACCCCCCTTTATGGCGTTAATTCCGTGCTAAAAAGGAACGAGCGCAAAACTGATGTTTGTGCGCACGTAAATTACATCCGCGTGCAGAAAACAGAAAATACGGGTACCCGCAAGCTCATTTTAATCACTCACGCGCACAAACATTTGCCCGCTCTCGACTGCTGTTTTTGCTCGCGCGAGCACTTTTATTTTTGTCAGTCGTGGGGCGGAGCTTGCTCTTGTAATAGTAACATCAAACGTCATTGGTTAGTTCCTTTTTTTCCAGAGGTCAGTTGATTGGACGCCTGTGATTGTCAATCTAGAGCTGAGGCAAATATACTATTGTCACATTGCATATTATGGTTTTTCTGTCGATTAAATTGTATTAATATTGTTTTTTTGTAGTTTCACGTGTCCCAGTCGAGTGATTTAAGACCAAACTATACTTTATACAGGTTTTCTAAGATTTCTTATGAGAAAATGCACAGGTACGACCTTCAACCCGGCCCCTCTGTCAATTTTAAGAAACCAATGTGGCCCGCAAGACAAATAGTTTGCCCACCCCTGGTCTATACTCTGGTTACCCATTGCAATAAAGCTGCTGATGGATTCTCAATTGGCTGACTCCTCGTTACATACACGCAGATCAAATAGAAATTATTCCCTGAGAACTTCAGTCTGTTTTGGCCAAAGGGGCCATCGAGCATGTACTTCTTCCTCAGAGAGAAAAAGCTTTAACAAATTCTAAATCTTGTTTCCTAAAAAGGACAGGGCAACCCATTCTAGATCCCATTCTGTATACCTTTCCTCCAACAGTGACGGTTTGGCAAAGTGGTTAGTGGCTTCATTCTGGCCAGCCTGAATCTGATTATTAGGTCAGATGGAAATTCCGATCCTGTAGCTCAAACAGTAGAGCATGGCGCTTACAAGAACTGATTAGAATGTCAATGTGTATTTTGAATGTAATGTAAGTTGCTTTGGATATAAGCAACTGCTAAATGCATAAATGTAAATATAGTTTGTAACGGTGGCGCTCTGGAATTATGATTGACTTAATTCTGTGTATAATGTTTGTTCGGGCGCCAGAGAGAAGTAATCCTGTAAAAGGAATTTAAACCCAGGATAGCTTATACCACCTGTTACACGATAAAATAAAATAGGTTCACAGTCCATTTGTTCAACCCGGTGCTTTACTTAAACTCAAATGATAATATACATATGCACCCTATTTACAGTAATTCCACACA
The DNA here is from genome assembly GCA_037043235.1 of Rhodeus uyekii. Lineage (NCBI taxonomy): Eukaryota > Metazoa > Chordata > Actinopteri > Cypriniformes > Acheilognathidae > Rhodeus > Rhodeus uyekii. The sequence continues at coordinate 174,967 of JAWRVZ010000339.1, read as the reverse complement.
CCAATACTTTTTAGTGGCACTTATCGTGATTTAAGATCAACACAATCAACACAGGCAAACAGAAATAATATCACAATTGATCTTCACTCAAAATTATACACATCAAAGAACACCATCACTCGGTCAATTTAAATAAACGTATACCACAGTCAAGATGTCTCCCCATGTCCGTTGCTTGAGACCTTGTTTGGGTGTGTGTGTGTGTGTGTTTGTGTAAGTGTACCTGTGGATAAGTGAACGTGAGTATGCGGGATTACTTGGAGTTCATGCAGGAGAGCGTCTCTACTCCACTGACCACACCACAGAGGATCACCAGAAGAACCGGAGAATGACTGGGACCACAGGCCAGTAATCCTTTTCCACTCACTCAATAGGTTCCCTTCCTTTGAATGTGGCACGAAACAGGTCAGTCAGTTGACAGCGCTTTTGGACAAAGAACCAGTCCGATAGAATCAGGCCGCCAGGAACAGCAATTCCAACATTAACGACTCCTCTGCTCTCAGATCATCTTCAACAGTTTGTTCCTCCTGTTCTCAATGACTGTTCACTCCTGCCCGTCTCTTTCTCTCTGTTTCACACTTCCCGCCAAACACTTGCACACCTGTCATTTTAATAAACTCACCACTTCCTTTCATGTCACAGGAACTCCTCCCATTTAGCAGATTGCATTTTGGGTAATGCAGTTCTTTGATTCTGTCACAAGTTCCTCATTGCTTGATCCATACTCTCTGTGTCAGGGTTCACAGGTTCATTTATTCCTTCTCTGTGTCGTGCGGTAGTGTAGGAGGCGTGGTTTCTGATTACTTCTCATCTCCCCACTGCAGCTGTTACTCATCACCTCTGACTATTTATTCACCATCCTCACACATGCTGTTGTCAGATCGTTACAGGCTTTCCCTCCGGTTGGATTATTCTACTCTGCTCTCCTCCTTCTCGTTCCTTCTGCTTCAGCCCACTGCGTCCCTGCATCACGCCTGTCCGCTGTCTGTCCCTGTTTCTCCGCACTCGCGCCGGAGCGCGGATCATCAGGGCGCTTTTTTTGAACACTCACCTTTTGTTAATAAATCTTCTGTTCACTTGCATTTTGATCCTGTTATCATTTTTTCTTCAGCGCCGTGATACTCTGGACATGCAGGTTTAATATGTTGATGCTCCAAATTATTCTGTCACAAATTCCATCCGAGAATTGGTTAGTGAAGATAGATTTGAAGGATACATACTTCCACAGTGAACACAGGAAGTTTCCCAGGTTTGTGTTAATGGTGAAGCACCAATATTGGGCTTGGTGCGTTTGTGCAGATGTGACAGATTTGTATGGCTTTACTCCAATAGCAAGGGTTTGTCAAAAGAGTCCACCTTTTGGAGACTTTATTCTGGTTTGCCCGAATCTGATTCTCAGATCAGATGTATCTCCTGATGTATGTATCTCTGATTTATGTGATATATCTCCTGGATGGCACTGCCTGGAATCATCATCTGGCTACCCAGGATCCTGTCAGGAGGGACCTTACTCAGGGAGAAAATATATCACCCCCAGCCGGAGATCTGGAAACTTTGGGTCTGGTCCTTAAGAGGTACCAGGTCATAGATTCTGATTTTCTGCTGGGAGACATCCCTAGCCTCCTGCTTTTTGCATAGTGCCAGTTGGCTGAGTCCTATCTGCAGCTTTCTTTCCTTCACTGCACACACTCCACATGTGGAGTTGCATCCTCCAAGGCTCTTTCCAGAGACATCTGTGCTGAGGCACAGGCATACATTCATTAGATTCTAAAGCCTTGAAAAGATCCCCAGGATCTGTTTCTGGTTGCCCAGAAAGTGTCTGTGACGGTGTTACACAAGCTTGGGCAGGCATTCCCCTTGGTATGTTGATAATTATTTAGTCTTTTCTTAAAATGACTTCTGATCGACCAAACTCAGCGTACGGTAGATAATGGAGAACATTAGTTTTATTAAATAACAATAGTTATTTATTTATTTATTTTTTCAACATGAAACACTCCTTCCACCAATGGTGCAAGATGATGCCCCTGGTCCTCATCAGATCTTAAAATTTCCTATTTGAAACGGAACGTCTCAGGTTACAAATGTCCCTAAGAGAGAACAAGACACTTCATCATTGCCTCACTTTGGGGCATGCCTGAAAACACCTTCCTTCCTTTACCCTACATGCTCCCTTTGGGTGCAAATATTAGGAAGCATGGCATTAGCTTTCACTGTAATACTAATGATACTCAACTCTATTTTTCTTTTCATCCTGATGAAACGTAACAATTCGCTAAATTAACGGAATGCATAACTGATATAAAAAAATTCGATGACTAGTAATTTGCTACTACTTAGTTCTGAAAAAACAGAGATTCTATTTCACCACCTTGACCACACCTTGACCGAGCAGACTATCGGGAGTCGAATCGACTCCGCTGGTCACAGCACGCCGTCCATTCCTCTCTGGATCGCGCCTTCCTCATCCACGCTACTCCAAACGTTTTCCTTATTTGATCAATCCACCGTTTTGGAAGCCTTCCGAGTGGCCTTTTCTGCTCACGTGGATACCACTTGACAACTGCGCGAGTCCACCTATTGTCAGTGAACTGAGCGACATGTCCGGCCCATCTGAACTTCTGATTTTTGTACTCTGTGATGATGTCCCTTACGCCGGATTTCTCTCTGATTGTCCCGTTCCGGATATGCTCTCTCAGTGATATTCTCAGCATAGATCTCTCCATTGCTCTTTGAGCCGTTGCCAACCTTTGCTCTTCTCTCTTCATGGTGGCCCATGTTTCGCTGGCGTATAACATTGCAGGCAAAACTGTACCATTGAAAAGATTTGCGTGGGTGGTCTTATCCAGCTTTTCCTTGAGCACATCCTTGATGGAGTTAAACTCTTTCCATCCGGCCCTTATTCTTCACAAGATCTCCTTTTCCATGTCTCGGCGCATATTTACATCTCGTCTGAGGTAAACGTATTCTTCCACCTCCTTTATTTCATCGTCTCCAACCACTATTTGGCCCCTTGCTACGTAATCTGATCGCATATATTTGGTTTTCATGCGATTCGTTTTGAGGCCTATTCTCGAGCTTCTGATGTCCAGCTCGGTCAGCATGCTCTGAAGCTGATCTGTGGTTTCAGCGATGAGGACGATATCATGCGCAAAACGGAGGTGGGTCAGTAGCTCGCCATTGCTGTTTATGCCGCCCTTCCAGTTGATGTCTCTGAAGATCTGCACGAGACAGGCTGTGAAGAGTTGCGAAGAGATGGTATCTCCTTGTTTAACACCCTTCTCAACTGTTACTTTAATCGGCGATGACAGCAGAGTGATGTCGGTTGTACAGCTGGAATTTGCCTCCCGTAGGAGTTCTATGTACGCTGCCTCCACTCCTTGCATATCCAACGACTTTATCACTGCGTTGATCTCGACGCTATCAAAAGACTTCTCATAGTCCACGAATGCGACACACAGAGGTGGTACACTTTCCTTCTTTTGAGGTAACAAAGGTGGTTGGATTCTCACAGTAGATTTGAACAGCTTAGTGTAAGCTTAACTGATTTAGCTTTACTAATTTTTTCCACTTGGCTTCTTTCATCCACTGGGTCACCATCTGAGTTCTTCAGTGTCGTTACTTCCGATTTATAGAGTATCATCCCCCTTTCACATTTTTTGAGGCTCTTTCTTTCCTCTGCAGCCTTCAGGAGCTTTTCCATCCGATATTTCTCAAAATCCCTCTTCAGCTGTAGTCTTATCACCTTGCTAATAATGGAATATTCAAGGTGATCTTCTGCAGTCCTCTTCATGTTCTTCCTCTTCTCAAGAAGCTTTTTGGTTTCTTCCGAGATTCTTCCATTCTGCTCCCTTGGACCTACTTCCTTTGCCTCCTTCAAACACTCATAGTCCTAATCAATACCGTCAATTCGGCGCCAAGATTTTTTCTTTATCGCCTCCTGCAGTCGCTTTTCGTTGTAGCCTTAACATGTGCTTCCCTCGATGTCAGATGTAGTGCCGCTTTCTCCTTTTTTCCATCAATGACGATCTTGGCCCTCAGTAGGTGATGATCGCTGCGGTGTTGAATGGCGCAACGACGGAGACGTCTTGCAAGATTCGCCGCTTGTCGACTAGGATATAGTCAATCTCATTTCGATGTTTTGCATTTGGGGCTATCCAGGTCCATCTCTTATTGCTGTTTTTCCTGAATAGGGTGTTCCCAATATAAAATTTGTTGGCCTCTGCCATAGTGACCAAACGCTCTCCTCTTTCATTTCTCTCTCCAGATCCGAACTTTCCAACATTCACTTCACCTTGCCTTCCTTTTCCCACCTTTGCGTTGAAGTCTCCCATCACGATGGTGTAAGTGGATTTTTGAGTTAGCACCATATCTAGTTGGCGATAGAACTCTTCCATTTCATCGTCATCGCTGACACTAGTGGGAGCGTAGGTCTGGATGATCCTGAAAGGGTGGCCTTTCTTGAGAGGTTCACGTTCAGCACACCGATACGTGATGACACAAAATGGCATGAGGCGATCTTGCAAACCCATTCTTTACTTATGATGAACCTGACACCTCCAACTGATCTGTTCCTAGTCTTACAGCACATCCATCTTTCCATCTCCTTCTTCTGTCGTTCATCTCCTTCTTCTGTCGATTCTCACACAGACCCAACACATCACATCTGATCTTCATCTTCTCCTCCATCAGGTAGTTTAAACCGTTCCCCTTTGCCAATGTTCTGCAGTTGTAAGTGAAAATGGCAAGGATTGTCCTGTTCCGTGGCGGCCTCTTTGAACCTGAGATTCTTAGCAGTCTCTCGGATGTCGTACCGCTGCCGTGGCACGGTCCAATTGACCGTGGGTACTGAGGCCAATTTCTTCATGCTGTTTTAGCCATTTAATGACGCCACCCCGCTGGCTAGGCGGGCAGGCCGTTGTACCTCTTCAGTTTAGCTAGCTTCCAACCTCTACAGGATGGACCATATGCCCGCTTCTGCTAAGGTGGTCCACCTGTATGGCCAGTAGTCCGGTATCAATGTGGCCTACCAGGAAAACCTACCAGGAAATACAGAATATATCCAGCCGCCATAGCTATCAGACAGCCAGTGTCACTGTTGCGCCACTTTGAGGCACTGAAGTAGGATTTGCAACATATTCTATTTATTGGACTAAAAAAGCTCTGCGTATAAAAACCTAGAATATTGTTTATCACACATGGCTGCTCTGTCAAGTCTTATTACTTATTATTATGTCAAGTCATATTATCCCGGTTCGGTCAGCACTGCATCGGCTCCCTATTAAACACGTATACATTTTAAAACCTTGCTATTTAATTACAAAGCATTAAATGGTTTAGTTCCCCAGTACTTGAGCAATCTCTAAATACATTATAGTCCTTCACGTCTATTGAGATCCCAAAACTATGGCCAGTTGATAATACCTAGAATATCAAAGTCAACTGCTGGCAGTTGATCCTTTTTCTATTTAGCACCTAAACTTTGGAACAGTCCCAAAATATAGTTCAAACTGCATCGAAAACATTAGGAGAATGCCTTGGCATGTAGCCTCGTGAAGCACTGTGAAATCAATTGCGCGATCGCAGGTCGGTGACGTCTTAAACCAGGATCATAAAAGGGCAGCTTTGAGTGTCTTCAAAGCTCTGTGTTGGTTGTGTTTGTAGGAAGCTGGTTGATCTGTGTGTGTGTGTGTGTGAAACGAAAGTATATCTTTCCCTAGCTAGTTTAAAAAGACAGGGACATCCACACCTTTATATTAATGGCAAACCAACAAGTTTTAGAGTGTGTGCTTCCCTTACCCTCACTAGAGCTGGCAGGGCTACACATCTCTTACGGTCAGCGCTTAAAGGCACTGGCTTTATGCTGCATTGCTCTGCTCCCAGGGTTGCATTCTCAGGGTTTGGATCCCGCTGTTGCCGAGGCTCAGTGGCAATCTTTGTTCTGGGATTCACACAATGTAAAAACTTTTAGATCTGGCAGCAGGGTTTGAGATGAGGTCTGCCTTATCTCAGCCTTTCCCTGGCAGATCTGTTCCTATGTCTGGATCCAGAGACATACTCTAGAGCAGTTTCTTCCGACCAGGCAGGGACACACTGATGCTGCAACAATCCAGCTCTGAGGAGTTGGACGTGTTAGTGTCGAGGCTGGAGTGGAAGTTTCGCCATCTCCCTCCCAGGCCTATTGGGAGCTTGCTGAGGTTGTGAATCGCGACTAAGCATTTAAAAAAATGTTTTTTAATGTAACCCAGTAAGGTAAATTTTTGAACATTTAGCCTATCACATATATAAATATAAATATATATATATATATATATATATATATATATATATATAATGAATGTGGGTTAAAATATCTTAACTGTGTGTACTCTGTTGAGAGACCTGTGTACTGTCCCTTTAATAGTTGAGAATCTGACCCTTTCGCCAGGCCTCAATTAGGCGATTTTCCACAACAGCTGCCCCTGAGTCTAGTTGCTCTGTAGAGTTGCCCCCTCCGAGGAGAGTCCAAGAGCATTCAACCCAGGCGTTCCCCAAAGAACTGGGCCCTGTGGTGGATGTTCTTTTTGTACCAGTGGCCAATCTCGAGAGGCTGGTTCTCTTAGTAAAGTTTCTGGCCAGTAAAGTCACGTCTAGTAAAGTCACGTCTGCCAAGTATCTCTCGCTAGGTCTTTTTCAAGTGCATAGTGATGCAAGATCGTGTCTAAACCAGATAGGAAGATTGGTTTGTCACCTTCTATTTAAGATGCTCATTCTCACATCTCCATAAATGAAGCTCTGCAGGCTCAAGTCTAGGGGAAAGGTGTTCCTGTTTTGGAGGCTTCATCTTTGGCCTAGCTCTGTCACCCCACCCTTTGCTGTGACACAGCGCGTTATATGAACATCCCTTGATGACTGGCTATCTCCCCAGTCGCCAGGCTAACAGTTCAACATCGAGATGTTGTTCTTGCGCTTTTGAAATGTTGTGATTAAGGCTGAACTTAGAGGAGTGTGTCTCCTCCAGATCTGTGTCGATGTCAGCACGGTTTCCCCCTTGCGCATCGATGCCACCCTTTCAGCCGTCAAGAGCTTACAATGGGCCAGGCACCGTAATCCGGCAACACAGCGGTGGTCACATATCATATGGGAGTAAGCATCCTGTCGAGGCAGGGGCTGAGGCCCAGGGAAAATTGGGGAACTTCCCGCTTTTCTCCTCTTTTTTTCCAGACCCTCTCATGGGCTGGATAGTAGGTTTCGGAGGTGGCAATGTCGGTTCCTTTCCCCAATCGCCCTGCTCCCGGGAGTTCTGGAGTAGCTATCTCTGTGCTTGGCCTCTGAGGGGGCCTAGCACATAGTTTCTGGTCTCTTAATCAAGGCTGCTGAGACCACTCTCCTCTGCAGAGCCCCAACACGAGGAAACTGTACACCCCTAAGTCGTGCTGTTTCCTGTGGGACAGCTTCACTACGGGGTTTTCTCCTCCCACCCGAGAGGTTTACGTCGCTGCCTTGCTTAACATGTACCTCCAGGTGGCTCCTGCTCGGTACTTGTTTCCTTCGTGGCTTGAGACTTCTTTCCTCTCCCCCCTTGGTGATCATGGCCAGGATTCAAGAACAAGGTAATTCCATGTCATTCCAAGGTCGTTCCCCTAGCGCAGGGGTGGCCAACCCATGCGGCTCTTCAGTCTCCACATGTTCTGTGTTTACAATTTATTTTTAACAGAACCTCTCGAGCAAAAAGCCTTGGGCTGATTAACCCTGTCAACAATCGCGAATTCGCACACTCATATAGCCAGGTTTTGGGTTTTGTGTAAAAAAATCGTTGGCATAACCCATAGATTGATGAACTTTTTTGTGTAAGATCACATTTCAAATTTCAAATGTTGCTCGCATGACGTCAATTATCCATAACTGTTCAGTCTCAGTGCACAGTGCTTGTGCGCGAAATTCACACAATAAGAAAGCAAACACAAGTCAGAATCAGAAGAAAAAGAAAAAAGCAGTCTCTCCCGCTGCACTTGTCCCTTTAAGAAGCATGTTGGGTTGATCATCGGATGAGGTTAGAAGAGCCCGCCCACATTGCAGCACAGCCAATTACGTCTTCTTGCATGATTGACAGGTCAGACAGCCTATCAGCACCAGCTGTCAGAGTGATAGTGGAAGTGCAGCTGTCAGTTTTTCCTATGGTTCTCATCCAAACTTCTATGAAATTTCTCGAAAAATGGCCAGAAGACATGTGCAAACAGTGTGATAAAAAGCCCTTTAGCACGTCACATTTATGCCCCTCCAACTATCTGAAAAAAGTCGCTGTTACTATTTTCCCCGCGTTATTTTTTCCCCCCTCGCTCCCCTAGTTCTCTCGCGGCTCCGCAAATTCGTTCTCTTGCGGCATTCGCGAATTCGTTCATTCCAGGCTCCCGCGAATTCGTTCTCTCGCGACTCCCGCAAATTCGTTTGCAGCTCACTTGAATTCGGTCTTTCGCTGCTCCCATGTTCCACGACTTTAACTCTGGATTATCACTCCTTTGTTTTCTGTACTATTATAATAAATTCACTCATTTGCTTTCATCCTTGCTTTCCCCACTCCATTCTCCTCCCTCCTCTCTCTCCTCCAAGCAGGCTGCTCAAACCTGACGTGCATTACAGTAAATTGTCAAGTATTTCTAGAGTTTAATTGTCAATTATTAATTGGTATTTATATGAGATCTTAATGGTTACAATTTTAACTGCAATTAATAGGGTAAAACCAAAAAAATATTTAAAATGGGCATTTGTGGTCATGTGGAACGAATTAATTGATTTTTAGTGCATTCTTATGGGGAAATTTGTTTTGGTGTACGAGCATTTTGGTTTACGAGCTCGCTCTTGGAACGAATTAAACTCGTAAACCGAGGTATTACTGTATATATATATATATATATATATATATATATATATATATATATATATATATATATATATATATATATATATATATATATATATAAATTCAATGTAAAATGATAGTTGATAGTTGGGCTGCACAATTTAGGTCAGCCGGAACCGAGAAAAGTTCCCATAACACCTGATGTTACATCATAAGATGAGTGGCATCTACACTGATATTAGTCTCTGTTTATCCCGAGGTTACCATAGTCAGCCAGATCCATGGCGTATCCAGATCAGATGAACAACCTGCACCTGGACACGAGCACAGCACTGCCCTGAAGTGTCTGCAGAGACCGTGACTTTACTAGACCCTCCACTGTGAAGATCATGAACCCATCTCCAACCAGACTGAACTGGATTAAATATTTTGACTTGAGAATATAATAATCATGCACTGTTAGTTTGTTGGCCAGAGGAGAACTGGTCCCCCGACTGAGCCTGGTTTCTCCCAAGGTTTTTTTTCTCCATTATTTTCTTCATTCATTTCGTCTCCTGCTGGAGTTTGGGTTCCTTGCCATTGTCGCCTCTGGCTTGATTAGTTGGGGACACTTAACATTTAATATTCATCAATATTATTTATTGTTCTGCACTTCTAGAGCTGCTGCACAGCTAAAACAAACTTTGTTTTTATTGTTTTCCTGTGACCACTGTAAAGATGCTTTGAAACAATCTGTATTCTAAAAAGCACTATATAAATAAAGATGACGACTTCAGACCATAGAATCAGCATATTTCTCAAGTGCCCATTTTCTTCATTGATTGGCATGTTTGCACACATGATGCCAGATACCATCTCACACGGAAAGCGTTCCCATTGTATAAAAGTCAGGAAGCAGCATCTCTGTCAGAAAAACCTGATATTTTAACTCTGTTCCTGGAGCTCCCCCAGCATTGAACAATCATCTTCCTAATTAAAATACTCTCAAAAACTTAATTCAGGTCCTTACTGTTAGAGACTCCAAGACCTGAAATGGGTGTATCAGACAAAGGAGACATTCATGGATGTATTCAGGAACAGGTTAAAAAACCACTGACAAAGAGACACATAGCCTTCCCCACACCACTTTCATTTTAATTAATATAAATGCTGCTCATTTTACAGATATAAAAAAATATTATTGTCACAATGAGGTTGTGACTATATGTGTTTTTGGAAGAGACTCTTACCATTGGACTTTGAACATGCATGCATTTCACATTATAACATCACATATGATTTTTTTTTGCACGATTTGGATACTCCTAAACCTGTTCATAGTAAATGACAACATTTGAATTTACATCATTTGTTTTCTTCCTTACAAGAGAAGGCATGGGTCATTGTTTTCATGAGGGGGATCTTCTTGATGACTGGTTTTAATTCTTGTTAGAAAACTGTTAAATCTTAATGAATATTACAGTTTTATTTTGTTTCAAATGTTAAGAGGTTTTTGTATTATTATTATTATTATGATTATGGTAATGTATTTATGGGTTACTATGTGACTGTTTTCCTTGAATCTCTCTGCTACCTTTTTCTAAATGGGGAGGGGCGTGGCCTTTTTAAAGATGGCCTCTCAGAGCTGTAGGGAGATGAAGGTGGAGAGGTAAAGTGAATGTGCTCATGGCAGTTTGGGCCAATTTATTGGTATAGCCAAACTTTTTGTTTGCTTATCTCTTTTGATTATTGTATTCATTTTCAGTCTTTGTGGATGTCATTTGCATTTGACATTGGTTTATTTATTGGTTTATTTATTTGTTTTGTTTTTGGACACTTGGAATAAACTCTAAATGTTTGGATTACAATATCCAGTCACTTCATTTTTGCGCCTCCAACCACGGGTACATTCAGAGAAAGGGTGCTGCTGTGGACCAAAACCCTCCGAGGCCCCTTGTCTCTGTTACAATAATTTTAGAAAGAACGGTAGTAATGATAAGAAATAAATGGCTGAGAATTCTCACCTCTCAGTTCAAGCATGGGTCTCTCTTTCGAAGCCATAACCATTATCTCTCTTTGTGTCCGTAGAATAAAATGGCTGTTAATGAACTTGCGGATGCTGCAGATGTTGAAAGTCACCTGTGGTTTCTGGATGGTGAAATATTGATCCAACTGGCCAGACCTGGTCTGTAACTCTGGCACAATTCTCTGAATAGTCACCCCTGCCTGTCTAACCTGCAGCTGAATAGATGCATTTAGAAGAAAAGATCAGTGAGTTAATGTTCAAAATATTAAGCATTCACAATGCAGAAAATGTTAAACAGAACACATGCAAACTATTTGAAAGCAGTGGGGTTATCGCTCTCAATCATTACATCAACACATCTGTTACAACTTGACAACTTTCCACATTTAAGAAGCCCCAAAGGAATGAGTGAGTGACGGAAACCCAGAGTGACGGAAAATTATAGACTAGCCTCTTTCCTTTCACAATCCAAAGCCCTCAAAAAAGTTTTTTGTCATTATTTTCTGTATGTTTCTAACTCTGCAGCGGGCAAGAGTGAACTCCTAAACATTGCAATGGACAGGTCTGCTGTCTATAAACCACCTGATGTATAAATGTACGTACAAAATGAGCATAGATTTGAGCACACACATATTCATATGCATACATAGTGCATTTTTTTAGTGTATTATTATTATTATTATTTATTTTTTGCTTTGTCAAAACTCAAAACCAATGGCATTTCCCAGTGAAGATTGCTTTGCTCGAGATAATTCTGAAATAATGTTCTGAGATTTCATGCAAATAATGGTCAACGATGCGCGACAGCAATGTGGTTTAGTAAAAATATTCTTTATTTGTAGTCGTTTAGTTAAACCTTTCTATTAAATGAATAAATGTAAATCCCTTACCTCTTCATCAAACACAATGTGGAAAGGGAAGGCATTGCAAAATGTCTTCAGATCAATGCAGAGATTTTCTGGGTACACAGGCTCAAATCCCCTCAATGTGTTGTCTGACGTGGAAAGATACATCTAATTAATACAATCACTCTTAAATGTTTTTCAGTTTACACTATAATCTTTACACTAAAAAAATCAGTAATGTAAGAATGATGTTGTTGATACAGATCCCATCAGAAAATTAGTTTGTGATTGACTAATAACAGTCATAATAACTGTGTGTGTGTGTGTGTGTGTGTGTGTGTGTGTGCGCGCGCGCGCGCGTATGAGTGTGTACATACACACACATACAGATTTAATTCCATAATTGAATATAATTAATCTAATAATTAAGATTAATTAATAATTAATCTAAAATATAATTAATTAAACTAATGTTTTATTAAAAGGGAAAATTGAAAGTTTATTACTGTAACAATTATAAGTAACAATCAAAATATAAATACATCCATTATATTGTTTAGTATATATTTATTAAGCCATATATTTATTTTTAAGTAATGATGATAGTTGGTGTAATTTACATGATTTACTTGAATCATTAGATCTGAATGACACGTTCAAATAACTTTAGACAAAGCAGCCAACTTACTGAAATGCGCTTATAATTGTTATGATTTATTATTGTTATTGTTATTATTCAACGTTGCGCTGCTCGAGTCCATGTGACGTCACGGAGAGAATTCGAAGTTTTGCATTTGACTTTTGTTGGTAGTTTGGAGAAAGTCAGCGAGCTTTATACTTTTGCGACAATGGGTCAGCGAGTTTCTCGAGCGAAGAAAGCGACAGGTAAAGAGTGCGTGCTCAATTCACATCCACGAGCACCACAGGAAACCATCGCCAACACGCCACATCATCCGCCGATCGACGAGAGGAGAGCGAGTACTGATGGAGGAAGAGAGAAGAAGACGAAAACGAGCTTTTGGAGGAGCTTGTGCTGCTTCCCGATCTCTCGCCCAAGAGCTGGAAAGGGTGAGAAAGTGAAGCAACCCGAGGAGGAGGAGCAGGAGGCCGAGACGAGAGTGCCAGGATCTTCCAGGATGTCAAATGATGGTAAATCACGTTACCTTTGCTTTGGCTTTGTATTTATAAATATTTGTGGCTCTGTATACCAAAAACAAACATCAACTTGGGAGAAGTTTAGATCAATAAAAAATGTAAGAATAACCCGATTTTTTGCATTGATTACATTTTTTTCTCTCTCTCTGTAAATTTTGCAGTGACATTGAAATATTTCTCAGTTTTGAATTTGTATCCCACTTTTTAACTTCCCCTTTACAATACAAATTCTGCATTTTGTTGCACACATTTTCAGTACATTATGTGTATATGTTTGTGGTCACAGTCCCCTTTCTTCTGTCATTATATTAATATTACATCATAATTATTACGATTTAAACTTTTGATTTAAATTCCTCTCTTTAGCTCAGATTTCTCTAGAGCACATCAGGTTTTCTATAGAGAACTGTGACATCCCCGACTCTCCTGAAGACCAGCAGATGCAGGAGCTTCTTCAACCTCTTGTCCCAGACGGAGCAGTTGTTCTGTCTGAAGGTGAGATCGAGTCCCCTCAGACAGAACAGGACAATGATGTGGGCAAGATCTTTGAGGGTGAGTTTGTCATAACCCAAAACATGCATACATAAGTTTTTTTTAGATCTTCAAATCTATGTATAAATTGTTTTAGGTGATGAAACGGTAACAGTCAGTTCATCTTTTTTTTACAAAATATGAAATCACCTTTGTTTCCATTTAACTTATATTGTCCTGCTGTGTGATAAACTTTTTTTTTAAATACAAATATTACACATAACTGACAATAACATGTAACACTTCAGCCACAGCTTCAAATTGCATCTCAACTAAAATTCTTTCTCTTTTAATAGAAATCTGCTCAAAATATGACATCGGTGATAAACTGGGGGAAGGAGGATTTGGTGTCGTTTATGCTGGAGTTCGTTTCACAGACGGACTTCCCGTATGTATATGTATATGTATATGTGTGTGAGTATGTGTACTAAAATGATTTGGAGAAATCCAAAATTGTACAAGATAAATGTAGTCTTATTTTTTGTCTAATATAAATGATTTAGAGCACTTGACCTGTTTAAAATATCAGACTGATGAAACATGCTCTACATAGTTTTAAATTCATGACTGGTTCTTAAATTCACATGTCAGTTGAGGATTAATGACCTGAGTGATATAACATGTTAATTCTTTGTTTTGTTGATCAGGTGGCTCTGAAATTTGCCCGAAAATCGGATGCCATGGAATACTTCACCATTGTAAGTATAGGCTGCACCGTCTATGAAATCTGCTCTTAGTCTCTGTTTATGATTAATTCATATTAATCACAGAATGCTAATTACCTTGCACTACAAGAACTGCAATTGACAACAAGTTGTCCAAGACTGGCTTAAATCCTGATTTAGGGAATGCATGTGCATCTAAGCATCGTGAATCATTGTCTTTCTTCTAGCCTGATCATCCCAAACCCGTTCCCCTGGAAATCGGCCTGACAGTCCTTGCCAATGAGGGCCCCAGCACAGCTCACATCATTAAGTTGTTGGATTGGCATGACCTCCCCAACCATTATATCATGGTTTTGCAGCGGCCCTCACCCTGCGTCTGTCTCTGTGACTTTTTGCAGAGCCATGGGGGTGTCTTCAGCGAAATGATTGCACGCCATGTGATGCGGCAGGTGGTTGAAGCTGCAAACGTCTGCTGCAGCCGAGGGGTTCTCCATCGAGACATTAAAGAGGAGAACATATTAGTGAACACAGACACCCTGGATGTGACACTAATAGATTTTGGCTGCGGAGACCTGCTGTATGAAACGGCTTACCACACTTTTAGTGGTATGTATTATAGTTGCCGTTTGGGACGTAAACTGTAGTGACATCAGGTCATCTCCTAAACAGGCTAAATGAATGAACATGACAGTATTGATCGCATTTAAAGAGCTATAATAGTAATTCAAACTTACAAACCACTTTCCTCCAGGCACAAAGCAGTACTGCCCCCCCGAATATTTCAAGACGGGCATGTACTACGGACGGCCAGCAACCGTGTTTTCACTGGGGGTACTTTTGTACTCAATGGTGTGCGGTTATTTCCCAGACCACAGTGACCAGGACAAGCTCAAGGACTGGCTGTGGTTTCTGCCGAGCTTGACAATAGGTTAGATGTGCTTTGAATAATATGACCAAAGAGAGCATTTGTAAAAGTAGTTTGACGTAGGTAGTGAAAAACTTAGTACAACATCCCTTCCATCTTTCAACACAGAATGCAGTCATTTGATTAATGCTTGTCTGCATCCTGAGCCTGAGGAGAGGATCCATCTTGACAAGCTCCTTCTCCATGACTGGTTTAAGGTACCTAAGATCATCAAAAAAATATTTTATAAAATGTATAGGTATGATGTATAGACAATAACCCGGATTGTTTAGGTTATCCCATGACAGCACCCTGTCACGGCCACCCAGGAAGTGCTCTTCTTAAGTCAGCTCAGCGTCTGGCGGGCTGACTCAAGTGGCTCTCCATCCCTCCAGTCTTCTGCGTCTTGCGAGGCTGGCGAGCCCTGGTTGCGTCTGGCGCCGGGGCTCGAAACAGCAATATTGGCGTCTTGCGGTATTGCTGCCTAGGGATGTGTAAATAGTTTGTCACTTTTTATTTGCTTTTGCTCCCTGCCATGGAGACCCAAAATAAATTGTGGCATCACACATTTAACTTGTTTCATGATCATGATGCTAATAATGTTTAATCAAAATAGTGTCTTTTCAAGGGCGATTCATAAAGAGGAATAAAATAACAATCAGTCATTCACACAAACAATTATGCTTATGTCAGTAAGAATAGTAGCCAATAATAATATAAAATTGTCATTCTCTAAATGATGTGCACACAGGCAAAGATAAAAGTTCTTTTTCATTTCATATCGAATCATTATGTTACTTGACTCTTTTAATACTGGTGTTCAACAACAATATCATTCTACATCTGGTAAACACACAGTACTTTACTGTGCACAGTAACTGATTTCAGACAATTACCATATCATTTAAATTTTCTTATTGCATTTCTGGAATAACCCAATCATTAATTATTTCAGTTATTTTTTTTCCTCATTAATGTACACTCAGTACCCCATATTGACAGAAAAACACAGAATCGTTGACATTTTTGCAGATTCATTAGGGGGGGAAAATGAAATTTGTCATGGTCCTAAGTATTCAGACCCTCAGTATTTAGTTGAGTCACCTTTTGCTCTAATAGAGCCATGAGTCTTTTTGGGAAAGATGCAACAAGTTTTTCACACCTGGATTTAGGGATCCTCTGACATTTCTCCTTGCAGATCCTCTCCAGTTCTGTTAGATTGAATGGTAAATGTTGGTGGACAGGCATTTTTACATCTAAAAAATGCTCAATTGTATTTTGCGTCAGGGCTCTGGCTGGGCCATTCAAGTAGTCACGAGTTGTTGTGAAACCACTCCTTCCTTATTTTAGCTGTGTGTTTAGGGTCATTGTCTTGTTGGAAGCTAAACCTTTGGCCCAGTCTGAGGTCCTGAGCACTTTGGAGAAGGTTTTCATCCAGGATATCCCTGTACTTGGCCGCATTCATCTTTCCCTCGATTGCAACCAGTCGTCCTGTCCTTGCAGCTGAAAAACACCCCCACAGCGTGATGCTGCACCACCATGCTTCACTGTTGGGACTGTATTGGACAGGTGATGAGCAGTGCCTGGTTTACTCCTCACAAACCGCTCAGAATTAAGGCTAGAAAGTTATTTCTTGGTCTCATCAGACCAGAGATTCTTCAGGTGTGTTTAGCAAACTCCATGCAGGCTTTCATGTGTCTTGCACTGAGGAGAGGCTTCCACTCTGCCATAAAGCCCGTTGTTATTTTGTTTTTTTGTGATAGTGTCTCAGTCCACATTAGATTCACACTAATGTTTTTAGGAAATCAAGCAAATGTAATATAATAATAATAATAATAATAACAATAATTATAATTATAACTAGAGAATAAATGCCGTACCAGAAACTTTGAATTAACATGTTGCTAGTACGATTTAGCATAAACTAACATGAATTACCATGAATTAGCATTTTTCTAGCATTATTTAGCATTAACTTGCATGTCGCATGATTGAACATGAATTAGCATGTTGCTAACATGATTTAGCTTCAACTAGTATGACACTAGCATGATTTAGCAAGATTTGACTTGTCGCGAGCATGAATTAGCAGGTTAACATGTCTCTAGCATGATTTACAAAAAAATAACATGTAGCAAGCATGAATTAGCATGATGTAACATGATTGAACATGAATTAGCATGTCGCTAGCATTGTTTTGCATTAACTAGCATGTCATTAATATGAATTAGCATGATCTAACGCTTAGCGAATCAATATTGGCATGTAGCTAATCACAGTTAGCATGTGTAGCATGTGTTGGAAGTCCTGTCTGGTGGCAAGGGTCAATAGAGCCAACCCTCAAGTCTCTACAACGTTCTGATGCAGATAGATAGGTATCGTAATCTCGGTTCCCTGAGAGACGGGAATGAGACTTTGCAAAAATGGATTTGGGAGCTCCTCCCTTTCACGGAATTTCTGAAACCTTATAGGATAAAGCCAGTTGACAACTGGCCAAATGTCGCATGATGCGGCTCTGGTTGTCAGGCAGTATAAATAGCATAAAGCGCAGCAATTGTGTCAGAATCATGACTGAACACGGCACAGCTGGTCAAGCGGTGAACACTGTGGATATTGCAACGTCTCGTTCTCGTCTCTCAGGGAACCGAGGTTATGATAGTAACCGGAGACGTTACTATCGGAACGAGACGTTGCAAAAATGCATTTGAGAATATTTCCTTCACTTGAGTACGAAACTTTGCACAAGGCCTTCTCCATGCTGAGGGCTAATTTCATTTACGAGGGTGCAACTTTTAAGAGATGTGATAGTCAAAAACTTAACTGGAACCTCCTCAAATGGCTCAAAGGGTGGCGTAGGATAGGCCTTGGACACCAAGGTCAAATCCCAGGCCTGAACCATTGTGCGTACTGCAGGCCTCAGCCTTAAGGTACTGCAAAGGAAATGTGTAACTAATGGGTCTCTCCCTAAAGACATTCCACCCAAAAGGATGTAAGCAGCTATGGCTGCCACATACACCTTTAAAGTGGAAAGGGATAACCCTACATTGAATTTATCTTGCAGGAAATCCAGCCCTGTACCAACCGAACAGTTAACTGGATCCAGCTGATGGCCACTGCTCCAACAAGTAAAATGTTACTAACACCGGGTGTACAGTTTCCTCGTGGAAGGAGCTCTGGAGTGGAGAATGGTCTCGACAACCTTTGTTGCAAGACCAGTCTATGAGCTGAGCCCCCTCAGAGGTCAAGCACACAGCTTCCACAGTTCTGGACACGGATAGGCTATAAAGCCCCCTGCCTGGGCAAGCAGGTCCAGGCCAACGCCGAGCGATCAAGGTGAAACGGACCGTAACCCGGCAAACTCCTTTCAGAACTCCCGGGAGCAGAGCAATTGAAAGAAAAGCGTAGAAAAGACGTAGCCTCGGCCTTGTCTGAACCATAGCATCTAGTCTCAGATGACCTGCATGCGTAAAGGAGAACTAGAGTGCATAGTGAGACATCCTTCGAGACTGAAACAGATCCACTTGTACCTGGCCAAACATCTCCTATATCTGCTCAACCACTTCTGGGTGGATCCTCCATTCCCCGGGCCTCGGCCCCTACCTTGACAGGATGTCTGCTCCTACATTTTTCCGGATGAAGGCTGCCCTGAGTGAGAGAAACTTTCCCTGGGACCATAAGAGGATCTGGTGCACCAGTTTGCAAAGTGGACACAAGCGCAGACCCCCTTGATGATTTATACAGGTGACCACAGATGTGTTGTCTAACTGGACAAACACCTGATGGTACCCGAGGTCAGAAAGCTTCTGAGAGCCAGAAGGACAGTAGAGCCTGAAGAGCTGGTGTCCATTCCACAGGCCTTATGTTGAGCGGTCCCGTAGGACCACTACCCTCCCCATGAGGGAAGCATCCATCTTTAGCATTTTATGACCAGGGTTTCAAACAAGGCATGTAAGCATCACCCTGTGATCTTGATCATCAGAAATAGGATGACCCTCGGGGAAAACCACTTGTTTTTGAGCCACAACTGCAGAGGCCTCATATGCAGAAGGCCAAACATTTTAATGCTGGACACTGCTACCACAAGACCCAATTTATTTTACAGATTAAATCTGTATTATGTTATGATTAACATAACATAAGGCCAGTGATCTGTAAAAGTGATTTAAAACATGAATCTACGCTGAGCTTTGCAGGAGATGACAGCAACAAGATCCCAGAGGACCAAACTAAATCCAAACGATGAAGATGGATTTGAAATAAAATACATAAATTCATTTAAAGGTGAGTAACATACAGCTGTGTTTAAGTATTGTTTAAAAATGCGTTCCCTGGCTAATCTGTTCACAGTTGGAAAATTCCTATTGTAACTCATATAAATTGCACTCTATATTGTAACCTATTTATACAGTGAGGAAAATAAGTATTTGAACACCCTGCTATCTTTTGCAAGATCTCCCACTTAGAAATCATGAAGGGTTCTGAAATTGTCATCGTAGGTGCATGTCCACTGTGAGAGACATAATCTAAAAAGAAAGGTCCAGAAATAACAACATGATTTTTTTAAACTATTTATTTGTATGATACAGCTGCAAATAAGTATTTGAACATCTGAGAAAATCAATGTTAATATTTGGTTCAGTAGTCTTTGTTTGCAATTACAGAGGTCAAAAGTTTCCTGTAGTTTTTCACCAGGTTTACACACACTGCAGGAGGGTTTTTGGTGCACTCCTCCACACAGACCTTCTCTAGATCAGACAGGTTTCTGGCCTGTCGCTGAGAAAGACGGAGTTTGAGCTCCCTCCAAAGATTCTCTATTGGGTTTAGGTCTGGAGACTGGCTAGGCCACGCCAGAACAGTGATATGCTTCTTACAGAGCCACTCCTTGGTGTGCTTCGGGTCATTGTCATGTAGGAAGACACAGCCTTGACCCATCTTCAATGCTCTAACTGAGGGAAGGAGGTTGTTCCCCAAAATACATGACCCCGGTCATCCTCTCCTTAATACAATGCAGTCGCCCTGTCCCATGTGCAGAAAAACACCCCCAAAGCATGATGCCACCACCCCCATGCTTCACAGTAGGGATGGTGTTCCTGGGATGGTACTCATCATTCTTCTTCCTCCAAACACGTTTAGTGGAATTAGGACCAAAAAGTTCTATTTTGGTCTCATCTGATCACATGACTTTCTCCCATTGCCATGGCCATTGGAAAACGTAAGACGGGTCTGGACATGTGCTGGTTTAAACAGAGGAAACTTCAGTGCCATGCATGATTTAAAACCATGACGTCTTAGTGTATTACCAACAGTAACCTTGGAAATGGTGGTCCCAGCTCTTTTCAGGTCATTGACCAGCTCCTCCCGTGTAGTTCTGGGCTGATTTTTCATCTTTCTTAGGGTCATTGAGACCCCACGAGGTGAGATCTTGCATGGAACCCCAGTTCGAGGGAGATTGACAGTCTTCTGAGAGATTGATTAGCTTCTTCCACTTTCTAATGATTGCTCCAACAGTGGACCTTTTTTCACCAAGCTGTTTGGCAATTTCCCCGTAGCCCTTTCCAGCCTTGTGGAGATGTACAATTTTGTCTCTAGTGTCTTTGGACAGCTCTTTGGTCTTGGCCATGTAAGTAGTTGGATTCTTACTGATTGTATGGGGTGGACAGGTGGAGAGCTAATGACCTCAAACAGGTGCATCTAATTTAGGATAATAAATGGAGTGGAGGTGGACATTTTAAAGGCATACCAACAGGCCTTTGAGGGTCAGAATTCTAGCTGATAGGCAGGTGTTTAAATACTTATTTGCATCTGTATCATGCAAATAAATAGTTAAAAAATCATACATTGTGATTTATGGATTTTTGTTATTTTTAGATGATGTCTCTCACAGTGGACATGCACTTACAATTAGTGATGTCCAAATGAAGCAATGAACCAGTATTGAACCACTTCATCAACTGTTTTGAAAATGGGTTCATTCATTCAAAGCTTTGTTTCAGTGACATCTAGTGGCGAAATTGTAGATGGCAAATAATGTCAGTTTGAGTGTAACTAAGGTTTGTGTGAATGATGTAAATAAACTAATTATTACATACATCACTATAATGCTACTTAATGTTGAGTAGCTCACCATCATGCTCACCATGATGATGATGATCAAACAAATGCAGAGATAACACCAATGCAAGCTCCTACTACAATAAACCCACATCTTGTGCATCATTTTGGGCATCTATATAGCAGGGGCGTAGCCAGAATAATTTTTTTGAGGGTGCCCAGCTTAAAATGAGGGTGCCAAACTGCGCGCATTTATTTACAGGGGAGGGGGGGTTGTGTAGTCGGCAGGATTCGAACTTGCGCGGGGAATACCCAATGGATTTCTAGTCCGTCGCCTTAACCTCTCGGCCACGAAAGAGATCCTCAGCTGAGACTTGAAGAGAATACTCAACAGCTCATTTATTTGCCGTTACATTTTGCTTGGATGATGCAGAATCTTGATTTAAAAAAATAATTCTTGATTTTAAGAAATGTAAAGTTGTGTTTTGCATAAGTTTACAAAAATGAATGTTCAATAAGTAAACTCCTTTCTCTCTCCCCCAAGATCTTAAATACTGATTAACAGTTGACGCTTCATGAGAGCATTAAACAGGTAATCTATTTACCTTTGGAAAATGTTGCCATAGGCCTGAGCATTTATTTCTAATGTGTTCTTTAATTGGCAAAGACATTCATTTTAAAATCCAATCAGACTTAAAATACTATACCTTACTGCAGTACTACAGACTTTTAGTTGTGTGGCTGATGTTCAGTGCTAATCTAATACAGTACAGTCAGATGGGAACGTGTGTTGTGTAAGATGTCCTCATAATTACTGATGGTGTCATATTGTGGGGGGTGGGCAGAAGTTCAGTGATACTTAAATACAATAGTCAACACCAGTTATTCATAATATCTATCCCCTTAAGATTTCAACCAAGATTGACCCTCAGCTGAGACTTGATGATAATGATCAACATTATTTACCTGTTACGTTTTGCCAAGATGATGCAGAATCTCTATGAGCTGCATATATTGTATTTTACAGAAAAGTAAAATTACTGTTCAATAAGTAAGCTTCTTTCTCTCTCTCTGACACTTTTTGAAAGCATTAAACAGGTCATTTATTTAGCTTTGGAAAAATTTGGCATGAGCATATATTTCTAATTTGTTCTGTAATTGGCTCTCATGTTTCTCATACAGCAGTACATATGAACTATTGCCGATCTGTGCTATCTATACTCTCTGCTTCTATGTGCCTATCAATTTCTTTCTCCTTTTTTTCCTTTTATTCCCACATTCTTCTGCACTTTTTATAATTGTTCTTATATCTGTAAAAGATTTCTTAATTGTTTAATTGCTATTACAGAAAAGTCTAGTTAATCACAATAAACAACCTTAGGTTTATTAAATCTTCTGTCTAGTTTTCTCCTGCTTTTGGCATAAGCCTGCTATGATAAACACGTGAAGCCCAAACCAGACCTGACCGGTAAGTGTATTTTATCATTTTTTCTTTAAAGGATGGCTGTAACCCAGTCCATCTGGGGCTTAACCCAGGTTTCCTCCAACTCTGTCCTGGAAGAGCCACTGTCTTGCAGTGTTTGATCAAACCATGATCAAACTCATCTACCTCAGATCTTTTTTCTTTCTTTCTTTCTTTCTGTTTTTCTAGTGATCCTGAAGATCTTGCTCAGGTGTGTGTGATCAGGGTTGGAGCTAAACGCTGCTGGACAGTTGCCCTCCAGGACTGAATTTGAGGAACCCTGGATTAACCCAGAAATGTAAATTTGCTGATTGTTTCCTCACTCTCAAAGATGCATTTGGCTTTCTTTAGAAGAAAGTCGTGTAGATGTTGGATGGCCTGGTGTTGAGTAAATGTATTTATTTTTCAATTTTGGGTGAACTTGTCCTTCCTGAACTATTTATTTTTAAGATGTTATTTCCTCCTTTATGTCAGAATTTTGAATAACAGTTTTCCAGTGAGGACCCGTGAGATCAGGACTATAAACCTGATTTTTGTTTAGACGGTTAAATAATAAACATTTTTAGAATATGACCATTGACTTTCATAGTGTCATAATGACCACGGACACAGATGCGGGAGAATCGGGATCTTTAATGGAGAGCAAGCACAAAGACAGTGACAGGAAGCAGTGAACTGAGGTAATGAGAACAATCCTCATCTGACAATGAACTAGATGTTGGCAGGGAATCCAAGGAGACGAGGGAGAGATTGTAGGAAACTCGGGAGGGAAATCCAGTAGTACCAATGAAGATAACTTGTGTATCGCAGCGAGAGTCTGTAGTTCAGAGATGAGACCAGACGCAGAGTGCGGGGTGAATTCTGGTGATATAGTGGCATAGTGATTGTGCACAGGTGCAGGTGGTTAGTACTCCGGAGACTGTGAACGAGTGGGTGGAGCGGGGGTGTCTGGTGCGGAAGGTCTGGCAGAGTCCGTGACACATAGTGTGTGTGTGTGTGTGTGTGTGTGTGTGTGTATGTATGTATATATATATATATAATGTCCAAATATAATGTCCAAACATTTATAATGTCCAAACATTTGACATTATATATATATATATATATATATATATATATATATATATATAATGTCAAATGTTTGGATATTTACATTATTCAGAATATCTTATTTTGTATTGAACAGATGCAAGAGAATCATACAGGTTTGGAACAACATAACGGTGAGGAAATTACAACAATTTTCATTTTTGGGTGAACTATCCCTTTTATTTGTTTTCAGCTATTTTATTACAATTTTTTTATTAAATGTTTTTAACTTTTCATTTGTTGTTACACAAGAAAAATTTACTTGTTTTATGTAATTGTAGAGTTGTAATATTAATAACTACATTAATAAACTTTGCACTTTGTTCTCTGTTATATGTCCTCATGTCTGTTAAATGCTCATATGTGGATATCAGAACACAAATAGTAGGTCCTATAAAATACAGTTGCATATTTACATAATAATACAAAATATTTTTTTAAAAATCATCTTTTTAAATGGTTGTCTGTGTGAGTATGATCCCACAGGTGACTCTAATCATATGTCCTCATAAATCAGGTGTGTCCTTATAAAGCACAATGTATTCAGTTGTGTATGTGTTTACCGTGTCCCCTTAATTCATTTGTGTCCCTCTAATACACGTTTGTGACACTTGTGTGTATTGTACAGCAACTGCCCTCAACTCCAGTTAGTCCTTATAATACAGTTGTGTGTCATGGGCGGAGCTTGTGCGTCTAATTATCAGAGTCCTCCTAAGTATGTAAATTGTCAGGTTGTAATATTAAAGGTTGTGTTGTGTGTATAGCAATTCTGAAGTAAAAAAAATATAAATTTTGATAGCTGCCACATCTCTGTAGAGCAAGTGTAAATGTCCCCGTAATACACCAACAGACTGGTTTGGGGCTCAGTGTCCTTGGTAACCACAAAAACCCGTGTGTGTGTGTGTGTGTGTGTGTGTGTGTGTGTGTGTGTGTGTGTGTGTGTGTGTGTGTGTGTGTGTGTGTGTGTGTGTGTGTGTGTGTGTGTGTGTGTGTGTGTGTGTGTGTGTGTGTGTGTGTGTGTGTGTGTGTGTGTGTGTGTGTGTGTGTGTGTGTGTGTGTGTGTGTGTGTGTGTGTGTGTAGAATTCAAATAATAATTGTCAATTTTGTTTGTATCTCATATACATCTTGGCCGTCCAAGAACAAATTGTTTTATTTACCCTTTTCTGGATGTATCAAGTTTCTGACTGTGCCCCAGTGGTTCTTCTGTACTTGATGTTGAGTCTTCTTCTGGAGGGACCTTTCAGAAATGTCCTGGAAAGAGACCTGTGTAGGTGTATTAATATATATAAACACCAAAAAATAAATTGTGTAGAGTTGGTTTGATTGCGTTTGATTTTCTGTGCATACTTTGTCCAAGAACACTGGGCTCTGTGTGATGAGGAAAACAATATGCTCTTTTTTCCCCATCCTCTCAACTTCCTCTATCTGGTTGACAATATCCATCTTTATTGTGCTGTTGAAGAAGTCTCTGGCCACAGCTCCAATGATACCTACAGAATCAGAATTTAATTACTTCTTGGTTGTGCACATAAAGCTTGCATAGTCGAATAGACAGATAGATACAGTGAGAGAAAGAGAATCGTTTACCGGGGACAATGTGGCAAAGGCCTCGTCGGTCTGAGTAATAGTGTAACAGCAAGGTGCCATCATTGTTTTTTTCTACACGAAATGATGGTGCGTTCATTTCCTAAAATAAAATAAAGACAGCACAAATGTGCAATAGACATTTTGCCCAGATGCATATGAAAGATCACACCATATGTTTTTGTAGTTATTATGACAAGAATAAATATTTATAACAGATTCTGAATGCGTGAATGAATGAATCACTAACTCAGAAAAAGTATTATGAATGAGAAAGAAAGGTGCTATTTTGGCACATCAAAAGTGCTATTAATTCTGGATTGACAAATAAATTATGAAACAGTGTCTTTGATGGAAATTCTCAAGATGTTTATGAGAATAATAATGTCCTGCTCACTCTACCTTGTAGGAAAGAGAGAGATAGCTGTGCAGTGAATCCAGATTCTCCATAAACTCAAAAAGATTTCCTCCTAGTGTGCGCAACATATGATCATATCCAGACCTTTTGCAGAAGTCAAAGAAGTATTCTCCAAACTGCCTCAGCACCACACTTTGTTCAAGGTCTTTGGATAAACAAAGAAAGCGTGCATTAACTTTGACCGAGGCCACAAACAACAAGCACACACTCTCATAAATACTGCTGGGTGCGCTGAAAATCAAACAGTCTCTCAGAAAGAAGTGAAATGCTTTACTAAGCATCTTGCAGGCCTCTGTCACCAACTGCATGGTGATGTTATCTGAGTACACTTCATAAGTCATAAAGGTGTCTTGAACCCTGGCCTCATCCCTGCAAAAATCCCATAAAAATCAGTATTTTTCTGTGTAAAATCAAGTAATTCATAGGAGTGTCATAGATGCTCACCTAAGTTTGTCCCACGTCTCTTCTCCAAATCTGTCAATCACCAGAGACTTCAAACATGTGTTGATGAATCCGTACTGGACATGAGAGTTCAACAATAGACATTTAACGTTTTGTAGAAACAATACAGATTATTGAATTAACAAATGTTTGTAAAAACAATACCTAGTGGAGACAAATGACTATTTATCAGCTACTAAAAGGTTTTGAGTCATAAATTCTCTGCAAGTGGTTTTGTATGTTGGTTTTTAAACATATAACTAAAATTAGATAACTAAACGTCCTAAATTAGAGTAATTCATCCAAAACAAGGGATATTCAGGCAAGGGTAAACTAATGATGGTAGACTCATACTCATACAAATTTTCCATAATGTCAGGCTGGGACAAGTATTTCATATTGATGTAGAGTTAGGTGCATAAGATGGTGTAATATGCAATATGTTTAAAAATACCACGTATTTAAAAATACCATGGATCATAAAAAAGAGCATTTTTCTAGTTATTTAGCATTGCCCTGATTTAGTTATTTATTACAGACAATTACTGCTCCACATTCATCCACATAAAAACTGCATTGACAAATTGTTGTGTTCAATGTTCAAAGTAGTTTTTTAATCACA
This sequence comes from Rhodeus uyekii, assembly GCA_037043235.1. Taxonomy (NCBI): domain Eukaryota; kingdom Metazoa; phylum Chordata; class Actinopteri; order Cypriniformes; family Acheilognathidae; genus Rhodeus; species Rhodeus uyekii. Next base: position 148,355 of record JAWRVZ010000339.1, on the reverse strand, counting down.
TTAGTATTGTTATTTTCTCATCTTTTTAACATACAAAATGATGTAGATAAACAATCAGACATGCAAGTGGAAATCAAAACAAAACAAAATAAATATACATACAGACAATAAATAAATGAGGTAGATTGGTCAGTTACACAGAAGGGTGAATGACAAAAACAAAATTACACAAAATAAATAAATAACTTATAATATGCAGCAACATATGCACACGACAAAGCATATATTAATAGTTCTCTGAATATAAATGCCAAATATAAACATCTAAGGACATGAGCTTATATGTATATGACCATATGAGTGGTGAAATCCAGATTAAATTACTGCAACCTTTAAACCAGCAGTATAAAGCTGAGAGAACAGTTAGAAACGACAGTTAGAAAACAGCAAATTACAACCTAAACAGGAAACCAAAAAACAAAATATCTCAGTATATAAAAATAATTATGTATTCACCCAAGGAGTGAATCCCTGTGTCGTACCACTGTCAGCACTGGCCAATCTTGATTACCAGTAGGTGGTTCCCAGTAGTTTACTGTTATGAATATGAGCTCCACGCTGCCCACCTCTGACCACAGGAGGGAGCTAACACACTTATACTGATACACACATACACTACATATCCCAGAAACCCACACATTGGACTGATTACTGCTCCAGCTAGCTGTTTATCATCATCAGGACTATAAAAGACTCCATCATCCATACACACACTGCAAAGTCTTGTTCTAGCATTGCTAACGGTTCTGAGCATTCATTCTTGTGCCTGATCGCCTGTTACTGTTTCTACTGTTTACCCGTCGTTGATTCTGTCTGCCCGCCCCGACCTGTGCCTGGATTATCGCTCGTGTATGTTATCTGCTTGTCTTGACTTCCCTGCCTGCCTTTCTGACCCTTGCCTGAAATATTGTTTATGTATGCTCTCTGCCTGTCCTGATTACCCCTGCCTGTACGACTACTCTTATTAAAGACAAGCATTTGGATTTCTGCCTCTGAGTACCACTTGTTACACTTGCCATCTCACCATTTACCAGTTTGCCATCATTATTAAAGACAGAAGCGTATGGATTTCAATTTGAACTGCGATCTCAAACTTTTTCTGCTGCCCTCCAGACCAACATAAGCTGAGACACTATAGGACTGAAACAGAGTTTATACTTAGTTAAAGGGATATTAGAAAATAAAACTTCATCCATCATCCATCAGAAAGAACCAGATTTTCCATACAAGTCATTTTTCTCACAGCTAACTTTAAAAGCAAAGGCAGCTACTAAAGTATAGAGTTGTGTTGTGCAATATGGGTTCTTGTAGTTCTGCTACACCAACAGAAATTGTGCATATAAAGAATTCTCAATATATTCATGAATAAATATGTTTTGTATTTTTACAGTAGGTAGATCATTTTGACTCAGTCATTTTATAAGTAGCTCACAAGCCAAAAAAGTGGTGTGGGCACCCCCGACCTAAATAAAAAAGAACATCATCTCCACATAGTCTGTGCAGAAATATGTTGACTGGTCCCACAAAGTGTGATCAGAGTGATGCCCTTATCTCTGCACATTGTCTGCACCAAGGACTCAAGCCCCAGTGCCAAAAGAAACAGGCTTAATGCACATCCCTGTCGAGAGACTCTAGCTATATCAAACAGGGACCATGGCCATGTGGTTCCCGTAAAGCACCTTGATCAAACATAAGAGACCCCAGAGCCATGAGCTTCAGCAAGGATCAGAGCACAGGTATGGCCATCCAATCAGTCAAAGGCCTTTATAGCATCTAAGGAAAGGACAGCAACAGGAAGAGTCAAAGAAGATGTACCATTTATTATATGAAGCAATCTTCTTGTATTATCTGATACCAGCCTATTTCTAATGAAGCCTGTCTGGTCAAAGTTGATAAGATTAGACATAACAGACTGAAGCCTCCGAGCAAGTAATTTAGCACATATTATCAGATTGGCAATTAAAGGAGAAAAAGGCCTATAGTTGTCACAATCATTCACACAAACAAGTCCTTGTCCTTTTTGAGCAAAAGTTAAATAACTGCAATATTCTCTCCCCTGGAAAAGGACCCTTTTTCAACAGTGGTTTAAATCATATATAATAATCAAGGTCCCAAACTGTCCCAAAACATAAATTCTGGGGATCCCATCTAACCCAGAGGATAATCCCAAGCGGGTCTCAAAGTAATGGGAGTGTCTAATCTCAAAGACTCCTCCTCAGGCAACTTTAGGAAGCAATATTTTATTTAGAAAACTGTCACAAGCCTCGAGGATATGATTGTAAATCATCTAAATGAGCGAGTCTTTCTTATGTCGGATGCATAGCATACAGCTAAATTCCTAATAAACCTCTTAAAAGCATCCCAGAGTGTTTGGATCATTTGCTGAAAGCTTTTTCATTTCAACAAAGTCCATTAGTTGACTTGAGAACAGAGAAAGAAGCGTGGAGTTAAAATTGGTTTCAACGTGGAGTTAAAGCTCATTTATTTATCACTGCCTTACGGTCGGAAAGAGCCATTGGCAATAAGCTGACATCCATTATATTATGAAACATGCCATGAAGCAAGAATATAACGCGGATTTGGAAAAAAAAAATTGTGTCTAGATGATAAGTGGGAGAAGTCTTTAGCATTAGAGTTTAATATAAACCACAGATCCACCATATTGCAAAAAAAATGCAAAAAAAAATGCAAAATCATCAGACATTCATAAAATGAAAAAAGTAGAAGAAAAAAAACGTATGTATGGTAAAGGTAAAGCATGTTGGAAAAAACTGTATAGCGGAGGAGAAAACAGGAATGGGGAAGCTCTGATCAAGCCCAAAATAGACACATTTTGAACAGAATCAGACATGGAGAAGATTGGGTCCACCCATGTCTATGACTGAAAGCTAGGAAGTGCTATTCAGAAGCAAATACGCACCTCCTCTCTATCCTAGCCAACGCTAAAACAAAACACTTCACAGCAAAGAAAGATCTGCATGAGAGAACTCCCTATTCACTGAAATAGCAAACATCCATCATTCAGAAAACATGAGTTCACATTCATGAATGAAGTGACTCATCCTTCAGAAACATTAAGTTCTCATATTACCATCCATATCAGCTCTGGCATCTGTTGGCTCTCTGAATGCCGTTCATCTTCAATGATCAACATGGCTGAGTTGTTCATTTGGAAACAGATGCCTTTCTCAATAAGTTCAGTGCAAATTGGGTTGAAGGCTCTCCTTGTGGCACGATCCGGCAAAGAAATTTCAAGAGTGACACGAAATCTGATCTTCAGATTGGAACTGTGCTTTGAGTCAAGCAGCAGTCCGAATCATAGAGACGTCTCTGGAGCGATGAATCTAGACAAGGTAATCAGACAAGGGTGGACAATACAATTGCAATACACACAACTGGCAGCTCCAACAGTTTCGGAAAAAGTTGCGGGATCACTTCCCTCAACAGATTCCTTAAGGTTTGTAATACTGACATTGTTCCGCCCTGAAAAGTTCACCTGATCTGTGATCTCCATCAGCTGCGTGTTAAATTTCTTATGTGCGGCCAGTTTCCCGTTTCCCTTTTAGTGGAGCAATGTCCTCTTCCAAGATGGAGATGTGAGCCTGGCAACTCGCGAGAGAGTTGGTGGCCGCAGGAATCTCATCGACACGTTTGATGATACTGTCAACTTTGACATCCAACCCGGACTCCTTCACTGACCCTCTTCTGCAACAACTGCCGCAATATGTTGAAAAACGTCGGGTAGCAAAGTCTAACCAAACTAACTGCATGGTTGATGCTAGTACTGGCTTCACACAAATCTGTAATGGTTTAAGAAAATGGTTATGGTAACCATCTGTCATGGATCAGAAAAGCCACAGGAAAGGTCCATCTTGCTCTGCATTGACTTGATCATGATTGATAAACTAAATTGTGTTTTCCCTCATATTTTGAATTATGCATTATATTGTTGATGTTGTTTTAGGGTTATAGCAAAAAAAAAAAGGCAGACATTTACCAGTGTTACACTTTGGGAACTTGTGCGATGCGGAGAATCAACGAGGAGGAACAGGTTCCAGCTGAACACACTTTTATTCAAAATCGAGAAAACAAAACACATTAAATAACCGACAGAAACAGCACATATTTGTGCAAAACACCCTGGAGTACAAGAAACACTCGGGGATACTTAGGAACAAGGAGATACCGACATCCACACACAACAGCGGAGACAACGATGAGCAATGTCAACAAGAGACAAAGACACAAGAGGGTATATATTGACAAACATGGGATTAGGAACAGCTGACGAGACTTGGGCAGTGATTAGACACAGACGGGACCTGGAAGATACATACAGGGACCTGGAAGGGAACAATGCGAGATAAGATCGTGACAACCAGCACCTTTTCTGTTTTTCAGATGGGCAGAGGTGGGCGTTATTTTAATTAAATGTATCTTAAATACATATTTAATTACTCTTGAGTATTTTGTCATTAGTTTTTTTTTTTGTCATTAGTGATTTTGTCATCACAATTCTCCTTATAAAAATTAAATCAAATGTAATTTGTAATTAAATACTTTGTGAGAGTGTATTTTGTAATTAAAATAGTTGTTTATATCTGTATTTTATCCTTGCATATATTCACTTTCATCACAAGGTTTCATAGGACCACAAACACATAAAACAGGAATAGGAAAACCAAATAGCCTATCACAGTTTGTGGCTCGATGCAAGCAAATCATGTGACGCATCATATTCACCCTCTGAGAGACTACATTAACCACTTCACTGTAATTTGATCCAAAGTTAATTTAAGTATATTGCTATTACACCAGTGGCGTAGCCACTGGGGGGGCCTGGGTGGGCCTGGGCCCCCTCATTTACATGTGCGGCCCCCTCAGATTTTCAATTGTTTAAAATCGCGACTTTGAAAACTAAAGTGAAAACACATATCACCCGCCGTACAAGACAACCGCAACGCACCCCCAAAGTCAACAATAGCGCGCTGCGCGACGCACCACAACTAGTCATGGCTGAGAGGTTAAGGCGATGGACTAGAAATCCATTGGGGTTTCCCAGCGCAGGTTTGACTACGTTATGCTCAGGCCCCCTCATTTTAAGCTGGGCCCCCCTCAAAAATAAAATTCTGGCTACGCCCCTGTATTACACACACACAAACACACACACACACACACACACACATTATTTATTTATTTCTATATATGTATATATACATATAATTTATGTGTGTGTGTGTGTGTGTGTGTGTGTGTGTATGCGCGAGTGTATATATATATATATATATATATAAGAATATTTACATATATACAATATAACGAATAGCCTTTCCACTGCACACAGCATCCAGACAACGATATTCTGATATTCTGTCCTCTTACAACTCCACGGGTACTTGCACTTCAAATGATTGCTTCTACAATTTATTTGTATCTTTGCATTTTCAAATTACACATTACTTGTATTTTATGAAATACATTTTTCACAGGGGTATTTGTATTTTATTTAAATACATTTAGCAAGTATTTGTAATTTCTAACAAAATACCTTTTGACGTATGTCTGCCAGTCTTTGCTTACAGCAAGGATGACTGGTGTATATTTTGATTTTATATTTATTTATATAGCCCTTCATTTATTATCCAAGAACTTTGAGGGGGCAATAAAAAATCTAATATCATTTCATATCATATCGTATTTATACAGTTAACTGTATGTACTGTGTACTGTACACACACCAATAAAATGCAAAAAAAGCTACATGTATAGCAGAACATTTGCTGCAGTTAAAATAAACCACAGTTTCCTTACCATTTTTCTATCAGGTGTTTTTCCTTGGGCGTTACTGTTGAATTGCTCTTTTTTTAATATTCCATAGATCAAACATCCATCTCCATGTCCATCACGAAATATTGTCCAATATTCAAAAAATAAAACCAGGCTACAGTTCAATCCAGCAATAAATGAGAATTCCAAAAAATACACTTTTTCTTCATCAACTATTTCCAAAATAATAAATCAGGAGTCCCAAACATGCAGGAGCTGAACTGTGCGCTGCAGGAGAGACAGCATGAACCACACGACAGCATAAGAGCACATGACCCTAATGAGGGACGGAAGACCCTCTGATGTCCTGCCAGCTATGCATACAGGACATGTTTATTGGGGGGACAGTAAAATAAAACCTGTTAACTTAGATGTTCTTACAAAAAGCATATTGTTTAGGAATGAACTGTAATATATATATATAGTGGAGTTCACTTATCTTGACTCACGGTTAACTCGCCAATCCTATTTTGTTGACGTTTTTGAAGTGGAACCGACAAACTCCCTATTTGTCTTAGCATTTTCTTTTCGGTAATATCGATTATTTTATGTCGCCGAACCCTAAGCACAAAAGAGGGACAAATTCTCCACTTCACATGGTTATCTCGTGACTGAGCGTACCTAGTTCACTGCGCATGCGCTGCGCAGCACTCTCTGAAGTGAAGGCACATATCGATCTTACACGGTAACGAGCAGTTACCGAACAATGAATATGAGACTTAGATAAACACACACACACACCTACTTTTGTTCTGACGTGAGCTCTGCTCAGCGCCACTGCGGATTGAAGAACACGGTTATTAAAAGACGGTATGAAGCCGAATTTGTTGAGAAAGCACATAAGACAGGCAGAACGCAAGACAGTATGCAATCTAGTACAGCGTGATGACCTCACGAATATGTTATGACTGTTTACACTGCGAGCGAAATTGTGTTTGCAATGTTGGAGAATATAAAAAAAAAAATCGAATTATTTTTGTTCTTGTTTCTAACGCCAAAATGAGAATATAATTAAAGGTTTGTATGGAGAATGGAAGGTGTTTTTTATTGTATACTGGTAAATCTCTGCTGTTAGTTGGTGCACATATGCCTTTTGTTGTTAGCAAACATATACAGTGTGTTCATTTTTATAGCATGCCGATCGCTGTACTGTACTGACTCTTATTACTATTACTATTAATTACTGACTAATTTAATAATTGATAATAATTGACTTAATAATCTTTCCCACGGAACTGAATCAACACTGCACATGCTTCAGCTGAGCAACCGCTGTAATGCATTATTTTAAAGCTTCTTTGAAACAATTTGTTGGTCTATTGTAAAAAGGTGACTTGACTTACCGTTTTAAAAAAGCAGCCGCTAGCGGAGAAGTATACTGTGCCTTTAAAAATATAATGAAAAGGTTAAATAAATAAAAAATAATGAATATGTAATCTCAAGCATATATTTAACAAAATGCTCTTCTGTAGAATTAGTTTTTCTTGTTAAAAAAAAAAAAAATTTGTTCTTGTTTCTAACCCCAAAATGAGAATTTTTCAAGTTCAATGTGATTAAAGTGGAGCTAGAGAAGGAAATCCTCAATGAAGGAATGTTTGTTGCTGTTGAATTTTTATGTAAAATAAAAGTGTGTAGACCTCAAAATATTATTCTGTTAAGCAGGAACAATCAACATGGGTTTATTTCATCTGCAATGCTAAAAGCTTTTGATTTTTGTAATTCGAATGTGTATAATTGTATCTGGAGTCACACACATCCGTGCCATCGGCGGGGTCCGGGGCCCTTCCCGCTGAGACCCGATTTAAGCCTTCAGATATGCAGACTCCTGAGCAAAAGCTTGTAAGTACATGAATGTATTTACTGAAGACAGCGTTATCACGTGATGCTTGTTACTTTCCCAGATCAGATGAAGGACCTGCACCTGGACACGAGCACAGCACTGCCCTCAAGAGTCTGCAGAGACCCCTGTGACTATCATGAACCCATCTCCAACTGGACCAAGCTGGACTTAATATTGGACTTGAAATGTTATCAATATAATAATCATACACTGATTGTTTGTAGGCCAGAGGAGAACTGGTTCCCTGACTGAGCCTGGTTTCTCCCAAGGTTTCTTGTCTATTATGGTTTTCATTCATTCATTCTGTCTCCTGCTGGAGTTTGGGTTCCTTGCCACTGTCGCCTCTGGCTTGATTAGTTGTGGACACTTAACACTTAATATTCATCAATATTATTGATTGGTTCTTCAAGAGCTGCTGTACAGTCAAAACATTTTTTGATTATTTCCCTGTTATCTCTGTAAAGCGGCTTTGAAACAATCCTTGTTGTAAAAAGCACTACACAAATAAAGGTGACTTGACTTTCCCCAGTACCAGTTAGTCATTTGTGTTTAATGTGTAAGTTAAGACGTGTTATTGATGCGATTGTTGGGACAGATTTCCATCTATAATCCTTGAAAATAATGTGTAGGCCTATCAACCTCACGAATTTAGACAGTAAGAGAATAAGCCATCTTTATGATTTACGGCACACGATTATTAGCTAATAACATTTATTAATCCGCAATGCAGGTATCAGTTGATTACACATTTCTAAAACTGAGGACTAACTTTACTGTGCTTTGTAATTCTTTTAGGATCTTTTAGGAATTAATCTCGCGAGAGTTGAGCTCAGAGCGAGAATCCGCGAGATTAGCGCGTCCGCCATCATTCCGATCCCGAGAGTAGCGACGCGACGCGGCTGTCAACAAGCCCGAAGAGAGCGACTGGACGCGGGGCTCAGCGCTGCCTCACTGCTCGTGTTCCCCGGCTTCGGTTAGAGGAGACTTTCATGTGACAGGAGACAGCGGCCGGGAATAAGACAGACATGTCCAATCTCAGCAAAGGGGGCACTAAAAAAGACACCAAGATGAGGATACGGGCCTTTCCTGTGAGTATGAGCGCTCGGAGCGGGCAGCTACTCACTCGAGCTCCGGGGATCGGCGCACACAGGCCTGTGTGACAGGCCTCTCACATTTCCCTAAACCACACAAATCATCAAAACCCTCACCCTCAGGAGAGCCGGTGGGAGCTGCGAGGAGAAGCTCTCGCCTTGCTGTTTTGCTGGTGAAAGTGTCATCAGTCAGCAGATAATCATAAATAAACGCTTGATGATCCCAAACCCACGGGTTTACCGCAGAGTTTCCCAGAATCCCCGGTAAATGTACCTAGCCCTGTCCCATCAGACCGGCTCCAGCTTCCCTGCTCTGGGATCAACAGTTTCCTCGTGTGTCCTGTTCCCAGCAGAATTTATCGGCCGATTAATGCTCATTTAAATGATTTTGTTATTGTAAAATCTGCAAATAATGTATAATCTCCTTCCTCTGAGACGCTTCAGATGTGCACTGTGTTGAGTGCTCTGAATAGCTTGAAATATGATTGAAATCACTCTGAAAAGGAAAACAGTTCAAGCCTGTCATATAGACTGCATTAAATCATGATTGTGTGTTTGGAACATGTGGAGACTTTTTGTTCTCAGGCTCTCAAAAATTACATCTAAATCTTAGTTTGGATTTATTGGCCAATATATAGGTTATCGGCTTTAAAATTTAAAGTGATGGTACCAGCTGAAATGTTAATATTGGTGCATCCCTACTTTTTAGTGAGGGTTTAGTTATTGCCAGTGAAATCACGAGTTCCCTCGCTCTAATGCTGAATTTCTGATGCCAATACACTGAAAAACCCCAAATAAACCGTGCACTCTCATTCTGCTGATGTTCACATGTGTTTGACCTTTGATTAGGCCAGTAATTTGTTATATTGTTAATATGTTCCCTACTCAAGGTTTTGCGGCGTCACAGACTTTACGTTTTTATTTAGGTGATCCTCATTATCAGGTTATTTTCAGACCGTTGCATCACCTTAATGTTCTCTCTGTTTCCTCTGCTCCCCATCACAGATGACCATGGATGAGAAATACGTCAACAACATCTGGGATCTCCTGAAAAATGCCATCCAGGAGATCCAGCGGAAGAACAACAGTGGTCTGAGCTTCGAGGAGCTGTACAGGAACGCCTACACCATGGTCCTGCACAAGCACGGGGAGAAGCTGTACACGGGCCTGAGGGAGGTGGTCACCGAGCATCTCATCAACAAGGTACGAGCACAGCTCTCTGTCTGTCCTCTTACCCCCGTGTCTCATCTGTAAAGTCGCATACGCTCCTGGAATATAATCTGTACGACCTCAGAATATTTGTGCAAATAATTTAATTAATTTCTCCACCAAACGTTCGGTTATTACAGCACAGAATATTACGCAGCGACCGGTTCTCCGTTCACATAACCAGTTACACTTCATCTTTACCTTCTGAACTTTACAGCAGGCTTTAGGTTGGTTAATGTTAGCCGTCAGTCACTCTCTCCGTTGACATCTGACCGAGAGAAAACTAGTGCATGAAAAGAACAGTGTCACACATCCAGCGCTTGATTCATCCTGGTTAACTACTTCATTAAAGCGCTCTTACATGGTAGTTTTGCTTTGAATTCCTCTTTTTGAAACTTCTTCTTTTGCCACTTGCAACATCAAGGTTATGGGTTCGATTCCCAGGGAAAGCAAGAACTGATTAGAATGTCAATGCGTTTCTTGAATGCAGGGCAAGTCGCTTTAGATAAAAGCGTCTGACACATGCACTTCTCTCGGGTCTGTTTGCATTCATTGCTGGTTAAACGAGTGCATAAACTGCGTGGCTTAATGAGAATCTGCAAACTAGTGTCTGACGAAAAAACGTAATATTTCCTCTTCACTTTTATCAATTTCTGTATTTTTAGTTAAAGATGTTAAGCTCATAAGTGTTTTGTTTCTTGATTGGTTTTCCCTGAAGAGATGCATGTTGTTGTTAAAATCAAAATAATCATTTAATTTATTAAAATCAACACAATACCGTCCACCAACAATTACTTGTAACGTTATTTTTTAATTACTTGAGCCACGTACTGTTCGTGGATGTTTCCGCATCATAAATCCACAGTTAAAGAGGCAGATTTTAGTTGAGTTGTTCCTTGTGTTTTGAAGTGGGAGCACCAGTGCACCACAGAAGAAGAGTGCGCTTCAAGCCCTGATCTGGAGCCAGTCTGTGCAAACCAGATCTGATTTAGACTGATGAGTAAAGCAAGAGCAGATGGGCTGAATGTACACACTGACTGTATGTGGCATGTGTGCAGGAGCAGAAGGGCAGTTGAGCTCGGCTTTCTGCTCCTCACTTCTCTGAAGAACATTTCGTAATTTTTTTTACATTAATACATTTATCAGACGCTTTTATCCAAAGCGACTTGCATTGCATTCAAGAAACACATTGACATTCTAATCAGTTCTTGCTTTCCCTGGGAATCGAACCCATGACCATAGCGTTGCAAGCGCCACACTTAACAGTTTGAGCTACAGAAAAGCGAGGTCAAACGTCATTCTCGTGTGTTCAGATTTCACAGAGACGAGCTGGTTTTGTATCTTTCCTCTGCTATTCATTGTCCTTTAGCAAAAAGGATTAGATTAAAAATATGTCGGATCGACTGTGAATGTTTTCATTCAAGTGAAAATGAACATTTGTCATCTGAACATTTGTCTGTATGAACAGGCCATGTTTGCAGAAACGAGAGGTTTTGAGGTGTGATGTTTTTAATACATGTCCTATGTTTAAAATGGATCGAGCGATAAGTGCTTATTACCGAGTTTGATGGGTTTCTGCATGCTTGCTTGATATGAATTAGCAGATTGTTTATCCTTTGCTTTTATCGATTTGTTTTGTCCTTTCTTAGGTTCGAGAGGACGTGTTAAACTCCCTGAATAACAACTTTCTGCAAACCCTGAATCAAGCCTGGAATGACCACCAGACGGCCATGGTGATGATCAGAGACATCCTGATGTACATGGTGCGTCCCTCTGCCAGCCGCTCGTTGTGTGTTTGACTTCTGTCTTGTGAATGGTAGCGTATGACAGGGCTTGCAAGGCTTGACTGTATTGATATTCCTCAAACGTTTTGTGTGTGATGGTGTACAAACATAAACCAAACTGGACGAAGAACAAAACAGATGTTCTTTGAAGCCACTACAATCCATCATTTACTCTTATGAACAAGACCAAAAATGTGCCTTTCTACTTCTGCCTCTTCAATTAACTCAAAACCAGCCGTTGCATTGACTTAACGGGCCTAACGGATGATGTTTTTTTGGGTTACTGCACTTTGTTCCGGTTCATAACAGAAGTGTTAATCAGTTAGGTCGAAATAATTTATGACATTAAGGTCTGTAAAAGCGATACAGTAATCCCTCGTTTATCAGCTCTGCATCGGTCAGCGGCTGTGCGTCTCCATCAATCAGGGCGTTTATGTCATCCGGACTCATGTCATTAAAGCCGTCTCCTCCAATCTGTTTAGCCAGATTCACAGCTGTTTCTACGGCAGAGTGGTGGACCTCGTCAAGCGAGCCTCCGGTTGCGTTTTGCACTGCCTCTGGCCATAGTTTTTTCCAGCAGGCCTTCAGAGTTTCCGTTTTCATTTCCTGAATGGCCCTCTGAATGTTTTGGAGACACGATGCGATGGTGTATCCACGCCAGTAGTCCTTCAGTGAGAAATCTTGATCCGAGTCCATAGCGTCAACAAGATGTTGCAGGGTGTTGCGCGTATAGAGAGCCTTGAAAGCACGGATGACTCCTTGGTCCATGGGCTGAATCAGGGATGTAGTGTTTGGCGGCAGAAATTCGATTTGCACACCATCATATGCCAAATCATTACCGTGACCTCCGGCGTTGTCAAGGAGCAGAAGCACTTTAAAGTCCAGTCCCTTTCCTCTCAAATAACACTTGACCTCGGGGATGAAACAGTTTTTGAACCAATCCAGATTGAGTGCTTTTGTCATCCAAGCCTTTGCATTGTACATCCAGTAAACAGGCAAATCATCCTTATTTTTGTTTTTCAGCGCCCTGGGATTTTTAGACCTGTAAATCAGCCCCGGTTTAATCATGAAACCTGCGGCATTTCCGCACATAGCCAGGGTCAAATGGTCTTTGTGAACTTTAAATCCTGGGGCTTTGGCTTCTTCCTGCATGATGAAGGTGCGGGAGGGCATTCGTTTCCAAAATAAGGCAGTCTCATCCATGTTAAAAACTTGTTCGGGCTTATATCCCCCCTCCTCAATGATCGCCTTGAATTTATTGTTCACGAAGGCTTCTGCCTCAGCGGTATCCGCAGACGCCATCTCACCGTGCAGACAAACATTTTTAAGTCCAAAGCGTTTCTTAAACTTTTCAAACCAGCCCTTGCTTGCATTAAATGCGCTTGGCACTGTGTCAGCAGCACTTGCTGAGGGCCCGGCATCCTCTCCCTCTTCCCCGTCACTGACAGCAAAGTTTTCATACAGCATTCTCGCTTTTGTGCAGATAACGTTTGTATCCAGGGTTATGTTTTTTTTCCTGCAGTCATTAATCCACAGAACTAATGCCGTCTCCATCCGTACCATGGTCTTGTTGCGGACAGTTACAACCCTTTTTGCATTCGTATTAAAATTGACTGCTGCTGTCGTCCTTATGTTTTTTTCCTCCTTCTTTATGTAACGAACGGAAGATTCATTGATTTCGTAATGGCGAGCAACGGCTGCATAGCTTTTACCTTCCCTTAGCATGTCCAGAAGTTTAACTTTATCTGAGATAGGTAGCATCTTCCGCCGTTTGGGCCCATCCGCAGGTGCTTTTGTCGGTCCAGGCCGTTTCGTCGACATTATGGGTTTAGGAGATGTTCGAAATTACAAGATAATTTGGCCAACTTAATGTAAATTTGCCAAGCTGTTTTATGTACGTACACATAACTGCACGAGACGACAAAATGATAGCACAATTCGTAGCATGTTTTGATACAAGAAGCGGGAGTGAGTTTTTAGCGAATCAGAATGCAGAGCACAATGCACCAAAAAAAAAAAAATGCATTATGAAAATCCGCGATAAGTGAACCGCGAAGTGGCGAGGGATCACTGTACTTCACTCAAGAAGTAAAATTCTCTCATTATTTACTCGCCCATCCCCCAATGGTTATGACTTTCTTTTTCCAGATACACACAAATACATGTTCTTTGTGAAGTAATCGATGTGTGTATGTAATGCAAGTGAATGTGTGCCACCTGATAAACCAAACGCTGCGATCGTGACTAGGAACAATCGTCCGATTTCACCATTATTAACCCGTGAGAATTTGGAATAAAAAGATAAAAAATAACCATGAAAGTGAGTCTTTCATACTGGGATCAACTACTACATAATTACCTTATTTTCCGCTGTTTTGATGTACTTTAACGTGGTGTAACGGATCACAGTTGTTGCATAAATGTTCAAGCAGCAAAACGGCACACATGTGAACCAATCAGCCATCAAACCTCTATTGCTGTTCTCCACTAATGCAGCGTCTAGTCAACACATTAATGACTCTGCATGTTTTCAGATCATTATTCTGGACTCATACCCTTTCATTGTCTAGGTTTTAAACCCATATCTGAAGTGCAATGCAGTCTCGCATGTCAAAACAAACTCCAAGAGTTTGTTGATTTCGCCTCTAGAGGCCGCTGTCGTATTTTTGCGAGTTTTGCGTAACTCGTCCGCTGTGAAGGGATTGCTCATCACGGGCTTGAATAGGATTTTGAGATTTATTTATAAATGAGTATGAGTAATTGCACTCCGTCTGTTTGACACATGCAAGGCCTTGCACTCTGATTGAAGCCTGTGAAGTTTAACAGACACTGGTTTGCAGGAAAATAGCGCACACACACGCCTGTGAAAGCAAGCCACGGTAACTTCGCTGTCCTCCGCTTCTTTACAAGCATTTAGTCCATGGAAATGTCATTCACTACTGTAAAGCAGCAAGGCTAATCGATAGTCAAGTTCATTGTTATTTTCATGAATGATAATTGGTTTTATCTAGTAGCTGCAGCCTTTGTTTGTCTGGGTTGGCATGAGGGTGAGTAAATGCAGAACTATCCCTTTAAGTTTCACTATGGGTTTCCTTGATCATATGACTTGTTTTTAACTGAGCACTAGCTCTCAACTCTTCATTAGGTGACTGTGCATTATTTAAGCCTGTACTATTAGTTAGTCAATTATTTTTTTAAAGTTATATCTATATCTCAGCATTAGATTAGCTGTTGTCTTCCCATCAAAGCTGTATTGAGCCAAAACTACATCTTCCCAGCAGCTCGTCAGCAATGTAGATGCTTCAGTGATTCGAAGTGCCAGTGAATGTCTGTGCTGATCTGAAGCCGTTTTGATCCGTTTATCTGTGTGGATTATTTAACTCATTCAACCTCATATAAGCACAGAACTTGCAAGAATGAGTACAATTACCTGCAATTTTGTAATGACATGAGGGAATGACATTGCAGAATTGAAATGTTTGTGTGAAATGTGCTTTTAACAAGCACAGCGATGCAACTCTCTGCTTAGATGATGACCTAAATGACTAGAAATGAACTTCTGGTGTGTTTGATATAATGGTTGAGTTTGTGAGTCGGGATCTTGTGACTGTGTTATGAATGAATGAGCTTCTGAGCCAAACATATTCTTCAGCAAACACACAACCACTTTCATACACGATTATTCATAACCACAATATTGGAGTGTACTTAGTTATTGACTTAAATTGAGGTCATCAGTGTTTGGAATAAGAAGAGGGCAAGTAGATGATGACAGAACTGTCCTTTTTTGGGTGAATTACCCCTTAAAAAAGATCTATCTTCAAAGGGTTCTGAATGCAAATGATAAGATTTGGTGAAAAAACAAACCCAAATACGATTTATTCATCAACATAAATGTATAATAATCTTGAGGTCAGGCATTGCTGTGCATCACGTCCAGGAAAAGCACACAAGCGCAACGTTCTGAGACCCACGATTAATAAAAGCAGACCATAAAAACACAAAGCACATTAAAAGTATGTCTTTTCTTCTCTGAGATGAATATCGCAATAACAAAGGGAGTTTTTGTCATTCTGAAGAACAAAAGAACATGTAGTCAGAGCTGATTTATTGTCATTCTGTTTGTAATCAATTCATTTTTCTTCAAATACTGGATCGGCTCTTCTTTTTCTGCCTTGCAAACACTGGAATTTCTGTCAGGAATCCCAGATATGTTTTAGTGTGGCTGTGCATTTGTTTCTAACCAATTTGACTGTTTGTTTGGAGAAGAGCTGTATCTCCTTTATTAGTTTCATCTCTCTCTCTCTATCTCCCCTTCTGTCTTTGTGTAGGACCGGGTGTATGTTCAGCAGAATAATGTAGAGAACGTCTATAATCTGGGTCTCATCATCTTCAGAGACCAGGTGGTTCGTTATGGGTGCATTCGGGACCATCTCAGGCAGACGTTGCTGGACATGATTGCCCGTGAGAGGAAAGGAGAGGTGGTGGACAGGTGGGTGTCGTCGTCTTATCAGAGCAGATATAGAGCGTGCAGAAATCCTTCTGATTCATCATAGCAATATGGACATTTTTGTTGGCACGCTATAAAAAAAAAAAAAGATCAAACCCTACATTTACTACTTTCTTTTCCCTAAGTACATTTTTATAAATCCTGATGTGAGCCTCATATGAACTCTTTGCTATTCCCTTTTTGTGCTCACGCAACATTGATGAGTTTCACCCATGGAATCCACTGAGAAATTCATCATTAATGAGTAATGTTTCAGAGTTTTATATTGAAATAATAACAAGTCACATTTGCCAATCACACTTGAGTGAAGTTCCACAAATAATAATTGTACTTTATGATTTATTAATAGACTTAAAGGGGGACAGTTCACTAAAAAGTTACAATTCTGTCATTTACTCACTTTCATGTCGTTCCAAACCTGTGACTGACTTGTGAAGCATAAAAGATATTTTGAGAAATGTTTCAGTGTTTTGTTTGGTACAGGCAATGGAACTCAATGGTAAAAAATGCTTGGATTACCAAACTTTGAATTTCCGCAGAAGAAAGTCATAGAGGTTTGGAGAGACATAATGGTGACACAGAACTGTCATTTTTGGGTGAACTACAACTTTAAATTCTCTTTATGCATAAAGCATACATTATTGTGATGAGCATTAGCTCAAAGCATTAGCAATGGTAAATATGAGGAGCCCAATAACAAGCATGAGTTCGTCCTCTAAATCTAAAGCAAATGAATGGCCATTAAAAATAAATGCATAGGTTAACTAGAAGATACTCCAAAATGAATTGATTTCACCTGACTCAGGCTGCACGATATAGTATTAACACAGTATCGCAAATGTACATTTCATGATATGGCATGCGAAAACTGGATCAATTTAATACTTCAAAAGATCAGGAAAAGTGTTTGGGTCGTTAGTTATCAGCCTCAATGAGCTGATGTTTGGATATGTAATGTTTCACTGCATGAAGGGGGAAAAATGCAGTTTAATGTGGTTGAACAATTTTCTTGTGATAATCTTTTAGGGTTTTATCGCCCAGCCCTTGAGCAATTAAACGTTTATATCTGCATGGTATACAGGCGTTTTATACCGTTCAGTTTAAAGCTGATAAAGGGCATTTTGCATGAACGTCAGACTGAGTTCAACAATGTATGATGTGTGCTTGTAATGGTGAGTAAAAACAGCCTGCATATCCGTAATTATAAAATGAGGAAAATTAGCAGCAGCAGATTTTTTTCTATATGCGTTTTAGTTGTAGGTTTTGCTCACTGGTTTCTGTGAAGCTCTTTCTAAACAGGCACTCTTACTCTTGCACATGTTCATTTTAGTATCTGTTAAGTGTGTTAATGACCAATTTTGCACTCTTTATAAAGTTCAAAGCTTATCCAGCTTGCTTTGGGTAATTCTGCAGTAAAGATGACCCAGAGCCCGACCCTGATACCACTAACTCGTTTGACAAAAGGTGGCTCTGACCAGGTGTTTCAAAGCTCGTTTGGATCATTTTTGTTTTCTAATTGCTGTGAACATTTCATGTGAGTGACCAGTTGCTCGAGTCTAATAAAAGCGCTTTTCATTCTACACATTATTCAAAGCAGCTTTACAGAAAAGCTTGTTAATGTTTATAAAATCTTAAATCCCTCTTTCCTTATAGTCACATTTAGCACATAGCTGGGCGATAATACACCAGTTGAGCAGTTGAGACTTACTGTTTAGGGCAGGAGTGGGCAAATGTTTTGACTCGCGGACCACAATGCTTTCTAAAATTTGACAGAGGGGCCAGCCAGAATAGAAGGACGGTGTTTTTGAGTGAACTAATATAAACAAAATGTAAAAACATTACGTGAAAAGATTTGGCCTTTAACAGACACCAGAACATCAATGTGCAGGGTTCATTGTTAAAAAAAGCAGTAGATAAACTCCCATTCAGTTTCAGTGGGAACAGTGTTGTTAATCTCCTTTTTTTTGCACCTCAATCACCATTTTGTCATTGGTAAATAATGGAGGTTTAATTATAATAAAATGTAATTTAGTAATATAACTTGGACAAGTTCGCCGGGCCGTAGTTTGCCCAAATCTGAATTATAGTGTACATTCACCAACCACTTTACTAGAACCGGGTTGGACCCCTTTTGTTTATATTGACTTGATAGCCTCAGTTTGACAGGTGTGGCAGGCAGGAGTGATCTGGAGTGAGATTTGCGTGTGCACATTTTCAAAGTTCATGTTTGGCGAGAGTTTTCTAATGGACTGGTGTAAGACGTGTGTTTTGGAGGGTCAGTTTGCGAGGGTCAGTGGTGTTTAAGTGCAAATGGGCATCAGAAGCAAACATTCACTCTGACAGAGGAACTGTTCGACCCATCTTCAGATCGCTGAGGTCTGACACATTTACAATGGTTTATTTTGCTATGTTGAGTAAATATCAGTGGATCTGTATAGTGGATCTTTATGCATTCATGTTAAGATACCTGGTACTGTGGCACACTTTCATAACTTAGTGACATATTTGGCTAAATGACAAAATGTTACATTCAGCTGTCACAAATTTGTTAACTTTTGAAAATGAAAAAAAAACACATTCCAGGAAAGAAGTGGTTTTGATCCACAAAGTTGTTTTTATTTCACTTATAATCCTTAGAAAGACGCATCCTGTTGTAAATAATAGTGAAAAATCACTTGCAACCTTGATATAAAACACTTCTAAGAAAAAGTATTTTGTTTATTTAAAATAGAAAATAATGTTCTGGAATGTTTTCCATGTCCACTTTATACACACTAGTTTCAAATTAAGTGGACTATATCGTTGGGATACCAGGTGTCCTTTTGGAAAGAGACCTAGAATTGACTTTGAGAAAAAAAGCTTGCAGAAAAATACATTTGTCTCTGAATCTTCCTCGAAATCACTGCTTGGTGAAACATTTATCTTTATTTCAGATGCTTTTCAAGCCTGTCAAATCCTAGTCTTAATATTTTTATTTACTTGAAAGCATATCATACAAAAAATAAATAAATGTGGTTGTCACTGTTCAGTCTATTTGATGTTTGTTTTAAACTGTTCCTGAACTATGACTAATTCTGACTATTTGACAAGAAGTTCTCATGTGTTTGCTTTCAATTGCTTTTTATACAGCACTTTATACAATAGAGATGGTTCTGTACAGAGAGCTGTACAGCAACTCTAGAAGAAAGTCATTGACCAACTTAAAGTTTTTCATTGATTCCTTTCTGTTGTACAATCATTAGTTATTAACTTGCGGCTATGACTAACACAACTATGCCGTCTCACAGTCACCCAGTTGCCCTGCTGCACGGGCTCTACAACCGGAACCGAACAATGTACAGGGTTTGCTAAGCTAGTCGCATCACTACCTAAATCCTTTGCATTCTTTCTTTCCTCGATTAAATTTTGGATGCATGTCTCTAATTCAGAAATCCTCTCTGTTAGCCTGACTATGTCCCTGCTTTTATCACATGTGAAGCCCTCACTGCTGACAGAGAAAGCTATGCTATACTTGTGGCAGGCAGTGCTAGTGACAATAACAGGAGATGATGACATGACTCACAGTGTTTGTTATACGCTGTAACTTAAGTTAAACTATACAGAGCAACAAACAGAAACCACTCAGGCAGACAGGAAACTGCTGGGCAACAGTGAAAATAGACCGTCTGGAAACTGGGATTCATATGTGCATATGGTATGACGATAGGTTTGTTAAAGGAAATGGTAAAATGGTGAGCAGGTCTGGAAATTAAGTTCATGTATTGATGAATCCACTCGTCTGCAGCGCTCATTCACAAAGAACATACAGACTTCATATTTAAATGGCAATCTTTTTGAGATTTACCGTATGTTTCGCCACATAAGACGCTCCGCAATATAAGACGCACCCAATTTTAAAGGAGGAAAATCTAGAAAAAAAGATTCTGAACCAAGTACTGTAGTAAAATATTTTATATCAACTGTATAAAGTTAACAGCAGTTTAAGGACAATTTTATGCCAACCATGTAACATATTAAGAACTATCTTTACTCTCATTAACAGTCAGTAAACAGTGAAAGTAACAAAAATAAGGCTGTAATGTTTTTATTCGAACCCCAATAATTTCTCTTCTTTGCTGCTATCAGAAATGAGGAAGGACAGATCCACGCAGTCATTGTCATCACTTTCTTCCTCACTGGTGTCAAATAAGACATTGTCTTCTGTTCCATCCAAGGCATTACTAAAAGTCATTGTGTTTGACTTCATTGTGTTTAAACCTTGTGTATGGTGTGTCTAATAGTTTGTTGCTTATGTCTTATGTCTTGTGGTTGCTAAGTGTATTATTATTTACTGTTCCTTTTCTCTTTGGTGTGTTTGAAGTGGGGAATAGGTGACTGGGGCGAGGGGGGCGTGGTTCAGCGAGGTCTGCAGCGGGAGAGAGAGTCGGGAGATGAGCCACAGGTGTTTGTTAATTTACACTTGCTCTACTTACACAGTTGCATTCATGAGCCTCACGTTCTCTGCTTCCGTGGTGACTCGCGTCTCGCCCGGGTCTCTCTCCCCATCTCTCACTTCCTGGTTGTTTATATCCGGTCTCTTCCCACCAGTTACTGCAATGAGACACAGGTGTTTGTCAATTTGCACTTGATCTACTTACGCACCGCTCGTCTCCTGACTCTCTCTCCCGCTGCAGACCTCGCTGAACCACGCCCCCCTGGCCGCGCTCCGCAGATTCTTTATATTCGTCGCATAAGACGCACCAACTTTCCCCCCCAGTTTTGGGGAAGAAAAAGTGCGTCTTATACGGCGGAAAATACGGTAATATTCACAAACGTAAGTTCAGTCCTACTTTTGATTTTTCTTTTCAAAATTGTCCAAATTCTGTGAAATTCCACGTTATACTGTAAATTACATTATGTCTGGGTTATGTGGTGTCCATCTATGTTTTCCGCCCTAAATCCTAGCGATGGGGTATGAGTCCACTTTGAGAACCCCTGAGCTACTCATTCACTGTCTGCAAATGTTGATCCTGCTCGTGGTGTTAGTCTCGGTTCAGAAGCACTTCAGTGAACTAAACTCCCCTGTTAGTACTTTGAGTTCTTTGCACCCCAGGAATAGGTTGACATTTTCACCACGTAATCCCCTTGGTTGAGTGTTTTATAATAAATGTGATAGTCACAAAAGAAATGTATTTTGTTAATTTTTTTAATAGATATTCAAAGCCTGTTGACAAGAATTGCACTTCACAGTCAGAGAAAGCTCTTTTTTGTCTTTAGTTCTCACAGTGAGTGTAAGATTATGAATAATATTAATATCCGATATTTTTAGTGCATGCTTATTGTGTAAAAGTCTGACCCCATTGGCTCATCGGGACAACCTAGCTAACCCTTACCTAGCCTAATGTCCCGATGACTATGTAACCGGGGCGGGAAGATGAGGCTCAAGCCAGACTCTGAAGCTGGGCTCCCAGCTCCACTCCCCTCGGTGACACTGTCAACGGAGCATCGGTGTTGGTCGTTAATTTGCAGATTCGTCATGATAACATATAATTCGCATGGATAGTGGCGATCATATCGCTATCAACTTAAGCAAATCAGCCCATTTCAAATGATGGAAAAACTAAATACAATCCGCTTGATGCTAAATCCAACGCCGATAACAGTAACATTGACTTCGTCCAGCTCAAAGTAGAACATGCTCAATCTCAAACACAATAAGAAGTAATAATTCTATGACAGCTTTAACAAATGTGATGTTACACGGGCAGCTCCATAGTTGTGTAATGTTTCTTTTTCTGCATCAAGCCCGGCCGATGCCCCGCTCCGGGAGTCATATACGCCAATGTGATTGGCCCCCGGGAGTCATTTACCCCACTGTGATTGGTTGGTTTGATCAGCTCCAGCTCGCACAAAATAGGAACCTTCCACACACAACGTGGTAAAGTGCTATTCATTCAAAACTTGTGGGCTGCACTTACATTAAACTTTCATATTGTCCCGCGGTCCACAAAATATCGTTTCGCGGGCCGCATATTTGAGACCCCTGATCTAAAGTGACAGCAGCCTAATAAACCTGCTGCTCTCTGTGTTAAAAGACAAAATCCCTCACTGCTCTTGTTTAAAAACAGGCATTTTATTCTTTTTTACATGTATGCATGGGTCTTAAATATTTCCCTCAAAAGTCATACAAGCATATTTTATTAAAATGTGTATGAACCCTAGACACATGCTTTTCAAATGTCAGGTGTGACTAAAATGACTCCAATATTCTTTAATATTATTATTATAATTTCAATATTATTATAATTTTTTTCATTACAGAAGATTACTTGAGCTCCATATGTTCTTTAGTTTTAGCATATACATAGATCTACATTTATGATTTGCAGTATTAAATGTAATAGGAAAAGTTATCTAACTGCAGGTTTTTCTTAGTATAGATTGTAAATAAATGTTTGTCTTCATTCAGGGGTGCCATTCGTAACGCTTGTCAGATGTTAATGATTTTGGGATTGGAAGGACGTTCCGTTTATGAAGAGGATTTTGAGGCCCCGTTCTTAGACATGTCTGCTGAATTCTTTCAGGTTAGTAAAGATAGATTACAATTTATTACTGTAGTATTTGTCCATTAGTTGGAATAAGTGACACTAAAACTGCATTCTGTAATCTCTGGAGAAAAAAGTATGGCGGCGCATGCACATACTGCGGCTAGGAGACTTGCTCCAAGTTTAATTTCGTTATACTGTTCTGATTTTTGATAAAAAGAGAAATTCTGAATCCGTTCTGGAAAAACCTTTGACTCTTAATATATTCTAAAAATGAAACAAGAATTTTTGAAACTTTTGAAATTTTTACTTGTACATGTGAAATGACAAACTATCTATCTATCTATCACATAAAGCTCACATTGAGAGGGGGGAAAAGTAAAGGAAAAAAATACATTTATATATGCTTGTATACTACTCAAAACAAAATTAAGGAGCACTTAATCATCATAGTATAACACAAAGTTAGTAAACTTCATAAACTTCAGGAATATCAATCCGTATTGTGCTGTCGCAAGGTGGTTTGGTGTTTCTCCCAGCTAAATTTCAAGAGCATGGAGGAGATCCCGGGAGACAGGCGTTACACGAGGAGAGTTGCAGAATTGCAATCTGCTCCTTTGTGTGAGGAGGAACAGGAGGAGCGGCCAGAAACCTAAAAAATGACCATCCAACTGATGTGCATGTTTCTGACCAAGCTGTCAGAAACAGACTTCATGAGGGCCCGACGATCTCTAGTGGGACAGAGGCATTTGCCAGAGAACACCAGAATTGGCAAGTCAGCCATTGGCGCCCCGTTCTCTTCACAGTTGAGACAGACGTGAAGGGGTCTAGAGATTCCGTAGGGAACATTATGCTGTGTGAACATCATCCAGCATGAGAGGTTTTGCGGTGGGTCAGTAATGATCTTTGGAGGAATATCATTGTCGAGTCACACAGATCTCCATGTGCAGCCAATGGTTCCTCACTGCTGTTAGGAACCAGATGAAATCCTCAGATAATTGAAACTGAACACACAACTGACTGACATTATGAGCTGCTGTGATGAACTTCATGCAAGTTGGATCAGCCTGAAAACAGTTTTTTACACTGATTTTTGGTATGATTTTGAATACAGCCCTCAGTGTTTTGATGATTTTGGTTTCCTTTGACTTGTCACATAATTTTGTTCTTGACAAATTATAGAATCTATATAAACAAAGACTTTCCAATGTAATTTAATTTGAGATCTAGTGTGTGA
This sequence comes from Rhodeus uyekii, assembly GCA_037043235.1. Lineage (NCBI taxonomy): Eukaryota > Metazoa > Chordata > Actinopteri > Cypriniformes > Acheilognathidae > Rhodeus > Rhodeus uyekii. Next base: position 124,334 of record JAWRVZ010000339.1, on the reverse strand, counting down.
TTTGTATTCATATATACAGTGAGTACGGAATGTATTCAGACCCCCTTAAATTTCACTCTTTGTTATATTGCAGCCTTCTGCTAAAATCATTCAAGTAAAACATTTTTGCACAGTAACTGATTTCAGACAACTACCATATTTAAATTTTCTTATTGCATTTCTGGAATAACCCAATCATTAATTATTTCAGTTTATTATTATTATTTTTTCCATATTGACAGAAACACACACAATTGTTTACATTTTTGCAGATTTATTTAGACAAGTTTTTCAGACCTGGATTTGGGGATCCTCTTTGCAGATCCTCTCCAGTTCTGTTGATGGACAGCCATTGTAAGTCTCTCCAGAGATGCTCAATTGGGTTTAAGTCAGGGCTCTGGCTGGGCCCTTCAAGAACAGTCACGGAGTTGTTGTGAAGCAACTCCTTCGTTATTTTAGCTGTGTGTTTAGGGTCATTGTCTTGTTGGCAGGTAAACCTTCGGCCCAGTCTGAGGTCCTGAGCACTCTGGCGAAGGTTTTCAACCGGGATATCCTTGTACTTGGATGCATTCGTCTTTCCCTTGATTGCAACCAGTCGCCCTGTCCCTGCAGCTGAAAAACACCCACCGCTGATGCTGCAACACATGCTTCACTGTTGGGACTGTATTGGTCGGGAGATGAGTTGTGCCTGGTTTTCTCCACACATGCAGCTTAGAGTTAAGACCAAAAAGTTCTATCTTGGTCTCATCAGACCAGAGAATCATATTTCTCACCATCTTGGAGTCCTTCAGGTGTTTTTTTTTTAGTAAACTACATGCAGGCTTGCATGTGTCTTGCACTGAAGAGAGGCTTCTGTTGGGCCACTCTGCCATAAAGCCCCAACTGGTGGAGGCTGCACTGATGGTTGACTTTCTACAACTTTCTCCCATCTCCCGACTGCATCTCTGGAGCTCAGCCACATTGATCTTTGGGTTCTTCTTTACCTCTCACCAAGGTTCTTCTCCTCCGATAGCTCAGTTTGACCTGACAGCCAGCTATAGGAAGGGTTCTGGTCATGCCAAACGTCTTCCATTTAAGGATTATGGAGGCCACTGTGCTCTTAGGAACCTTAAGTGCTCCAGAAATGTTTTTGTAACCTTGGCCAGATCTGTGCCTTGCCACAATTCTGTCTCTGAGCTCTTCAGCAGTTCCTTTGACCTCATGATTCTCATTTGCTCTGACATAGACTGTGAGCTGTAAGTTCTCATATAGACAGGTGTGTGGCTTTCCTAATCAAGTCAAATCAGTATAATCAAACACAGATTGAATGGGGTACTGTGTGTACATTGAGGAAAAACTTAAATGATTTTAGCAAATGGCTGCAATATAACAGAGTGAAAAATTCAAGGGAGTCTGAATACTTTCCGTACCCACTGTATACATGTAATCTGACCTAAATTTTTTGCTTTTGTTTGTTTTTTGAAGAAGAACCATAAAATGGTTTGGTTCACAAGAAGCTTGGTGAAATCAATCAGTGTGAGAAGTTTTAGAAGTTTCAAATCAAGATGATTTTAACTAAGTGTTTTCAAATACAATGTAAGAAGTTTATTTAGGTTTACCTGAAGCCAATTTTTGATTTAACCTCAGATCTTTTAGCAAATATTAGGAAAAAATGTTCTTTCTTTTGGAATTAGTAATTAGCAGTAATTTCTTGGAACCTTTTTTTAATCTCCTTTTTGTCCTTTTAGGATCTCGACAGCCTTTTGTCATTGTATAGAAAAGCCTTCATGTGACTCTTCAAAGCATTTGATGCATGTTGCAGGTTTAGAATGACCTGACAAGAGTAGATCATGTCTGAAATTTTAATATGTGCATTGAGAAGTTTTCGTTTTACTAATTTTAGTTTAAACTTATTAATTTGTTGTATTGTTTGTATGTATTTATCTCTTTCAGATGGAAAGTCAGAAGTTTTTAGCTGAGAACAGTGCAAGCGTGTACATAAAGAAAGTGGAGGCACGGATAAACGAGGAGATTGAGCGAGTGATACACTGCCTGGATAAATCAACGGAGGAGCCGATTGTAAAGGTGGTGGAGAGAGAGCTCATCTCCAAACACATGAAGACCATTGTAGAGATGGAGAACTCTGGTCTGGTGCACATGCTGAAGAATGGAAAGACAGAAGGTGCTCTGTCCTCATCTCAGTCGTCATCATTACAGTTGTTTTACATCGCTAGTACAGCTTAGTGCTTAAAGAGTTGGAATGAGAAAGGTTGTGCCTTCAAATATATTTAGTAAAAAAAAAAAAAATTCCACCCTTTCCGTGAGACTGTTAAACAGGCTTTTTTTTTTAATGGGCCTTTTGTGCCTCTAAAATTGTGTGGAATTGCCTTCTCTTATAATTGTCTAAGCTGTTTGTTATTCATAGTTTTATTCATTTTCTTTAATTTGTAAAAACACACAGCTAAGCTCTGCTTGAGTACGGTAGGATTGTTTTTCTATGCCATGCATCAGAAATTCATATTTTTGCTTTACCCAGTGAATCTTCTAACTCCTCACTTTCTAGTCAGACGGCAAGCTCTTGAGTCGCTTGATATCATTGATTTTTGCCATGGCGCTGTGGATTGCGTTGCTGCCGGTGAACACTAGCTACATTTACATGGACATTTACCTGAAGATAGTGTTTACAGAACAAAGCGAGCGGGTTGGTGTTTGCCTCCAATCAGGTTTGATCTTTTGACATACAGTTTCCCGCTGTTGACGCACACTAAGCATCATCCTGCCATTGCTGCTTTTCTTTGTTTTAAAAACAGACTTAATATTGATCTACTTTAGGTCTTGATTAGGAGGCAAGCACATGAAACGTTTTGCCATGTGCTTACATTTATCAAACCATAAAAATGGCCCATGTACGAAACAAAGTGTCTGTGGATGAGGGTATTCAACAACAACAGCTTGTTCTGTGCACCATACAGGATTTCTGCGTCATTATTCATGTGATCAAGTGTTTGCATGTAGTTTTAAACGGATTATCAAAGGTTTAAACCACCCCGTACAATCCAATCAATTCCAGCAATATTTGGCTGGTTTGTTCTTATTGACGTGGTTACTTGTTATTTTATTTCCTATAATTTCCTAACAAATTATTACAGTCCATGTAAATGTAGCTACTTGTACTTTATTTCTTACTTTTATATGGCCTTACAGTTGCTGAATACATGACCTTTATGTATGTCGCTTTTTAGTTTTAAAGCGCGTTTCTGAATGAGGAGTTTTTGCAGTTTTTAAAATGCATTCCAGGATGTATTGTGAAGGTAGTGTTTTTGAACTATAAAAGCTCATAGTAGTTTTGATCATACCGTCACCCCGTGCTTGGGACAAAAGCATTTGATGAATTAAACAGTTCCTACATTCAAAATGAAATATTAAATTAACATTAAATAGTGAATTATTAGGATTTGAACAATGGTTGAAGAGCTTTCTCTGAGCATGGAGATAACATTGCTGTTTGTGTGTGTGTGCAGATCTGGCCTGCATGTATAAGTTGTTCAGTCGGGTGCCGAACGGCCTGAAGACCATGTGTGAGTGTATGAGCTCGTATCTGAGGGAACAGGGCAAAGCTCTGGTGTCTGAGGAAGGAGAAGGCAAGAACCCCGTGGACTACATCCAGGTAACCGGAGAAGAAATACAACCATACCTAACTAGAAGTACGCTCAAGATTCATGTCAAAACCTCCATCTCTCTCTTTCTGTAGGGTCTTCTTGATCTGAAGTCACGGTTTGATCGCTTTTTGCAAGAGTCCTTTAACAACGACCGTTTATTCAAGCAGACCATTGCAGGGGACTTTGAGTATTTCCTGAACCTGAACTCTCGTTCACCGGAGTATCTGTCGCTCTTTATTGACGATAAGCTGAAAAAAGGAGTGAAAGGAGTGAGTGATTTTCTCGAGTCTCTTGATTAGTGGACAGCTTGACCTAATGTATTATTATAACCAAACTTTACAGTTTTATTCCTATTTCTATATACTGAAGGATTTTACCGGGTTATTTTTTCCACATATAATGATTTTATACCACATTTAATTCCTTAAATTGTGAGCATTTTGTTCTGGTTGTTGACAGTATTTTCTGATTTTTGATAAAAAAAAAGAAATTCTGAATCCGTTCTGGAAAAACCTTTGACTCTTAATATGTTCTAAAAATGAAACAAGAATTTTTGAACTTTTGAACTTTTTGAACTTTTGTTCTAGAAATGTATGCAAATGAGTGCTTGTTTAATTAGAAAATATCTAATTTGCATATTTAAACCATAATTTAGATCTTAAATATATTTCAAATATTTTAATCTTTAGATATTTAAATCATAATTTTGTTTGCAATTCTGAATGTAATCTGTTTGTAGGTATTAAATCATGAATGTGTTTTTATGTATATACAGTAATACCTTCCAGGTCGAGGTCCAGGTTCCATTGCTCGTATCTCAAATCATTTTTCCCATATGAAGTAACAGGAAAAAAATTAATCCGTTCCAACCTGCTAAAAAAACTCCCTTATTAGATTTTTATTTATTTATTGCTATAGATGTATAAGCATAGATATATTAATATATATAATAGATTGCTATATATATATATATATATATATATATATATATATAATAATTATAATATATAAGGATTCCTGTGATATAAAATAAAATGTGGTTTTAATTATGATTTATTTCCTTTAAGACAGACGATACAGTGGCAGCTAATGACGACGTGCGGAGGAGGAGGAAGGGATTATGGAGATAATGCAAACACAATATAGAAGTGTGGAAGAAGTGTTTCTTCCCATGTTGTGTATTGGATAGATTGTGATGAGTGTAATTTATGCCTCAGAAGCTCATATTTATTATTATTGAACACTCATAACTTGTGCTGCTCCCAGCTTAATACTGGTGAATCACTCGTTGCCCCCGGTAACCCCCGCTGTGAAACCAAGCTGCCTCTAGTGGAGATCATATGCAATTACACCATAAATGAGGAGCTTGAGCTGCTGCGAGTGCTGAACACCTCTAGCGTCTGGAAGCTGCTCGTATCTCAGATATTTACTCGTATTTCAAAACTTGTATCACAGTCGCATGCTCATCTCAGAATACTCGTATGTCGAGACACTCGTATCTCAAGGTATTACTGTGTGTGTATATATATCTTCAGTATTTGATATAAGGTGTGTTTGTTTTCTGTCTCTCCTTTAGCTGACAGAGCAGGAGGTGGAGTCTATTTTGGATAAAGCAATGGTGCTGTTCAGGTTCATGCAGGAGAAGGATGTGTTTGAGCGCTATTACAAGCAGCACCTGGCCAGAAGGCTCCTCACCAACAAGAGTGTCTCTGATGACTCCGAAAAAAACATGATCTCAAAGTTAAAGGCAAGATCTGCTGCTGTACAGAGTAGAAGGTCAGTGTGCCCGTCATACTGTACATGTCTTATTGGATGTGTCTCTCGTTCCACAGACAGAGTGTGGCTGTCAGTTCACATCTAAACTGGAAGGCATGTTCAGGGACATGAGCATCTCAAACACAACTATGGATGAGTTTCGGCAGCACCTTACATCAACAGGGGTGAGATACAAATACTCAACCAGAATAAGACGTGCAGCAGAAGTCCTGCTGATGTGCTATAGCCATAATCTTATGACAGTGCATTTTTGTGATTATATTCCTCCTGCCATAAAATGAAAAGGTGCATCACTGTGCCTTTCAGCACTAAGAGGGATAGTCTAGATTACTAAATATGGATTTGTTTGCTTTGTCCATGTTGTAATCACATTATTCCATGTTTGTTACATATACAAATGTTTTTTCTTTTAATAATTCAAAACACTATGCCGTTCAATAGGTCACGCACATACTTTATTCGTTATCTCTTTTTAACATTTATCGATTCCCATCCTTACAGCCCTCATTGCTCTTCTCCCTCTTCTCTCTCTCACATGCGTAGATGCGCTGGGTCTCTCATGCAGGTGGAAAATAATTCCACTGGGCGGGTGCTGAAATGAAGCGGTTCAAGGATGCAAAGGCATATTATATGCCGTTGTGTCTTCCACACTATTGCACAGCCCAACTGTATCGATTGATCGAGTGCCTCGTGTTCACAATTGATCTTCTCACTTTTATTTGTGTAAAGTTGGCACTGTATGATTTGTTACTTCCACAAATCATAACACCCTGCTCAAGCCCCACAAAAATGAGTGAGCGAACACATGGATGATTAAACACATTTGTGTTACACTTTTTTAGTTTATTGCAGTATTTAGAACTTCCTTAAAATATGTTTGGAAACGTCGAGACATTTATCCTGAAATTGACTTTTGCCTCGGCCCAGAAATATTCACAGCGAAGTTATATTTGTTCTTTGCTTGGATGTAAAATAAAAGTGGAAAACCCTGAGCAGTGGTATACTGTTAGCAAACATCCTAACCCCACGTTTTAATGAAATAACAATGCTGTTTAGGTTTTTAAGGCAGATCTAACAGCTGGTTTGAGGTACTGAAATTGAATAAAGTAATCAAATGTAAACCCATTACACTTCATAGTCACTACGGAATCATTTAAGTGAGATTAATCTGTAATTAAAGTTACAAAGGTTATTTAGGCAAGAGCAGTGTTTGTGTTTTTACATTAGAAAACACCAGGAATATTAGGCTGCTGTCACTTTAAGGCATAATGCTCAGATCCAATATAGTGACGCTGTACACATGCAACCGTTCACGCTCACTTCCTGCATTATAAAACAGAGTGTGTGTTGATCTGACTGGAGCGTTTGAAATGTCTTTGTGTTTCTCCTTAGGTGTCATTAGGTGGTGTTGACCTCACAGTGAGGGTTTTAACGACAGGATACTGGCCAACACAGTCCGCAACTCCCAAATGTAACATCCCGCCTTCACCACGACATGCTTTCGAGGTCTTTAGAAGGTGTTTATTATTGTATTTGGCAATAGTTTAGTTCCAGTTATTGGCTGAGTTCACTTGTGGTGTGTGTTCACTCTTGACTCTGTGATTGCAGGTTTTATTTGGCCAAGCACAGCGGCAGGCAGCTCACACTGCAGCATCACATGGGTTCAGCAGACCTCAATGCCACCTTTTATGGGCCAATCAAAAAGGTTCATACACCACTGACTAACACTCAAACGCTGTCAGATTGCCCTTCTAACTCCTGGCCCGTGTGCGTCTGCCTACAGGAGGATGGCTCAGATATGGTCGGTGGGGCTCAGGTCACAGGCTCAAATACCAGGAAACACATACTGCAGGTTTCCACATTCCAGATGACGATCCTCATGCTCTTCAACAACCGAGAGAAATCCACATTTGAGGTACTTGAGGTCATTTTCTTGCAAACTAAACATATTAATCCGTTACAGATCCGTAACAATGGGAGGAAAAAACATGTGTTTTTTAATTGGTATAGACACACAATTATAGTTCATGTATACAGTATAAGGATTCGTTTGATATCAAATAAAATGTGTTTTTAATTATAAGTTTTTACAGACAGTAGCTGCAGGTGCGGAGGAGGGAAGGGGGTTGGTACGCAGACACTTAATTCTGTATCGTACCTTATACGAACACTACGTAACTTACGTAACAACTGAACTTGGCTTACTTTTTTTTTTTACTTTTCTATTTTCTATTGTTGTTGTTTTCTTCCCTTTTTTCGCTTGACTACCCTCACTTTTACTTTCACTCTGCCACATAGCCATCACTTCCTTAATTTCACTTGTAGATATGTTTTCCTCTGTTCACCCTCCTCCTCCTCGCCACTGCTGAGCTCTTGCAACTCCTGCGTATGTTCATCATCTGCAGCTCGACTCCTCAGTCATGCTCCTGCTGCTAGATCACTCACAATATCCACAATTTCATCCTTAAAAATAAAGCAGATTTGTCTGCATATGCTTAATATAATACAAAACAGATGAGTCTAAATCCGTGTGATCACTATGTCAATGTGATATGGACTTCTGCTGTGATTCTTTAACTTTCAGATTAACCAGATGTATTAGTATTAAATTATCTTAGCATGCTAATCTGGTGAAGATGCTCAGTAATGCTTTTGTGTGCTCACTCACACTGAAAGCTCTCCTTGGCAGGAGCATTCTGGTCCCGGTCACAACCTGACTCCAGCACTTATTGCTCAGTAAAATGCACATCCTTTCCTCTGGACAACAACCAGAATACATAAAATATGCTTAGAGCACCACCTAGTGCTCATATTATAAAAGTTAGAGGAGGAAATGAGTTGTTGATTTGCAGTTTAGGCCTGGTTTGAGTTAAATCTGTGTTGAGGCCTGTGATACTCATTTAATGCTCAGGTGGTCTGAAGGAATCTGACTGGATTTTAGGGATTAGATTCCATCTAACTTTGAAAATGGGTTTTTCAAAAGACAGAAGAAAAATCTGAAAATGGATTCGATCTCAGAATCAAACCATCAGTGCATGTTGTATAAAATGTTTTGGTAAGATTGGGTTTCCTTTGATCCAAAAAACAAACAAACTGAATTATCCTGATCCCAGCAGAATCCCAAGAACCAAAAGTAAAACAACTTTTGTGTCATGTAGTTTATGCACACATTCACACACACGTCTCTCATGTCTCATCAGACATTTGAATGTCATTTATATTTTGAACATTTAACCAAAATCGAGCTCAAATGGAGATGCAAGATTTTGACACCTCTCTGCTCCTCAAGTACATAAAACGTTAAATGTGTAGTTGTGTCCGGAGTAAAAACTCTTTTTTCAAATGTCCGGGCTCGGAGGTTCGACCAACTGGATCCAATGCAGTTCTGAGATTTAATCACAAGCTCTTTTAATTGCTTTTCATTGTTTCGATATTTGTAAAACCCACAGACATACATGTATATTATATATTAGCACAATTATCAGAAATAAACCAGTCAAATGTTGCTTTTACTGCATGTATACAAAGCAGCTTTACAGTAATAAAGGTGGAAATAGTGCTGATAAATGCCTGAAGTAAAAGCGTCACCACACTTTCCCATCGTCCCTGTTCTCAATGCCGTATTGTTTCCCCCCCATACAGGAGATTCAGCAAGAGACTGATATCCCCGAGAGAGAGCTGGTGCGGGCACTGCAGTCTCTGGCGTGTGGGAAGCCCACACAGAGAGTCCTCACCAAAGAACCCAAGTCCAAAGAGATCGAGAGCGGCCACGTGTTCACCGTCAATGACCAGTTCACCTCCAGACTGCACAGAGTCAAAATACAAACAGGTACCCAGAGATCAGCCATCAGAAAACCCCATGAAAATGCCATGTAGCCTCAGCCTCAAAGTACTTGGCATTTGCAATAGTGGTGTAATGAAGCCGTGGATAGTGTCTCTCAACTTGCTTTGTTCGGTAGTTGTTTATTTGACACCCTGTTCTGAAAACCACACAAGATTGTAAGGCTGGGCGATAAATGATAGCGATAATTATTGCAATGAAGTTTTCCTTTATAAATGTTATAATGTTTATGCGCCACAAGCTTAAGGAAGCTCTACTCGTTTGATTTCATTTATCCAGTCGGCTCACGGTTCAAACAGCAGCGCGAGTCACTTGACCACTAAACCGCTGTGAGATCCAGTGGGAAGCCATCCGATTTAAACTAAAGTCCCTGTGAACTGGAAGTTGTGAGAGGAATATTTAATATTGTCGTGGTTGCACTTGAGCACTTCTCCTCTCCATCCCTCGCTCAAGTTGCCAAATTAACATCGTCAGAGAGCGAATGCCTTTCCAGAGCGGAAGCTCTCTCTCTTTATTTTTTTTAATTAAAGATTACCGTGACTCTTCGTTTTTTATTTCTGTGTATGAACTTGCATGGATTAGTTCTTCACTAGTAATATGGGCTAATAAATAAGTGAACAGTCGATTGTTTTAATTGAACAGTTGAGAAAGAACACACACATGCAGAAACAGCATGTGAATTAATTTTTCTGTTAAGATGTTTATTTGAAGGAAAGGTGACTGGAAAAGTGTGAAGAATTCAAAAATGTGAAGTGTTTGTCATGTTATGACAATAAAGATTAACTGGTATCTATCAGGAGCAGAAATCTGCCTTTAAACCTGAAGAGGATAAAGATTGGACATTTACTGGACATTTATCAATATCGACTGATATGAATTTGTTATTGTGGCCAGTTGTTTTTGGCTATTTCACCCATTGTAATGAAACGTGTGTATTTAATACAGACACCAAACAGACATTATTGTACAAGTGTAGCTTTGCATTTCTTTCAGCCTGATGCATGTTCATCTTGATGTGAAAGATGGTTGACAATTTATTTTTGTCTTATGCAGTTGCAGCCAAACAGGGAGAATCGGATCCCGAGAGGAAGGAGACGCGACAAAAAGTGGATGACGACAGGAAACATGAAATCGAGGCGGCTATCGTACGGATCATGAAGTCCAGAAAGAAAATGCAACACAATGTTTTAGTAGCAGAGGTGCGGAGACAATAGTTTGAGCATAAAGCATAATGATAAAGCATTTAGTAAAGCATAATGAAGTATGAGGAGATTAATCCTCAGATCAGTTTTGTTCATGTAAAGCACTACAGTTTTGTTCAATACACAGACCTCAAACTTGCTTGGAATTATATAGTAAAAAATAAGCTTTTCTGAATCACTTTAATGCTTTGAAAATTTTTATATACAATAATGTTTGAAGGAGGGATTATGTAGATAATGCAAACACAATACAGAAGTGCAGTGTTTCTTCCCGTGTTGTGTGTTGGATAAACTACACACACAATAATGTCTTATAAGCTCATATTTATTATTGAACACTCATAACTTGTGCTGCTCCCAGCTTAATACTCGTGAATCACTCGTTGCCCCCGGTAACCCCCGCTGTGAAACCAAGCTGCCTCTAGTGGAGATCATATGCAATTACCCATAAATGAGGAGCTTGAGCTGCTGCGAGTGCTGAACACCTCTAGCATCTGGAAGCTGCTCGTATCTCAAATATTTACTCACGTTTCAAAACAAAGAATTGCTCGGGCTTGCTCGTATTTTAGAACACTCATATATCAGGACGCTTTATGTGGGAATTACAGTGAGGTCTGTGTTTTTTGTGGAGGACTAAGAGTGCCATGTAAAATCAAATCTCAATTTCACTGCATTCAGAAGAGGTGTTTAGTTTCTTTGGCCGTTTGTTACAGCTGTTAACCTGAGTTTGCGGTGTGTTTTTGCTTTAGGTGACCCAGCAGCTGCGGGCGCGGTTCCTCCCGAGTCCTGTGGTCATTAAGAAACGCATTGAAGGACTTATTGAGAGAGAATACTTGGCAAGAACGCCGGAAGATCGCAAAGTGTACACATACGTAGCATGAAGGAGTGAAATGGAGTCTGGCATGAAAGAGTGAGTGTTGTTTTTGGGACTTCGTTACACGCCTCACGCGGGATGTTATTTTATGTTCTTTTTTTTGCCTTTGTTGTCATTCGTACTGGGAATAAACTGAGAAGAAAACCTTCACATTCTAATGAACTTGTTTTAAATTGTTCTTCCCGATTCCCACAAGGCTTTCCACTGGATTAGATTTTACAGAAGGTCTTGGTCTCTATGAGAGAATTTTTCTTTTTTTTTGTGTTTCCCTTACAATCCTCCAACTGAATTAATAAAGTCACACCGTTCCCCATCATTGGATGTCATATCATTAGGAAATATCTTCTGAGTTACTTCTCATATCAGTGCAAGTGTGTTTGGTTCATGGGCGCAGCTTCTGCTCGTCTGCTTTAGCTGTGAGATGGACTAACACTTGCACAACATATCAAAGGTGGTTTGGCTGTCTGCTTTCCCTTGCCCTTTTTTTTTTTTTTTTTTTTGTTCGTTCCATGTCTGACATGGCTAATTGTAAAAGATGATCTTTAAATCATTTTATTTTAAAGGGGTCCTGATGCTGATTAAACGGATGGGGGCGCAGTTTGTGTTTTCAGCATTATTATATTTCACTGTGTATAAATTGTAAAATAATTGTTATTGTACTCGATGCTGAAGTGAACTGTACAGGGCCTTGTTTTCATCAATAAATGTAGAAAAAGAAGGAAAAAAAACAATAAAAGGATTGGCCGTTTTGGGTCAGACTGTTTGTCTTGCTCTAATCTTCACAATGGAGGATCCTGGAAGTTTGGCAAATTATACATTTCACCTCAGCTTTCAGCTGTATTCTCGTCACATATAAACACTGAATAACGTACATTAAATATGGTAAAGCACAATCCTGAGAGGTAAGATCCAGTGAGGTTTATTCTTGCAGAAGCAGAAGTTTCTGCAGGAAGTCATAAAGTTAGTTAAAGCCTAATGAAATGATTTGCCATCATATAAAGCAAGTGTGTCTCTCCAGAGGATTGCTCAATTCTTTTCTTTTACACTTTGTAACAAATCCTTCCCTCGTGGGTCAGAACAACCAAAGCCATACAATTAAACTTAATTTTTTTGTCCAGGAAACTTATTTCATTGAATTTTGACAACATTTTGTATAGTTAAATTGTATGTACCTTTAACTAGACTTTATCAATAAGTAATAATTTAGCTTAAAAATAAAAAATAACAGGATGTCATGATTAAATGGGCCGTTTTAACTCAAATGTAAATATTTCACATTGAGTGTCTCTCAGACCTCTTGTGGAAAAAATTATTTAACCTTGTAATTCATGACTTTTTCCACTAGATCTTATATGGAACAAATGAGCTTTCCGTAGGTCAAAAAGATTTGATTCAGGTTTAATGCTTTGGTTTGCACTCAGCCATGTGTGTGTGAGTGAGTTTGTATGTCAAGTCAACTTTATTTATATAGCATTTTTTACAATAGAGATTATTTCAAAGCAGCTTTACATAATAATGTAAAGATAATTAGAAAATAATGCAACAAACTTTTGGCTGAACAGCAGCTCTAGAAGAATCAATCAATAATATTGATGAATATTAAGTGTTAATTTTCCCCAACTGAGCAAGCCAGTGGCAAGAACCAAAACTCCGACAGGTGACGGAATGAATGAATGAAGAACGTACGGCCCGGATCCGGCTGACCACGGTAACCTCGGAATAAATAGGGAATAATATCAGCGTAGATGCCATTCTTCTTCTGATGTATCGAGTACGTCAGATGTTATGGGAATGTTCTCGGTTCCGGCTGACCTAAATTATGCAGCCTAACAATCATTTTACATGATTTGGATTAAAAATGTATGTATAATGTGTTATGTGTATGCCAGGTTGAAGAGATGTGTTTTTAGTCTAGATTTAAACTGACAGTGTGTCTGCTTCCCGAACTGTATTAGGAAGACTGTTCCAGAGTTTAGGAGCTAAATAGGAAAAAGATCGACTGCCAGCAGTTGACTTTGATATTCTACGTAGGTATTATAAGCTGGCCAGATCACAAACAAACTTTGTTGCATAACTTTCCTGTTATCTCTGTAAAGCTGTTTTGAAACAATCTCTATTATAAAAAGCGCTATATAAATAAAGATGACTTGTTATCTCCCAAAGGAAACACATACAGGGGGAAAATCAACAGTCCTAGTACTGAAACCTGAGGTACTCCATTCTGAACATCAAGCTCTCCTAGGCAATCTGGGATGTTGAGTAGATTATGCTGATCAGGAAGATTATTTATAAAGCTATCGTTTGTGTTTGGAGTGATCCTTAGACTATATTTGTAACAGGGAGTTAGTTTTTCGACTTTGGCTAAGGGTAATCTACACACAACTAAGTAATGATCTGAGATGTCATCGCTCTGCTGCAGAACTTGAACAGTATCAACACTGATCCCATGCGACAAAATTAGATCTAAAGTATGATTATGTCAATGAGTGGGTCCTGATACATGTTGTCTAACTCCAATAGAGTTTAAAATGTCTCTAAATGCCAATCCCTGTGTGTGTGTGTGCGTGTGTGTGTGTGTGTGTGTGTGTGAGAGAGAGAGAGAAGAGAGAGGGGCCCTTCCCCCGACTCATCATCTGTGTTCTCCAGTCACATCGTCTAAAGGCGCTTGTTGATCTCTGAGCCTTTTAGTTCGAGCGCATCTGACGCTCATGAATTATGAACGCGGGAGTTACGTCATCGCGGACGCGTTCTAAACGCTGGGGTGACGTCACCGCGGACTCGTATGCGCACACACGGGCCTTATAACGCTCCCGGGCGTGTTTACAGCGGGTCCTGCGCCCGAGTGTCCCGGCGGGGAGTCGGCGGAGGATCCGTGGATCTGTTGTTGCGCGTCTCTAAGGGCGGAAACACAGTCGCCGACCGCGCGGAGGCTCTCTGACGTAAGCAAGAAACTGTAACTGTAACATCTCAATCTACTTTTTTTGTCTTTAAATACGTGTTGACCGCATAGAGAAACATTGCACTGAAACACACAACCTAAATCAGACGACTATCATTCGTTTGTGTGCAACCTAAAAACTTCTTTGTTTCGACAGAATGAACATTTGAATGAAACTCTAGAGTTTGTTTTCTCAGTAATAATTTGGATCTTTCGGTCGTAAAAGGGCTTTTTCTTCATGAGCTGGTAGGCCATGCTGAATGATTGATAATGTTCATTAGTGCAGTGTTAATCCCATCTGTGTTTTCTTTTCTTTAGCTCTGACTGCAGTAAAATGTCATGCAGTAGCAGCAGTAAGTCCATTTTGCTTCTTTCCTTTTTTTAACACGGCCAGGCCTGTGGGTTTGCGGTGTGTGATGTTGTCCTCCTCTGGTTTTGGTGCAGGGGACCTCAGGGCCAGCCCGGGTCAGGAGCCGCTTCAGGTCACCCTGCACCTGCTGACCAACCCCGGAGACTCGCTCCTCCTCCAGCTCACGCTCGACCGCCTGCTCCAGTGCTTCCGGCCTGGTCTCCGCCTCTTCCACGTGTCCGAGCGGGCCTGTCCCCTTCCTGACGACGCCAGAGCTAGCCTGAGCCCTGTGTCTGGCTCCCCCTCACATGCGGTGACCATATTCCTGCTCGAGTCTTACGGAGAGGAGCGTATCCTCAGGGTGCTGGACGTTCTGCAGCGTCCGCCCTGGCAGTACCACCACACGGAGAGCTGTGGCGTTCACCTCAGTGCCAGCGCCCTCCTGAGACCCTACCTTCTCCCCAGCCGGGACTTCTACAGCCTGGGTGCGGGAATGCCCGTGTGGGGGGTGCGGCCGGTGCACTACGGAGGGGAGGTGGTGCGAGTGACTTTGCACAGCACCTTTGATAACTTTGAGGACACAGTGCGTCTGTATGAGACGGTGCTGCAGAGGCGAGCGGAGGAGCAGAAAGCAGGGTTCTGCTGGTTCACTCTGCTCTCAGATCAAGGCTTTAGCCTGCAGCTGGCCATCAAACAGCTCTCGCCGGGGGTCAGAGTTCAGCCCTGCTACTCTACAGTGCTGCAGTTCAAGGTGGGCGAGATCGGACAGCTGGTGCCCCTGCTTCCCAATACCTGCTCACCCATCAGTGCCACCCGATGGCACACTGAAGACCTGGATGCCAACAAGATCCTCTTTCAGGTATGTCACAGGAAATCTGTTCTGGTCTCTATTTCCCCAACAATATTCAGATATTTTATGTTGACCAGCTATGTAAACCAATGAGTTTCTTTAAATTACGATATTTGTGTTTCATTTGCTTTAGTTACAGACTATCTATCTATCTATCTATCTATCTATCTATCTATCTATCTATCTATCTGTCTATCTATCTATCTATCTATCTATCTATCTATCTATCTGTCTATCTATCTATCTATCTATCTATCTATCTATCTATCTATCTATCTATCCGCCTTTCTGTCTGTCTGTCGGTCTGTCTATCTATCTACAGGGTTGGGGAGTAACGAAATACATGTAACGACGTTACGTATTTAAAATACAAAATTTGAGTAACTGTATTTCGTTACAGTTACATTTTAAATTGATGGTAATCAAATTACAGTTACATTCAAAAAGTATTTTAGATCTCCAAAGTGATTACAGTAATACCTCGGTTTACGAGTTTAATCAATTAATTCGTTCCACATGACCATAAATGCCCATTTTAAATATTTTTTTTGTTTTTATTTTAACCTATTAATTACAGTTAAAATTATAACCGTTAAGATCTCATATAAATACTAATTAGTAATTGACAATTAAACTCTAAAAATACTTGACAATTTGCTGTAACTCACTTTGAGCAGCGTCTGCTGGCATGAAGGAGATGAGAGACAGAGGAGGGAGGGGGAAAACACAAAACCTGGATTCAAGTGCAAATGAGTGAATTTACTATAATAGTGCAGAAAACAAATGAAGTGATAATCCAGAGTGAAAGTTGTGGAACGGGAGACACGCGCGCGACCAACGCAAGCTCAAGAGTGGAGAGAAGTGAGGAGACAATGAATTCATGAACCACATATATATTTCACTACGTGAACAATAGCGATCACAATTAATTAATGTTATCACTTCTAAAAGTATCACTGTGGTGAATGATGCAGCCAAACAGAGCGAGGCTGAGAGAATGAATGCTTTAAGGGGTGATAAAGGGGTTGGAACTGCAGGACTGTGTAATGAGAGGCTGTCATTAGGATATTTCCAGTAAAAATGCCCGCGAAGATGCTGAGTGTTAGGACCAAAATGTGCGTGGGTGAGGGAAAAATTTGCTCGCACTCCGATACAATGCTCGTACACCGATTTGACCCTCCATGCTCGTACACTGATTTTCTCGTAAACCAAGTCGCTCGTAAACCGAGGTATCACTGTACTTTGAATTTTAATGTCATTTATTTATTAATATTAACGTAAGCTGTCAGATGATTCTCCGACTCTGTCTCTTTAAAAAAAAACGTGCGCAGCCTGTTCAATTAGCAAGCTGGAGTGTAGGCCTGCAATCGCATAAAAAATGGACGGGAAAACAGCGCGTAATGCATTTCTTTCGTGGAAATTCAAAGACCATTTTACTTATAAACAAGAAAAAGGACGTAACATCACAGTGCAATGCAAGCTATGTCTACCTGCAACAAAACTTCTATGGGCTTCAAATGATTCAACATGTAATCTGAAAAGCATCTTGAAGTAAGATTTATTTTCTTATTTTACTTTTCTTAAGTCTTATTTTCTTTATTTATTCCTTATTTTCCAATTTACTCATACGTTGAGCTTTGTATGGTTACACAAAAAAGGTTGGGGACCACTGTTATAAAGCCAATGGCTTTATGTACTTAACAGACAAACTTTAAATCTTAATAATTCATTACAAATGTTCAGGAAATGGCGTTGTTGTGCGAGTTCATTATCCGAATTGTGAACAAATAGTTTTTTTCATCTTTTTAAATGAATCATTTGTTTTGTTTACAAAAATATTGTCAATGAATTATTCACGAATTTGATAGATCTGGGGTGTGTTTCCTAAAAGCATCCTAGATAACTATAGTCATAAATTCCATTGAACTTCATTGCGTCCATACTTGATTTGCGAAACGCATCCTGACTAAGTTTGACTGTTGACTCTCTCGATTCTGTTGTGGCGGTAGTCTTTCCACAGAGAGGACAATAAGTGAAAGAATCACTCAAAGAAGTTGACTCAAAGAAGTTGAAGAAGTTGACTCTCTCGATTCTGTTGTGGCGGTAGTCTTTCCACAGAGAGGACAATAAGTGAAAGAATCACTCAAAGTTCACTCCATTCATTACCTAAATTGGTTGTGTTACTTGGAGAATTGTACCAGCTGTTTTTTTCTTGCTTTCATTTATTGTTAAGACCACACTTACTGACTGATGCTTGCTGCAATAAAAACATTTATACTAGGGATAGTTAAAATGACACAAAATTACTTTTGTCATATTCTTTTTCCAAACCTATTAGATGTGCCTCTGCTATAAAGATGATAACAGGACATCAAGTTAATATGGTCTTTTGTGTTAAGTATTTCAAAGTATTCCAAAGTATTTAGATTACGTTACTAAACTTGAGTAATGTAATGAAATACGTTACAAATTACTTTTTAAAGCATGTATTTTGTAATCTGTAGTGAAATACATTTTAATCTAAATACATTTTATGAAATCTGTCATGAAATACATTTTTATCTATCTATCTATCTATCTATCTATCTATCTATCTATCTATCTATCTATCTATCTATCTATCTATCTATCTATCTGTCTGTCTGTCTGTCTGTCTTGATCCATCCATTTAAATTCAAATTCAAGTAGCTTTACTGGCAAAAAGTGACAAATAATAAAAGTAATAAAATAAATAAAAATAAATAATAATAATAATAATAAAATATAGCTGCTAGCAGCCATCACGGGGCCAAGCACAAGGAGGGCATTAAATGTCATGCCGACATGGCTGGCATCATCAGACCAACGGCAGTAGGAATCTAAAGACATTTCAATATGACTTAAGTCTAAATGGCTGAAAAATCAACAATACGGTCTTTAGTAATTCGATTTAATGGTTTATCACATTCAACCAACAGGCAGCACTGAAACCAAATTGTAGTGTCAATTCATGTGGTACATTGAGAGTGTGGTGACATTGACACATGCAAAGTTTGCTTTCAATTGGGTAAACCATTGCTGACAGAGCACTAAAGTCATGTGTTTGTTAAACATAGCATCTTATAAGAAAAATCGAAATGGCAGACGCTCAAAATGGCCGATATGGGAAAATTTGGTATCACAGGACTCGGCATGACCCACTGGATCTAAAGACAGCAGTTTCATGATTTTTAGACAAAGCGTTCAGGAGTTATAATCAAAAATGTCAGTTTTTTTATATCTCCTGACCACTAGGGGGCAGAACGCCAAAACTCAGCAGGTAGCCTCAGACCATGATTGACATAACACACACCTAGTTTGGTCAGAAAACACTAATGCGTTGCGGAGATAAAGCCTCAATTTCATTTTTGCGACCATTACGTCGGATTCTTTCGCGAGTTATTCGTAAACGGTTTGACATATCAACTTTCTTTGGATAACTTTTTGTCATGATGGTCTGGAGATGATGTGGTTTCATTTTGGTGAAAATTGGACAAACGGTCTGGGAGGAGTTCGAAAAAGTAGGTTTTTAAAGAAAAACAACATGGTGGACAAGAAGTTTGGCCGACTATGACAAATTTGGTATCTGTGTTCTTGGTTTGACCCAAGGAACGTATAAAGATAATTTGTTTTACCATAGGTTAACGCACTCAAAAGTTATTACCATATTTGTAAATTTGGTTATAATTTTTGACCACAAGGGGGTGCTGCCTCGAAACTTTTTGAGTCGTATCAAGGTTAGGTGCCGAAGACACATATTGAGTTTCGTAACGATACGCCAATATCTTTGTTAAATATAGCAATTTATGACAATATTCAAAATGGCCGACGCTCAAAATGGCCGATATGGGAAAATTTGGTATCGCACGACTCGGCATGATGCACTGAATCTAAAGAGACCAGTTTTATTATTTTTGGCCAAAGCGTTCAGAAGTTATAAGCAAATATTTAACTTTTTCATATCTCCTGACCACTAGGGGGCACAGCGCCAAAACTCTGCAGGTAGCCTCAGATCATGATTGACATAACACACACCTAGTTTGGTCAGAAAACGCTAATGTGTTGCGGAGATAAAGCATCAATTTCATTTTTGCGACCATTACGTCGGATTCTTTCGCGAGTTATTCGTAAACGGTTTGACATATCAACTTTCTTTGGATAACTTTTTGTCCACATGGTCTGAAGATGATGTGGTTCAATTTTCGTTGAAATCGGAAAAACGGTCTAGGAGGAGTTCGAAAAAGTAGGTTTTTCATAAAATTCAAAATGGCGGGAAAAATTTCATGACGGAAAATGACGTCATAGGGTGCAATCGAATCGTCTTGAGCCAAGGAATCAGTGGACATAAGAATTTTGTTTCTAGGTCATACGGTTCAAAAGTTATTAGCATAAACGTTAGTTCAACTTTGGACAGTTGGTGGCGCTAGAGATATTGAGTTAGAGACTTCAAATTTGTTATGGTCAATGATTGGACTGTCTTTAATGAGTGTGCCAACTTTCATCATTTTCCCGCATACGGTTCTATGGGCTGCCATAGACTTTCATGGCGGAAGAAGAAGAAGATGAAGAATAATAATAAGAACCGGAACAGAAACAATAGGTGCCTTCGCACCTTCGGTGCTTGGCCCCTAAAAACAACGCAACATTTGTAAGAGTGTCAGTAGTCTCTAGTGAGTGTGTGCCGCTGCAGGCTCTGTTGTCGTGACAGGAACTCGTGTATCTGGCGGTGTGGGAGTTTCTCCATATTGGGTTTCTGATGGAAGTCTTTGTGGTTGATTGTGAAATGCCCCTAATTTGTGTATAATTAGGGCAGGACGCCAGAGAGTGCAGTTCTGTTTCCACCTCATTTCCTGTGCATTGATGGCACAGCCGGTGTTCTTCTGGCTGCAGGTCTGTCTGTCTGTCTGCCCGTCTCTACGGCGAGACTGTGTTCACTGAGTCTGTTCATGCTCAGCACTTAGTTTAGGGTCGCTCACTGTAGAAGTGTATTCTGATCATTTGTGTTCTCTGTTTAGTGCCAAATAGCATTAACTTTGTTGGGCTGTTGCGTCTGTCCAATGTTTTAGGCATTTCTCTGGCTGGGTTCTCTCAGTCAGGCATGTTTATCACAATTTTTTAGGTGGGCGTGGAATTTAATGGCTCTCTTTTGAATTGTGAATAAGTGGGTATGATCCTAATTCTGCTCTACAGCAGATTGTAAAAGGTAGTAAATGAAATCAGTCAAAATTAAGTCCATTAAAAAGTAATAATAATACTGTTATGTTGACGTTTTTTGAAGTGGAACCGCTCAACTCCCTATTTGTCTTAGCATTTTATTTTCGGTAATGTCGATTCTTTTATGTTGCCGAAATCTATCTCGAGCACAAAAGAGGGAGAAATTCGCCACTTCACATGGTTATCTCGTGAGTAATGATGGTACCTAGTTCACTGCGCATGCGCTGCACGTCGCTCTGTCTGTTCTCTCTCAGCGGCACTGCGGCGCAGCACTCTCTGAAGTGAAGGCACATGTCGTTCTTAGTAGTTTGAGATTGTTTATACATTTTCTTAAATATTCTTGCAGATATTCACACAAAACCTCTCACAAGTTTTCTTATAATATTCATTTATTGATCCTTCTACCATCTTCCCAGTGTCTTAGGCTAGAGACAGGGAATGCAGGAACAGTACTAACCACTGAGCCACCGTGCTGCCCTCTTATAAAATAATTATTATTTACAGATCCCAAACAGCTGCAAATATTGCTTTTTCAATTCAAGGCTTCCAGGATTTGCTGGCATTTCAAGACGCTATGGCACAAGTGGATGGACATAAACTCCACTCTTGTGAGCCCGCCGGACACAAAGCTGACTGAAGACAGAGCAACAGAGCCCATGCCTTCCTTCCTGACATGAAGATGGCCAACATCAACGTAACGACTGGGAGAGCTGTGCTGACAACCGCTCCGCCTGGCGCCAGAGCGCTCAGAAAGAAAGTGAGGAGAGAAACACAAACTTCATTGCAAAGAGAGCCAGGAGGAAGATGAAACAACAACAAGAGCTTAGCAAGCATCAACGTTCTCCTGCAGCAAGTGCAATAGAGACTGTCACCTAGGGTCGGACTCTTCAGCCACTCGCGAAGGTGCAGATAGGACACCTAAACCTACACCATCGCCTCTCGAAGACGGACGGATACCGAACAGAGAGACTTCCTGACCTGAAACAAACACACAAATCAGCATCATTTGTCTAACTGCATTACAATTAGAGAAAATGTGACTTAGCAACAAGTTAATGATTATTATATGACTGATGCTCAAACTAAAAAGCTAATCTTAGACTCAGTACCTTAAACCAGTCATGAAGATACATCTTCTCCAGTGCGAGTCTCTTCTTCGGTTGTGGGTGCAGACAAGCACAAATCATGTCGCAGCATTCTGTACAAAATGACAAGAGAGACGTCTGATTATATCTTATACTTTACACCGGCTCTCTTTGAAGCTATTCGCCTTTTTTTTTTTTGGTGTGATTTAGAACTCAAATGGTTCATCTTTGTACATTGAAGATCTCACCTTGTGACAGACCAGGACTGGTGAAGGTGTTGGCATGGATCATGAACAGGTCGTCAGCTGTGGGATAATCTCCACTCACCATTAAGAACAGGAGGATCCCTAGTGACCACACTGTTGTGGGTTTTGCGTGGTGCTCGCCATTATAATAAGCCTCTGGTGGACAGAAACCTTCTGTGCCTGAAGAAAAGAGATGTTGTCTGACTTTAAACAATCAAACAATCTCCACAGCATGTTGACTATGTATGGCATGAGTTTCTGTAAGCTAATAAATAAAGCGGTTCATAACACATACCACTGAAGACTTTGAAGGCTGATTTCTTCATGAGCGTACCACAGCCGAAGTCAATCAATTTAACCTCCATGGTGTCCTGGTTCACCAGCAGGTTCTCCAGTTTGATGTCCCGATGGAAGACACCGCGCTCACAGCAAACGTTAGCAGCGTGAATGACCTGCCGCATAACCTTCTGTGCCATTCCCTCGCTGATGAATCCATCGTGGAGCTCCAGGAAACTAAACATGTCCATGCAAGGCGACGGCCGCTCCATGACCATGATGCAGTGGTCAGTGTTGTCCTGCCAGTCCAGCATTTGAATTATCTGGGGTACTCTGGAGCCCTTATTGGCCATCAGTGTTGGCCACCACTTTGATATCTGGCATGTCTGGTGTCTTCACTGAGACTTTCACTGCCACCTGATCAACAAAACAAAGAATTAACAATTAGCGTGTGTAACGATATCATATCATGGCTGTCATGAACTAATATTCAAACTTTTGTAAGCAAATTGAAACCTCTAGTCCATCCGTGCATTGAGTCCCTGCAAACACAGTCCCAAATCCTCCTTCACCCAGTTTGTGGCCAACTGTATAACGGCTGTAAATGTGGTCTATTAAAAGATAAACCATTGTAGTTAGACTCGAATAATATTCTATATGTTAATTTTATAATAAGACTTTCTAGTTCTCATTGATCTATTATTCTTACCCTTGTCCAGGACGTCCTGCTCTGGATGTTTCACAGCAGCAGGTTGAACTTCAGAAGTTGGAGCTGTAGATCAAATCAAATAAATAAAAATTAGCAAAGTTAAATTAGTTGTTTCTCATTTAGGGGCAATTATGACATGATTTCTCAGTCATCAATCAGCATTATTCAGGATTGCACTATCATGACATTCATATGACTTTACCATTGGAAAGATTCCGGTACAGTCCCGCTTCATTCTGATAGTCTTTCTCAGCCTGAAGCAGATCGTATTTTGCAGTTCTACGAAAGTGGAGAGTGGGCCACTTCCAGAACCTCTTCTTCCTTCTCTCCTCTCTCCCTCCATCCATCTCACTAGTAGCAACAGGCGTCTTGGTGTATTTGAGTAGTACAGGCTCATCGAACGCGTTGTTCAGTCGCGAACTTCGCTGTCCCATGATAAAACCGCTGTCACTCTAATACCAGATACTGCAAAATTAATACCAGACACTCCAAAACTTCAACCAACAAAATGAGCGAGAAACGTTCTGTTCTTTTTTTTCCATTATCACGCAACGTTCTAAATGTGACGTCATAGAGACTCACGCGGAGCCGCTGACGCGCTCTGGAAATACAGCTGCACAAAGCATGACCGTTCAGTTTGACAAGTTAATAATAGAAAATATTTAAATTGAGAAAAAGCGGGAACTGATTGATTTTTAAAGAGTTAGTAAGCGCTACAAACCATATTGACACAAACACGATGTCTGAAGTGAAGAAAAACAGTTGAAAGTTCTTAAAGTGACAGCAGCCTAATTTTGTCCTTATACAGTGGTACCTCGAGATACGAGTTTAATTCGTTCCAGAACCGAGCTCGTAAGTCAATCGGCTCGTATCTCAAACGAATTTCTCCCATTTAAAATAACCCATTTTTAATCCGTTCCGGACCTATGAAAAATCCCCAAATCATTGTAAATTATGAATAAAGATATGTTTTTAAATAACAAATAAACATTTACAATTAACAAATACATAACAAAATATGAAATAAAGAAATAAAATAGTTATGTAGCATAATAGTCTTTGGAGACAGACGAGTGCGGCTAACGAAGGTGAACGGCGAGGAGGTGGGAGGGGAGAAGGGATGTAGGTGCTCTAGACACGTACGTAAACGGCGCTTTTTTAGAACTTAAAACTATTTAAACTATTTAAAACTATTAACTATTAAAACTATTTAAAACTGAACGCATTGCACTCCTGCACATCAGCCACTGACTGGAGGAGGCATCAACGATGCGTAGATAAGCTTCCAGAAATAGATCATTAGAACAGTTAAAACGAACCGTTTCACAAGAGAAAATATGTGTAAGAGATATGAGGTAAAACTGTGAGTGAAAGTCATCAGTCGATGTGACTGGGTCAATGTCAGTGTGAGTGCTATGGAGAGAGAGAAGTGTTACCTTTCTGGAAACTTCCTTATCAAAAACATTTAATTCTCTTGGTAAGTAGAAAGATGTTAATTCTCAGTTACTGAGATTATTGAGAGTATACTGAGAGTATCGAATGCTGTTGTGTGAAGTTAATCTTCTGTTGAAAACGGGATGAAAACATATAACCTGCAGATGCAGATAATCCGCACCCTCATATAGCCTTCGGGTTTTTTTGTAAAAAAAAAAATTGTTGGTATAATCCGCACCCTTATATAACCTGCACCCATAGATTGATGAACTTTTTTGTGTTAGTTCACATTTCGAATGTTGTTCGCATGACGTCAATTATCATAACTGTTCAGGCTCGGCACACGGTGCTTGTGCGCGAAATTCAGAATCAGAAGAATTCTGCAAGTCGGAATTAGAAGAAAAAGAAAGAGCAGTGTCTCCCGCTGTGCAGCAGCTCGTCCCTTAAGAAGCGATTCTACAGGTGTTGATCATTGATGAGATGAGAAGAGCCCGCCCTCATGCAGCACAGCCAATCAGGTCTTCTTGCATGATTGGCAGGTCAGACAGCCTATCAGCGCCAGCTGTCAGAGTGAGAGTACAAGCGCCAGAGACAACAACCCTCACAAGAAAGAAAAACCCTTACGTCCTTAGGGACGTAACAAATATAGTGAAATATTATTACGTGTAAAAAAATGTGTGATTATAGCCGCAGCCCCCCTGCAAGGTTTGTAAAATCTGGTGTAACCCGCCATTTGAAAAAAAGTGTTCTTTGCACATTTATCCAACTTTAATGTGTTCATGTTGGCTATAAATATGTAATGGTTGTTAACTGTAAGTTAACTCTTTAATGATGTGTATTATGTACAGTAATATCAAATTGTATTTCTGGCCTTGTCTTTTGCAAGGTTGGGCCTTTTTCTTTTCCTTCCCGTTTCTTTTTATCTTTATTTTATTTTTGACTTGTTTTATCCCTGTCTATCATTTGTTAGATGATTCTCACTACTGACCGATTTTGTGTATTTTTGAACTCATACTGTCCCTGCTTCGGTAAAATGTAGCCCTTTCAGCAGGAACTGGCGAGCCATGCCCATATAAGGACTGAGTCTTGAGGACACAGATATTTGCGGAGTGGTAGGATTTGTGCACAATATTTTAAAGTTTTATTTTTTTATTTCTTTCTGACAAACTGTCTCACAGGACTGTCGGAAGAAGGACCTCACGTGTCAGTATTGAAGTGGACTGAGAATTGAGTTTAATTCAAATTTACATTTGAACTGCTATTGTAAGTTGTTTTAATTGTGTGTTTATATGTATATTTAATTTCTTTTCTTTTTTTCCCTTTAATTTAAATTTAATCTATTTAATTTACTTTTTTTATTATTATTTTCCTTTGTGATTGGTGTATGAAAAGAGTTTAAGAGTTAAAGACTATTAAATTGAAACCATTCTCAAACAAATCTTATTAGGAATTAATAATATAAGTGAATAAATAGTAATATAATTAAAGTGAAATGGGTTTTGAAACCTTTTATTAGCTTCAAACTAAATAAGTCGACAACAAAAAAATAAGATAGTGAAAGATAAATTGAAGGGATAATACAATTTTAAAGTCTAAAGAAAATTAGTTAAAATCTAATTTGTTGTTGTTTGTTTGGTGTTTTTTTTTTCTTTTGTGTTTGTTAAATTGTGATGTTTTGACTTTTTTTTGGTTTTATGTCAATACGCAGGGTGTTCGCGGAGTTGTGAAAGGTAGTAAAAGGTAGTAAATGAAATTAGCCAAAATTAAGGCCATTAAAAAGAAATAAATGTCATCTGAGGAGGTATTAAATATTCAAGCTCAATTTTTTGGGATACATTTTCCATTTATATTAAGTGCAGGCCTTTATTTATATGTTGAGAGTAGGACCTAAGCGATATCACGTGATGTTGTGTTTGTTCACGCGTGCGCGCCCATTACATTGCACCGTTACACTGCAGCTGTGGTGTTTAGTGGGGATGTGCGGCGATACAGCTGTGATTCGATGACACCGAAAACACTAGTCTTGACTACGCGAGGAAACCCCCTCACAAGACTTTATAGTTCAAATGACGTTTTAATATTTAATTTAACCCTTTGACGCGTACGATCACACTGCTGTGATTAGAGCGTGTTTCCTTGCGTTGGCTGGCATTGAGCTCGCGACGCACTTGCTCAGTGTTTGTCATATATCACAGCTATTCAGAGCTTTCAACTGCATACTTTTATTTTCAGACATTTAAACACCCATAAGTACCTGTAAAACAATAAATTTATAGTTTGAAAAATACACACTGATGTCTATAAAAGATTACATATATTCCGTTCAATTATAAACTGACAAGGTGTTTTATTTATATCAGATACACATTGTATTGGTAACTATACAGTTCAGTCTATTCTTCTCCCACTTCACCGAACACTTACTGTCATGTATTTCGGAAGAAGTGACTGAATTTATGTTACGTGTTAATTTACGTGAAAATCCGACAGATCAGATTCTCCAATCTGCAATGCAAACTATCAGCGAACATGATCAATATAAAGGTTTTTAAACAACAAAAAACACATTCACTTTCACATATTTGAGACAGGGAATATCGAGTAGTTGATGACACAGCCAACAAGTTTCTGAATATTTTTAATAAAGAAGAAAAACTAAATGCAGGCGATACGCTTTTGTGGCTGGGGTGCGTGACGTGACAAGCATGTCAAGCACCTGTCTTCTGAGGTTTTCTCCATGGAAACAAGGGGAAACCTAAAAAACAAAAATGTTATAAACTAACGTGCAAAAGGATAATTAACTTAACTTAATAAAACATTAACTTAAAACTTTGAAAAAAATCTAAGCTCACACTAAATCTTTACCGCAGATCGCATGCGTTTTGTTTCTGTCAGTTGCGGCGGGTTTTAAAAATGACCAGCAAAAGATGAGCGACGTGTGAGAGTATTTTAAAATCGGAGACGGTGTTATATAACATCTGTCATTTCAAATGTGCGTATAATAATCCCACTGGAGCCGAGCGAAATAATATTAATCACAGACATGAGATTTTAGGAGAGACGAGCTGAAACAATGTTATTTTGTTATTTTACCTGTGATTGAACTCAGGTTTCAGGGTTTTCTTACTTTTAGAGTAGTCATTTAATCAGCTACAAATATTTTGTTTAAACGACAAACAAATTAGTCGAAACACAACTCTTTCAATTCGAACGATGGCATTGGAGAGCTGTTTAGAAATATGTTTCCAGACTCCGACATAGCGAAATCCTTCGCTTTAGGCAAGGATAAGTATGCTTACATGATCAAATTTGGTATTGCACCATATTTTAAGAAGAAAACTGGTGGAGACCGTAAATAAAGCAGGGCTGTTCGTCTGAGAGCCTCAGTCAATCCTTAAAAAAAATAAAAACAGATGCAACAGATGCACATGCATATATTTGATTTTGGAGGATGGTTGTCTCAGTCAAGATAGTTGCAGTCATGCTGGTATTAAAAAGGTAGTAAAAGGTATTGAATTCAACTTACAAGTATATACAAGAAGTTATTATTTGGGGTTTTGCGCTGTAGTTGCTGCAAACGTTTGCATATTTCAGTCTGCAGGGTCTCTATTGGATGTTTGTCCCATGAACGCAATGGGTTCAATTACTGAATTGATTATTTTTAGCCAGATTCTGATTGTGATGTCAATTTTGATATTTCTCCTAACAGCATAGAAAGCTCTCCCATCTCTCTCTTGCCTCTCAGGTCATTCACAGCTTTGTTAAAATTTCCTGTTGCTAATATTGATGCCAAGGTAAGTGTAGTGTTGTGTGTGTTCAGGATCATGGTGGGTAATTTAAAGCTATGATGTTAGTCTTGGCGGCTGGGTCTTTTTCGGAGTATCATGATTTTTGTCTTTTTGGGGTTCACTGACAGAAGTTGTGCAGAAGGTCTAGATGCTGCTGTAGACCCTCTTTACTGGGAGACAGCAGCACAACATCAAAAGCAAACAGAAGGCCAAATAGCATGTGTCCATCAGAGTAGGAGCGATTCCTCGCTAGCTCATTAATGTTTATATCAAACTTAAGCTGCAGCCCGGTCTCACTCCACGACCCTGAGGGACGAATTCTGTGCGTTTGTTATACAATTTCAACCGCACTAGATTAAAGAAAAAGACCTTCATGCCAAATGGAGTCAAGAGCTTTTATGAAATCAACAAAAGATGAGAAAATATTACTTTTGTTTTGGTTGACAGTAGGTGTGAGCAGAAGAGTTTGAGCATCTGAATGATGTCTCTTGGCTCTGTTGTTGTGGCTTGCACTGGTGCAGGTTTTCTTACTATCTGAGCATAGCTGTGGCCGCCA
The DNA here is from genome assembly GCA_037043235.1 of Rhodeus uyekii. Classification (NCBI taxonomy): domain Eukaryota; kingdom Metazoa; phylum Chordata; class Actinopteri; order Cypriniformes; family Acheilognathidae; genus Rhodeus; species Rhodeus uyekii. The sequence continues at coordinate 95,562 of JAWRVZ010000339.1, read as the reverse complement.
GGGACCTGCTGTGAATGAGGGGGGTAGGGCGTAGGCGGGAGCACCTGAGCGTTGAGGATTTGGTGCTGCCCGAGATTTGGTGCTGCCCGAGATGATTCCCTGGATGTGAGGATTTGGTGCTGCCCGAGATGATTCCCTGGATGTGAGGATTTGGTGCTGCCCGAGATGGTCTCAGCATGTGGGAGTGCTGTTGTCTTGGCGAAAGCCATCTGGATGATCTCTCTGGGAGTGCACTGTTCTTTTGTATAGGTCTGGGTGGAGGTTGTTGGACTCTGTTGCTCCTAGGGGTGCTGTTGCGGTTCCAATTCAGGGCCACGTCTTTTAGGGTCCTGGCGAAGACGGGAACAGCTGTTTTGTACAGATGGACGTGGTTGTAGAGGTATGTGATGTAGATGTAGCCACTCTCTCCTTTTGGGCTCTCAAATCGTTTGTGCTAGTATCTATTATTGCATGTCTTGGGCATCCAAGTTTGTCAACACTTAGCAATTTGAGTGCACTTTGAGTGTTCGAAAAATCCAGAGTTTGGCCACTCTGTGTTTGGGGAAAGAGCTTGTTTTCATTGATGTAATTCAGTTTGAATCAATTAAAAGAGCAATTTCTGGTTTTAGTGTTCCTTCTGTCTGTGAGGAGGGTTTGCCTGAGGGTGAGGCTCGTTGTGGGGTGGAGGATGGGTCTGACTGGAGAGGAGGATTCTGGCTGTGCTGAAGCTCTGTTGTTTGGGATCTGTGATCAGGGTGAGGAGTGTCCTGTTCCACTGGTTCCTCTGATGAGCTGTGCCGTTTTCCCCTGTCCTGCTTTAGTTCTCTTATTTCCATCCTCATTGCTGTTAGTTGTGCCTTGTTAGTTGTGCCTTTCCAGTTTCTCCTTCTGGGCCCTTAGCCTCCCTCTCTCCTACTGGAGCTCCTTCACCATCTCTCCATCTGCCGTGTAGACGGCTCTCTCCCGAGGCTGTCCCTTTCTCTGTGCTTGGCTGCTGGTCTGGTCTGTTGTCTGAATTGTTTGCGAGGATAAGATCATCTCCTTGACCTGTACCACTTCTCCCTCCAACTCTGTGAACCTCTCACTCGTGTCAGTGTAATAACAGTGTGAATGGTCTGTGTTCTGTGCTCGAACAGAATCAATCTATCTGTATATCTGTCGATTGTTGGGGAATTACAGTTAAAGACCCGAGGACCAGATATGATGAATGAAGTGCAGTCAATTGTAGAAATTTTAGTGAAGAATAGTTTGCAGTTTCATCAGCAGAAGCTTCAAGTCTCACGGGGAGTTCGTAGGCCGCCCCACTTACAATAACATTGTTACAGCAATTATACTCTAACAGAGGGTGCTAACTACGTCAACGATGATGTTTAAATGATTCTAATTGGCTAAGAAAGAAAGGTATACAAAACTAATAATCTTCCACACAAGAGCAGAGTCAGAAGTATAACTTCGTCGAGCTGAGATGGTCCACAAGACCACAACTATTAATTTAGACGGGGCCAGTCACTTCAAATTTCATTGTTTCTCATGTTTTGCAACCAAATTTCGTAATGTCAAGTCAATAGTGCTGCTATATTTGACAGAGAGCTGCGGAGGGAAAGAGTATTGTTCAATAATGCCAAATTGAAATGTATTGTATAATTACAGATATTTTATAGTAGTATAATGTGGTTTTGGAATGACTGAAGGGTAAAAAGCAGCAGCATTTTATCTATTCCTTTACAGTGCATTTTGTTGAACTGCTAAACGATGTTGTTTTCTGCAGGTTAAAGCCCCAGCACAGTCCCAGGGGCTCGTCACGTCTGCGTTTCCTCTGAGCTGTCCCAGAATGCAGCTGAGGAACGGTGCTCCTGCCAGGCCCCCTTCAGCCTCTCCCTGTAAGAAGCCATCCCGTTTGAAGGAGCACCCTGTGGGACGCTCGCGTGTGGAGCCGCCCCCGGACCGCTGTCCTCGTGAGTTGAGGTTAGCGGCGTGTGGCATGGAGAGCATGGGCTCAGACGGCACCTGCGGCACTCCTCCGGGAAGCTCCTGCTACTCTTCCCAGCGCAGCAGCCCGGCAGGCCTGTCTGTTAACTGCTATGAGCCAGCGAGGACATCTGAAACCTTCACATCATGCCTTCTGCTGGAAGAGGAGGAGCCGGAGACAAATGTGGACACAGGTTGTGCTGTAAAGCCACAGGCCGCTTCAGGAGTGTCTGCTCTGGTGACTCTGTCCAGGGACCTGAAGCATGGGCTGGCGGAGCTGCAGTGGAGCTCTGAAGCAGAAACACAGGCTTCTCAGTGTCAGCGACAGCATGCACAAGTAGATGAGTTCTTCATTTGACCATTCCCATTGACATATTACATTCCCGTAATGTAATATGTTTGGAAAAGCAGCATTAATTTTTATTTACATACATGCAGATTACAGGCAGATGCTTTCATCCAAAGCGACTTAATGCTCTGATATACTTAATGCTCATCCGATGCCGTCCACACTGCTGAGAGCGGCGTATTAAGGAATATTTAAATATATGTTGCTAAATTTCTCTCAGTAGTAAAATAAGCGCACAACAGAAAAAACAGCAGTTAAAAACGTATCTAATCAGCGATGTGGATTCATCTGCACCAGCTCAGCAAATCCTGCACTCTTGTGAAGTCGCACCACGTTTGTTAATACAGGACTTTAAGAGGTCGTTTAAAAGCAAGCAGCTTTACAGTATTAAACATGAAAAACTGTGTCAGTGTGTCTTTCAATTAGAATTACATCTCTCCGGTCAGTGTTTTTACTCAAGTCTTTACTCAACCTTGATGGACTCAACAGAGGGAATGAAGCAGAGAAGATTTCCATGTGATGCCGGAGCCTCAGAGCCACACCAACCTATTGCATAACCGCTGCGTTTGGTAGTTTGAAGGTGTTTACCAGCCGGAGCAAACCTTTCCATTAATGTCGCTTCAGCAAGCTGTTTCAAACCAAACTAATGTAGTTTTGGCTGTAGTTCGATCTTCGGTTTATTCTTGAAGTGCATGGAGGCCTTTAGAGTGATTCACAGGCATGCTTTAACTTTCATACATGGCCTAATAATCTCAATCTATGATCAGCTAATAGAATTTATTAAAATAGAAACATACAATTATTAAAGATTTTTCAATAAAAATTCTATGAACTATTTCACATAAGCACTATTTCAGTTAGAAAATGGAGCTCATAGTGAAACTTCCAGCATTTCGTTTCAGTTGGGATGTGCCCCTTTAGCTGTAATGGCAGCATGCACTCGATGGACTGCATAAGAACAGCATTGTTTTTTTGTCAGTAGTATTTCAGAAACGGTAAAAGTGTCGCTGATACTTCTGAACACACATTCAGTTGCAGCAGGGCTGTCCTGCTCCTGGAGTTCAGCTTCAACCCCAATTAAACGCACATGAACCAGCTAGAAACGTTCAGACAGGTGTGTGGAGTAAACTCGGTCCTAGAGAGCCACTACCTGCAGTGCATGAACCTAATTTGACAAACGTTGAAGTTGTAAACAGGCATTGTGTAGAAATGTAGCTAACAGTGTATGCTATGTAGCTAAACCTGATTTAGGAGGTTTTATGTTATTCTGTACACAAAGCACTGTATGTGTCTTAGAACTTTTCATTGTATGTCCACTAAATTATTACCACTAAAAAGGAGAACTCAGCAGAAAAAAATATTTTTATAGTGTTTTTTTTATATTTGACTTTGCATTTTTACAAAATGTTTTATTAAATATGTAGTACTTTAATAGTAATTTCATTACAATTGTTACTAGTAAAATAATGTCATATGTATGTTGGTAACGTGATAATTTAATAATTCTGTATGAAGGATGTTTGAAATAAACTAGAGAAATGTTGTTCTCTAGAATAGACTGAAATTCTGTCTTTAATGAGCTGTAATATTGTGAAAAATTATTGCAGTGTAAAACAGCTGTTTTCTATGTGAATATATTGTAAAATATAATTTATTTCTGTGATTAAAGCTGAATTTAGCAGTATCAGAATGATGGATAATTTGACTGAAGGATTGAGTAATGATGCTGAAAATTCAGCTTTAATCACAGAATAAATGACACTTTACTATATATTCACATAGAAAACAGCTGTTTTACACTGATATAATATTACACTGTTTTACTGTATTTATCATCTAATAAATTCAGCTTTAATCACAGGAATAAATGACACTTTACTATATATTCACATAGAAAACAGCTGTTTTACACTGATATAATATTACACTGTTTTACTGTATTTATCATCTAATAAATTCAGCTTTAATCACAGGAATAAATGACACTTTACCATATATTCACATAGAAAACAGCTGTTTTACACTGATATAATATTACACTGTTTTACTGTATTTATCATCTAATAAATTCAGCTTTAATCACAGGAATAAATGACACTACTATATATTCACATAGAAAACAGCTGTTTTACACTGATATAATATTACACTGTTTTACTGTATTTATCATCTAATAAATTCAGATTTAATCACAGGAATAAATGACACTTTACTATATATTCACATAGAAAACAGCTGTTTTACACTGACATAATATTACACTGTTTTACTGTATTTATCATCTAATAAATTCAGATTTAATCACAGGAATAAATGACACTACTTCTTCTTCGTCCTCGCGATTTCCCGCTCAAGTTGCAGGGTCCGCGTATCGTATGGCCTTTCTCCATCGGGTACGATCCAGGGCGTCTTCCGGTGTGATGTTGACAGCTCGCATGTCTTCGTTGAGTCTGTCGAGCCACCTCTTCTTGGGCCTTCCGCGTGGTCGTTGGCCAACCGGTTCGATGTGAAGGACAGTTCGGACGACGGAGTTTTGGTCCCTCCGCATCACGTGTCCATACCACCTCAGTCGAGCCTCGCGCATCTTCTCCTGGATAGGCGCGACCTTCAGCATGCTCCTCACGTCAACGTTGGTGACGTGGTCTAACCTCGTGAGTCCCATGCTCCAGCGTAGCATGCGCATCTCCATGGCGTGTAACGCCTTCTCATGATTGACGGCCGCTGGCCAGCACTCGGCGCCGTACAATGCCACGGGTCGCACCACCGTCCTGTAGATCTGGCCTTTGAGGCGTCTCGGCATACGGCGGTCGCAGAGAACTCCGGTAACCTGGTGCCACTTGAGCCAGGCAGCCTTGATCCTGGCGCGGATCTCTGGTGAAATGTCGCCATCGGAGCTGATCGTCGATCCGAGGTACTTGAAGTCAGGTACCTTCCTCAGATCCGTGTCGCTGATACTGATGGTTCCATCGGTTTGGGTGCCACACTGTAGATATTCGGTTTTGGTCGGGTTTACTTTTAGTCCATATTCTTCTAGTCTGTCATTCCACGTTTGAGTCTGTTGCTGCAGTGTCTGGCGTGAAGTGCTGGCCAAAAAGACGTCGTCGGCGTAGAGCAACGCCCACGGATGTGGTTGCTGGATGTCTGCTGTCGCCGTATCCATGCAGAGGATGAAAAGAAGCGGCGACAGTGCCGATCCCTGGTGCACTCCGACACTGATGTTGAAAGGCGGCGAAACTCCCACTGGGCTTCTAACGACGCTGGTTACGTCACTGTAGAGCAGCTTCACCCATCGGACGTATGTTTCAGGTACACCATGTGATCGAAGGGCATGCCAGATGAGGTCGTGAGGCACACGGTCAAACGCCTTCTCTAGGTCGAGAAACGACGCGTGGATGCTGAGGTTTTTCTCGCGGTGTCGCTCAAGTAGAATCCGCACCGCGTGGATGGCGTCGCTGGTGCCGCTACCTTTAACGAAACCGCACTGGTTTGGTGTTATAGTTACGATGGGGCGTAGCCTGGCGTCCAGTACTCGTTCAAACACCTTCATGGCGTGGCAGAGCAACCGAATCGGTCGATAGGTGGCGCAATCGGCGACGTCACCTTTATTCTTCCAGATGGGCACCGTAGTGCTGGTGAGCCAAATGGGCGGGACTTCATCGTCGCTAGTGATGCGGTTGAACAGCATCGTGAGTAACTGGACACCTCGGTCGCCGAGTAACTTCCAGGCTTCAGCTGGGATATCGTCTGGTCCAGGCGCTTTAGAATTTTTCATTTTCCGAAGAGCTTCAGCTACTTCCACCTGAGTTATTGGCTGGATAGGTCCATTGGTCGATTGGGCACTGCGGATCGGTTGGTGCGGAAACTCCGTGTTGCTGATGTTTTGGAAGTGTTCGCGCCACCTTTCCAGGATGTCCCGTGGTTCGTGAAGCAGTTGGCCGTTTTGATTTCTGATGTTTTTGACTTGGCCAATGTCCAGTGTAGACCTGTGTCTTGTTGCGGCTAGCCTATAAATCCTTTTGGCACCTTCCGGGGTCTCGAGTTTATTGTAGAGTTCGTTGAAATGTTCGGCTTTGGCTCTGCTTACTGCTGATTTGGCCGTCGATTTCAGCTTTTTGTACGTGCAGTAGTCGTCATTGCTTTTGGAGGCCGCCCATTTTTTGAACGACTTTTTCTTTGCGTGCACTGCCGTCTGTACGTCTTCGTTCCACCACCACACCTGTTTGTCGATGAACTTTTTGCCTGGCCTGGTGGTTCCGAGGATGGTGTTGGCCTGGGCGTGGATCTGGTCGGTGATTTCCTGATACAGCGCTGGCGCTGGTTGGTAAAGGTTTACGTTTACGTCGCGCAGAGCCGCCTCTAGTATGGTCTTGCGCTCATCGAGTAACCACCATTTTATCCTCTCCACACCCGTTTTCCGCACCTGCCGTTTTTGACCAATGTCCAGGTCAGTGTCCATGACGAGTAGTCGGTGTTGTGGAGCGACGTTGTCCGACGGTATGACTTTAGCGTTGGTCACTCGTCGTAGATGAGGGCGACGGACAAGGAAATAGTCTATTTGAGTTGTTCGAGTGCCGCTGCTGTAGGTGATGAGGTGTGTTGGGCGCTTCTTGAAAAACGTGTTGACCAGGGCGAGGTCGTGAGTTTCGGCGAAGTCCAGTATGCGGTTGCCCTCTTCGTTTCTGGTGCCGAAACCTTGACCACCGTGGTACTTTTCGTATCCGTCTTTGTTGTGACCCACGTGGCCGTTCAGGTCGCCACCGATGAAGATGTGGTCGTCCGCTCCGAACGTGCACATGTGGGCGTCGATGGTTTGCCAAAAGTCGTCTTTTGCTTCGTCGGGGCATCCTTGTTGGGGAGCGTAGCACGAGACGATTTGTAGAATAGTTTTTCCAGAGACGATCGTGACGGACATGAGACGATCAGAGACTCGGTGAACTTCAACAACGCAGTCGGATAGTTTTTCGCTGATCACAATGCCGACGCCGTTCTGTTTCAGTCGTCCGCCGTTGTAGAAAAGCTTGTATCCTTCGCCGATGTTGATCGCCTTGCCGCCGGTCCACTTTAGTTCTTGGATGCAGGCAATATCAACGCGACGCCGTTTGAGGGCGTCGGAAAGTTCTCTGCTTCTTCCGGTCATGGTGCCAATGTTCAGTGTACCAAGCCGTAGATGCAGAGGAGGTTGCAGTGGAGGTTGCAGTTGGACTTGCTTCATTAGCCTTCCCCGTCCTTGAGAAGGTAGCCCTTGGATTCTTGCCACGTCGCTGGGGCATCGGCGGCGTGCGTCGCATAAGGGGGACGCCCTAGCATGGTCTGGATTTTGAAAGGCCATATTCATGGGTTGCGACCGAAGTTTCGTCGACCGGTGCGTCGCTCCACCTGACGTCGAAGACCATCACCGTTAGCTTCTTCCCGAAGGTCGTTGTTCATAGCCGGCACCGCGTAGAGGTGGTGATTGGATTTCCGCCGACCGAATAAATGACACTACTATATATTCACATAGAAAACAGCTGTTTTACACTGATATAATATTACACTGTTTTACTGTATTTATCATCTAATAAATTCAGCTTTAACCACAGGATTAAATGACATTTTATTATATATTCACATAGAAAACGTCTCAGGTTACTTACGTAACCCTAGTTCCCTTAGAGGGAACGAGACACTGCGTCGAAACGCATATGGGAACGCCTTAGCGTGATTGTCTCTTGAAGCGCAATTGAAACCAGAAGATGTCCGAGATGTCCTCGAGTGGCTCAAAGGGTTCCCGGGACAAGGCTTGGAGAACCAAGGATAAGTCCCAGGGTGGAACCTGTGAGCGTACCACAGGCCTCAGCCGTAAGGTGCCACGGAGGAAACGAGCTACTAGGGGGTCCCGACCCAAAGGGGTACTCTCCAGGGGTACGTGGTAAGCCGCAATGGCAGCTACGTACACCTTAAGCGTGGAGGGGGACAGCCCGGCAGCGAATTTGTCTTGTAGGAACTCCAGGACGATACCGACATGGCAGGTCACAGGGTCTACATGCTTATTGCTGCACCAGGAAGTGAAGATAGACCACTTCTGAGCATAGAGTTTCCTCGTGGACGGGGCTCTAGAGTGGAGGATGGTCTCAACGACCTCAGTCGAGAGACCTGAGTCTATGAGTCGGGCCCCCTCAGAGGCCAGACCCACAGGTTCCACAGTTCTGGGCGAGGATGAAGGATCCTGCCCTGAGCCTGGGACAGAAGGTCCACTCTGACGGGAATCCTCCAAGGAGCGCCGTCTAGGAGAGACACTAAGTCCGAAAACCCCACCCTGCCCGGCCACCACGGGGCAATTAAGGTGAGACGGACCCTGTCCTGGCGAACTTTCTCTAGAACCCCTGGGAGCAGAGCTGCTCCCGTATTCTGGGATCCCGGAATATAGACTGCCCGAAGAGAGTAAAGTTTGTTCCGGGCCCAGAGGAGGATCCGCGCAGCCAGCTTGCATAGCCGGAGGGAGCGGAGACCCCCCTGATGGTTTATGTAGGAAACCACCGCCATGTTGTCGGACTGAACTAACACATGGTGGCCCCAGAGGTCTGGGAGAAAGGCCTGGAGTGCCCTCCAAACTGCCAACATCTCTAAAGCATTGATGTGCAGGGAGAGGCAGCCCTCCACCCAAAGACCTTGAGCTGAGCGGTCCCTCAGGACCACCCCCCAACCCGAGCGGGAGGCGTCTGTCGACAGCATTACGCGGTGACAGATTGGTCCCAGTACGGGTCCTTGGGCAAGAAACCAGGCCCTCTTCCACTGATTCAAGGCTTGCAGGCAGCGCCTTGAAACCTTGATCAGGCGGGAAGGATTCCCCCTCGGGGAAAACCCCCTGGTCTTGAGCCACCACTGCAGACGCCTCATGTGGAGCAGACCAGCGGTATCACGCAAGAGGCCGCTGCCATGAGGCCCAGAAGTCTCTGGAAGTGTCTGACAGTGACCAGCTGGCCTAGCTTTATGCCGTTGACTGAAGATAGGATTGAGGTAATGCGCGCGGGGGAGAGCCGTGCTGACATTGACATCGAATCCCATACAACGCCTAGGAAGGTAGTGTTCTGCCACGGCCAGAGCACACTCTTTTGGACGTTCAGTCTCAGCCCGAGCTCCTTCATGTGTGCGAGAACGACATCTCGATGTCGAACCGCTAACTCTTGAGACTGGGCCAGGATGAGCCAGTCGTCGATGTAATTTAAGATCCGGATCCCTCGGGATCGGAGCGAGCTAAAGCTGCATCCACGCACTTGGTGAAAGTGCGCGGAGACAGAGCTAGGCCAAACGGAAGAACCCGATACTAATAAGCCCTCCCCCCGAAGGCGAATCTGAGGAACTTCCGGTGCTGGGGAAGGATGGAGACGTGGAAATACGCATCTTTGAGATCTATCGAGACAAACCAGTCCTCGGACCTGATCTGACCTACGATCTGTTTCAGCGTTAACATTCTGAATTTCAGTCGCATAACGGAATCGTTCAACATGCAAAGATCTAAAATAGGGCGTAAGCCTCCATCCTTCTTGGGAACTATGAAGTACCGGCTGTAAAAACCTGATTCTCTGGCTGAGAGAGGTACATACTCTATGGCCTCCTTCCTCAGCAGTGAGTCGACTTCCCGCTCCATGACCAGAGCCTGCTCGGGGTGCACCACTGTTGGCAATACGCCCGTAAAACCGGGCGGACGAACCCGAAACTGAATAGCGTATCCTTCTGATACGGTACGCAGGACCCACCGAGAGATCTACTAGGGGTATCAGCCTCTCGAGACCGACCTCTGGACATAAATATTTTGCCACCCCGGGGCCCTGGCCGAAACCAGAGAGCCGCCGGGGCGGATGCTCTAGGACCCTCCTCGGAGGGGGCAACCTGCCCAGCGCGGCCCGTGAGGAGCGCGACTGGACGAGACTGCCCACGCTGACCATGGCCCGAGTCCCTCGGGACCACAAGCCATCCACCGCGCTTGATGCGCACCGGTCCACCCCTCGAGGAGGACCCGTGCAGAGAGGCCGACCATGGGAGTCAGGGCCTCTTGCTCTTGGCCTGGAGGACAGTCCTCAGATCTGTCCTCCTACCAGAAGGCTGCGGCTAAGAGCGGCGACCTGCACTATCACCCCGCTGGGGAGGTTGGCATGAGGCTACGCTCTGCTGCTGAGAAGCGCGGTGGGAGGAGCTGCTGCTGGGCTGCGGCTGGCTCGCCTCCCACAGGGTTCATAGCAAACCCCGGCGCTGAGGCTGTACCCGGGTGGGCAGGTAACGCTCGTCCAGCCGACTCTTAGGACGAGCATCCCTGGGCTCGGCCGGCCACTCGAGGCCAAGCCTTGCAGTTGCCCGAGTAACCACCTCGAACAGTTGGTGGTTCGGCTTCCTCCACATCTACACTAACTACATCCACCTCCAGCTCCTCAGAACCCTCATCACCCAGGTCGGAAGTAATCACCGCATGGTGCGCTTCCGAGTCCTGGGTGAGAGCAGACTCAGCAGGTAAAGGAGGAGAAAAGGCATCGCCCGTCTCCATCCCCGCTGCTAAGTCTAACTGCGATCCCCACGAGTGCAGCCGCCGCTGAGCCTCAGCTACAGCGGGACCGGACCCACGAGGACCGCGTGCTTGAGCTGCCACCTCAAAGACAGCCAAGCGTGAGCGGAGAGTGCGCAGTGGCAGCTGCAAACACTCTGCACACTCAGAGCCCTCGAGAGCTGAGCGTGCGTGTTCTTCGCCCAAACAATAGACACAGAGAGCGTGTGTGTCCTTACCCGTGATAAAATGCGGGAAAGGAGTGACACAACGCTTAAAAGACTGTGTATCCGCCATTGAAATACAGGTAAGTGAAAACAATCGACTTACAGCCAGCAGAGCAACTCAAACACACGTTAGCTTCGAGCGCTGTTGAAGACACTAAAGCTGCGGCTGCTAGTGTGCTGCGTGCTGATATGCTCCTGGCTCATGACGTCACCCTCGGCTACGTGCACTCTTACACCTGGTTTCAATTGCGCTTCAAGAGACAATCCCGCTAAGGCGTTCCCATATGCGTTTCGACGCAGTGTTGAGTTCCCTTGACAGGGAACAGCTGTCAAGGGAACTCAACACTGTCAAGGGAACTGTTGTCATCACAGCTGTCAAGGGAACTGTTTTACACTGATATAATATTACACTGTTTTACTGTATTTATCATCTAATACATTTAGCTTTTGATCACAGGAATTACTTATTTAAAATTATAATAATTTTGAACTGTATTTGAGATCAAATAAATGCAGCCTTGCTGAGAGGAAGAAAGAGAAGAAAACTTTTTTATTTATTTATAAAATCTTAATTATTCCCAACTTTTGACCACACTTTTCCCATCTCTCTTTGCATTTGTAGACTGCAACAAAGAAAGACATTTCCCCGACAAAACCTTTAGGCCTCACATGAATTGCACATTTCCCAAACGCCTCTTAACATTGTCAATCTATCTTGGCTTCTTTTCCTGCTCACAGTAGCTCATTACCCTGTAACGATGGCGTTCTGTGGCACCCGATCCAGTGCAGGCTCTGCGCCCACTGTCCAGTCGCAGTAATGCGCACCTTCCCAGGATCAAACCTCCAGTACTGCTGCTCTTTAAAGAAATACAGTTTTCCATCTGGCCGAGTCAAGGCCCCGTTTACACGCCGTGGAATACTTTTCCAGTCCCTCAGAGCTCGAGGGTAATGCGGCTCTAAGCGAAGAGACTCGAGGTTCAGGACAAAGTAGCGGGAACCTTTGAAGAGCACCATGTGGCCCAGAGGTTGGTAGAAGAAGGCGCAGTCAGGGTGCGACGGTAAGCCTAATTTACTGTTCTTCTTGGGGAATCCAGGGTCCAGATCATAGCCTGAGTAACGCCATATCCGTCTTCCTACCAGAGGAAAGAACATGGAGATGTGTTGAGAATATGCATCTTTAAAGGAATAATTTACCCCAAAATTACCTTTACTCACTCGGGTTTTATTAATGAATTAATAATAACAAATTATACAAATACTAGAATAGCAACTTTACCCAGATTCATGCTCATGTAAACCGATAAAGCAAACCTGAATGTATTGCATTAATGTCCTTCATATCACGCCTAACATCAGGCAATTTATTGAAAGTTGGACATATACAACCTCCAACTTTATGCACTCAAAAATGCTGAGTTGTTTCAAACGTGTGTACTGTAAATACATATGCACTCTTTATAGTAATTATTCTATATAGAAAATCTCGTATTTGTTTATATTGTCGCAAAATCTGTAATCTTCATTGCTCAGCTCTCTATATAAAGTTTCTGCACAAACACACAGTCAACTTGTAACTCATGTTGTAAATGTAAACTATATTATTGCACAGCTCTAATCTGCTAAATGGTGACTATAAAGGTATGCAGATTTTAATATTTTATAAACATCATGATTTTCTGTAAAGCTGCTTTGAAACGATGTGAATTTGACTTGACTTGTATCAGTCCTTTATGGATTACTGTCTTCTCTGGAATATAAAAATGGTTTGTAGACTTTGTTGACAGTGCTGTTTGATCAAATGAATGATAAAATTCATATAGTGGCGGTTGAGGAGATTTCGCTATATAAATGTAATGAATTATTATATTATATAAATGAAGTTTTATCATTCATTCTTGTCAAGAGTATATAAGCAGCAGTCCTTTAGCATTCAGACTCATTCTCTCTGGTTTTGTAGAGCGGAAGGTTAATAATCCTCGGCCCCGAACCCCTCCTGAAGAACAGAGAGCCACATTTGTTCAGGGTCAGGCAGGTGAAAAAATTAAACTACACTGATCAAAAAAATAAAAGGAACATTTAAAAGGAAAATAACATCCTAGATCTGAATGAATGAAATAATCTTATTCAGTATTTTTTCTTTACATAGTGGAAAATGCTGACAACAAAATCACACACAAAGTATCAATGGAAAATAAAATTATCAACCCATGGAGGCCTGGATTTGGAGTTACACTCAAAGTTAAAGTGGAAAACCACACTACAGGCTGATCCAACTTTGCTGTAAAGTCCTTAAAACAAGTCAAAATGAGGCTCAGTAGTGTGTGTGGCTCCACATGCCTGTATGCCCTCCCTACAATGCCTGGGCATGCTCCTGATGAGGTGGCTGATGGTCTCCTGAGGGATCTCCTCCCAGACCTGGACTAAAGCATCCGCCAACTCCTGGACAGTCTGTGGTGCAGCGTGGCGTTGGTGGACGGAGCGAGACATGATGTCCCGATGTGCTCAATTGGATACAGATCTGGGGAACGGACGGGCCAGTCCATAGCATCAATGCCTTCCTCTTGCAGGAACTGCTAAAACACTCCAGCCACGAGAGGTGCATTCTCACAAGGGGTCTGAGGATCTCATCTCTGTACCTAATGGCAGTCAGGCTACCTCTCGCGAGCACATGGAGGGCTGTGCGGCCCCCCAAAGAAATGCCACCCCACACCATTAACTGACCCACCCCGAAACCGGTCACGCTGGAGGAAGTTGCAGCAGCAGAACGTTCTTCACGGCGTCTCCAGACTCTGTCATGTCTGTCATATGTGCTCAGTGTGAACCTGCTTTAAACTGTGAAGAGCACACGGCGCCAGTGGCGAATTTGCCAATCTTGGTGTTCTCTGGCAAATGCCGAACATCCTGCACGGTGTTGAGCTGTAAGCACAACCTCCACATGTGGACATCGGTTCCTCATACCATCCTCATGAGTCTGTTTCTGGCCGTTTGAGCAGACACATGCACATTTGTGGCCTGCTGGAGGTCATTTTGCAGGGCTCTGGCAGTGCTCCTCCTGCTCCTCCTTGCGCAAAGGCGGAGGTAGCAGTCCTGATGCTGGGTTATTGCCCTCCAATGGTCTCCTCCACGTCTCCAGATGTACTGGCCTGTCTCCTGGTAGCACCTCCTTGCTCTGGACACTACACTGACAGACACAGCAAACCTTCTTGCCACAGCTTGCATTGATGTACCATCCTGGATGAGCTGCACTACCTGAGCCACCTGTGTGGGTTGTAGACTCCATCTCATGCTACCACTAGAGTGAAAGCACCGCCAGCATTCAAAAGTTAGGGAGCCAGGAAGCATAGGAACTGAGAATTGGTCTGTGTTCACCACTTGCTGAACCACTCCTGTATTGGGGGTGTCTTGCTAATTGCCTATAATTTCCATCTGTTGTCTATTCCATTTGCACAACAGCGTGTTAAATTGATTGTCAGTCAGTGTTGCTTCCTAAGTGGGGCGTTTGATTTCACAGAAATGTGATTGATTCGGAGTTACATTGTGTTGTTTAAGTGTTCCCTTTATCTTTTTGAGCAGTGCATTTACCCTATTTACTTTTTGTTGCTGATATCTGCTCCTATGATCAATGATTCATCTTCCTGAAAAGACTTTGCGTTTCTTCCTGACATAATGTGTCATATTTTAAAATTATTCACCAAGTTATTGGAAGTAAAATAGGCATGTAATAGAAATGTAAAAATGAATGCTTTGTCAACCCTCAAATCCCCCAAAGCAGGTTTTCATAACATACATAATATCACTATATGAGACCTGGATAAAGCTGCCCTCTGGAACATGGCTGAGTCTCCGGGACATTGTATCACCTGTGTTTGGGGAAATGGTCTGAACTCCTGAGGTATTGGCATCAGACTACCTTTAAAGAAGTAGAGTTTGCTGTCCAGTGGAGAGAAGGCAGCTGCTTCAACGGCCGCCGGCAGCTGTGGCCAGCGAGTCTGAAGCAGGAGAGGGTCGCTCACACTGCCATCAGATACCGTCCAGAAATAATGGCCCTGAAACACCAGCACTGTTCCGTTCTCATCTACAGGAAAACAACAGCTTTACACAGTGCAAGGAAGCGTTCATGTGCCAGTTCAATGTCCAGCTCTTACCCATTGTGATGGCATCAAAGAAACCCTGGCAGAAGTGAGGGATGAGGGAACTTCCCTTAGGATCTTGAGAAATCTGCCAGTCCTGCATGACCCATCTCAGAGCCCGTCCCGCCAGCTGCTTCGCTGTATCCCCTGGTGGTTGACCTGCACGCACATGCAGAATGACACTGGTGCACAAAGATGTTAGCCAATCATAAAAGTGTCTGTTTACATTAAAGGTTTTAAAAGGGGAACAATCCCAAAACGGAGCATTTTATTTATAGGGCCAAAAATAAAGATTGTTATAGACAAGGACTGTTATATTTGAGCCCTTTGCCTGTTTTATGATGCTGATTCTGAATTGAATCTCATTTGTCTCTGAGAGCATATGTCG
The DNA here is from genome assembly GCA_037043235.1 of Rhodeus uyekii. Taxonomy (NCBI): domain Eukaryota; kingdom Metazoa; phylum Chordata; class Actinopteri; order Cypriniformes; family Acheilognathidae; genus Rhodeus; species Rhodeus uyekii. Next base: position 80,006 of record JAWRVZ010000339.1, on the reverse strand, counting down.
CAATTTAGGTATATTTTTAAGATGGAAGAATGCAGTTTTACAGATGCTAGAAACGTGGCTTTCAAATGAAAGATTGGTATCAAAGAGCACAACCAGATTTCTAACTGACGACGAAGACTTGACAGAGCATATTATTACGTGCTGAACTTTTTGGTTTAATAATTAGAATCTCAGTTTTTTCAGAATTAAGCAGTAGAAAGTTATTAGTCATCCAATGTTTTATATCAGTTATGCATTCTGTTCATTTAGTGAATTTGTTCGTTTCATCCAGAAGAAATATAGAGCTGAGTATCATCAGCGTAACAGTGAAAGCTAATGCCATGCTTCCTAATAATTGCACCCAAAGGAAGCATGTACAGGGTGAAAAGCAATAGTCCTAGTACTGAACCTTGAGGTATTAATCACCGAATACATTTTAAAATCTTGCTAATTACTTACAAAGCATTAAATGGTTTAGCTCCACAGTACTTGATCGTTTAACACATTATAGTCCTTCACGTCTATTGCAATCCCCAAATTCTTATACCTAGAATATCAAAGTCAACTGCTATACAATGTATGCAAAGTAAACATTTTACATTTTTTATTCAAATTATGTAAAATGATTGTTAGGCTGCATAATTTAGGTCAGCCAGAACCCATAACACCTGATGTACTCGATACATCAGAAGAAGAATGGCATCTACGCTGATATTATTCTCTGTTTATTCCGAGGTTATCATGGTCAGCCGGATCCGGGCCGTATCCAGATCAGATGAAGGACCTGCACCTGGACACGAGCACAACACTGCCCTGAAGTGTCTGCGGAGACCGTGACTCTACTAAACCCTCCCCTGTGAAGATCATGAACCCATCTCCAACCGGACCAAATTGGACTTAATATTTTGAGTGTCCTAATCTCAATCTGACTTCTGACCTGAACTGTTGTCAATATAAGAATCATGCACTGTTTATCTGTTGGCCAGAGGAGAACTGATCCATCAACTGAGCCTGGTTTTCCTTGTAACTATCACCTCTGGCTTGATTAGTTGGGGACTCATAACCCTTAATATTCAACAATATTATTGATAATCTAGAGCTGCTATACAGCCAAAACAAACTTTGGAATATTTTCCTGTTATCTCTGCTATCTGAAGCTGCTTTGAAACAATCTCTATTGTCAAAAGCACTATATAAACAAAGCTGACTTGACTCATGTTGGGTGAATGATATACTTACAGAGAAATATATAAGTATTGTAAAATATTAATGTGTGTGTGTGTCAGGGTTCTGTCACTTCAGTCCAGTTTATTCCTGGCTTTGAGACAGAGCCCCAATGTATTTGTGCGAGCGTGTGGTTTCTAGTGGACTCAAGTCATATGTTTTTCTGTGTGTTGTTGTGTTTTGTGTAGCTGTGGTTTGTGTTTACATTGGCCGCATGCTTTGATGTCATGTTTTGTCTTGTGCTGTGTTGCACGCAGCTTTTGTTTTCCACTGGCTGCGTGCTTTCATGGTGTCGTTTTGTTTGAACACTTATGAGTGTTCTCATTGGCTGAGTGTTCCTGTCTTGTTTTGTTTGAGCACATGGCTTGGGATTCCCCCCCCCCCCCCCCCGCTAGCCACGTGCTTTTGTTTTTGTTGTGTGTTTCCTTCTGCCACGTTCTCTCCTGTATATTGTCTAACCCTGCCCATCTTGATATCCGATTATTGGTTTATTTGCTCCACTTGTACTCCCTAGTTACCTTCCTTTATTTCCTTCCCTTCTAATTCTCCTTGTGTTTGCAGTTCAGTGCAAGTTTGTTGTCTGATGGTTCCTGACTTGTTTTTGGTTTAGCTAAGCAAGACAAGTTTCCGGTTGTGTTTTCCTCCATGATATAGTTTTTGTTGTTGGTTTTTGTTTTATTTGTACTAATAAAAAAACAATATTCCCATTAAATCAATATTCCCATTTATTCCCTTAAATCTACACCTCATCCCTTCGACCCCAAACCTGACAGTATGTGTACACATCAATATGGCAAACTCATTGAAATGGATTCTTCAGTTATAATTTGGACGCTGAGGTTGTTGATGCTATGAGGCTTTTCTCCTGAAAGCACTGTGGCGTGTGTGAACCTGCCTGACACATGCTTGAGTAACAGCTGACAGTTTCACCGGCTTAGAACTGCTGTTGTTGTGTTTGTCTTACTATCTTTCAAAGTAAATCAATGTTTATCTCAGTCTGTTTCAATTAATTGTTTTATATATATATATATATATATATATATATATATTTAAACAATATTGTGGTTATTCTGTCTTCTGTAGATTTAAATTGGGATTAAGACTGTTCAAACTGCTGGCCATTTGCTGTCACCTGATAGAGTTTGGGTTTCTCGATACGGTTGCATTCAACTTGCTTAGTTAGGGTTTATTAATCAGTATATTATTAATCAGTACTTAATCAGACTCAAGCTGAATAATCACAATTGTCACCTGATTTTCCACCTATGGTCTTTTTAAAGCTCTTTAGAGCCGAACATTTATAATACATTTATTTGTTTGTTTATCAGTTTGCATCATTGTTTTTCCTGCTTATGAAGTTTCTTTGAAGCAATCTGTATTGTATAAAGCAATATCAGTAAGTTAAGTTGACTTCTCAGAGCAGGTATTTTAAACCATCTAAGTTGGACATATTTTTTAACAGTTTCTCAAATGTTCTCATAATAGCAAGCTTTGCTTTTACTGTAAAGACATTTGTCACTATGCCACTGTCGCTTCTGGCTTGATTAGTTGGGGACTCTTAACACTTAATATTCATCAATATTATTGATTGGCTCTTCTAAAGTACAGCCAAAACTGCTGTACAACCAAAACAAACATTGTTGGAGTATTTTCCTGTTATCTCTGTAAAGCTGCTTTGAAACAATCTCTATTGCAGAAAGCACTATATAAATGAAAGTGACTTGACCTGACTAAAGTCCAGAGCCCTATTCTTTGCTGCTAAAAGATAATATTGCAAAATAAACACTTGTACAGCTTTCGAACAGGGAAAGAAGGGCTTGTTTACCATAGAGTTGTTGTATAGCAGTGATGTCATCCCAGCTGAGCAGCGCGTTATGTCCCATCTTCTTATAGTACGGTGACATGAGAGCGTGACGAACAGGAGAATGAACTAAACCCAGAGTGTGGCCAATTTCATGGGCCGTCACAACGAACAGGTTGTGTCCTTTAAGACCACTCAGCGTCCAGCGTTCAGACATATCAAAGTGAGCTTCACCGCGGAACGGGAGAAATGCATGAGCCAGAGTGCCTCCTAAAAATATAAAAAAAGAGTCCTAGTTGAAAGACTGGGAATAACCAAAGTCTCTGTAAGACAAGTCATTTATCTCTCGGCCACCTTTGAAACGCTTCGCTGTCATGCAGGTGCTGCTTCTATCTCTTTCTCTTAAAACAAGTTTGACAAAAAATCAGATGCTCAGAAGAAAAAACTTTTTGCCAAGTGCACTTGGAATACTTTTCTGTCAGTATAATCACGTGCAGTTTTAGTATAATTATATTGAAGTATATTTCTGAGAAGTGTGTAAATAGTAGACAAACTATACTTTATTATTTTTGAGTTTAAAAGAAGTCCTAATTGCACACTTGAATTAACCTTTTTTGTAAGCCCATGTGGCACTTCCAGTATTAATGGTTTATATTTAATAAAACATTTACTGTATTAATGTTTCCCAACGTTTTCTGTAAATGCAAATTCACAGCATGACACAAATGCAATCCATAAAAGAACATAGACTGATGATATTTATTATGTTGATATTCTTTAAGACCAGAATATGGTAACTATATAATTGAATTTATTAAAGAAAGACTTCAAACTTCACCTGGCCCATCAAATGCATTTCCTGAACCATCATTATGTTCCCCTTCAAAGAAGGCCAGACGGATTTCGGTGGGACCCTGCTGTTGCTCCTGAAAGAGCAGTCCGGACACGTTACTCCAGAGCAGGAACGCGGCGCTCACCGCCAGACGCACCTGACTGGGAGAGAGACTCCGCGGCCAGTTCATGATGCGATAGGTGAGGTGACGTTTCTGCCATTTCTCTCCTTTGGAAAGTATCAAAACATATGTGTCACGGTCCTGTCTTGTCATTGTTCCCTTCCAGGTCCCTTTATGTATCTTCCAGGACCTTCACGCTCCCGTCTGTCTAATCACTTACCTAAAGTCCTGTCAGCTGTTCCCTATTTTCCTCATATGTATGTATACCCTCCTGTGTTCCCTTGTCTTTGTCGGATGTTAAAGTGATTTAAGTTATGTGAAGTTACGTGTGTGTGGATGCTTTCCTTTCCGTGTTTCCAGGTTTTGCACCAAGAGAGTGAAGTTTTTGTTCTAGTTAAAGTAATAAAGTCTTTTTAGTTAAATCTCCGTGTCTCCTCATCTCTCCACATCCCACACTTGCCGCCGTTACAATATTTACTGTACAATTAGCATTTTACATGAATGACACTTAAAAACGTACATAACAAAAGTTGTCGTCAATCGTAGACAGTTTGTAGACAGTATGTTTCTAGTATGGCAACAGTTCTTCTAATCCTATTGATGGAGTGTGTAGCTTTTCATTTCTTAAACAACCATGTTGGAAAAATAACACATGGAAATAAATGTTCTGATATCATTTCCATGAAGAGGTTCATCAGTTCTTGGTCAAGATCTTATATTGACAGTGCAAGAGTCCATCTCTCTGTAAAGTCTCCTCCAGCACTTATATTGAGTTTAAGCTCTTTCACTCAGGTGAAAATGATTCTTTCTCCCGCACAACCATTCTTTCACAGTTTGATCCTGATTCATCTTGACACGGTAATCCTAGAATATGGCCCTGACGTCCTCCGTGGGTGTTTCAGAAATGAAAAGCTACACACTCCATCGGTTGGGTATGTGAAAAAACAAGCAATGCCTTCTTAACTTAAGTGCAGGCCTTCCCTTACATCTTCAGAACACTTCAATAAAAATGTATTTTGACGACTGTTTCGCAAGGACTTTCCCTACAGCTGCCGTGTGCAAAATCTGGTGAAGATCCAACCAACAAATTTGTCTTCAGAAAATGCAAAATGGCTGAACAATTTTATAGATAGAAATGAAATCAAAGTTATACATTTTTAAGAGCTTGACCCAATCATTTCTAGACCTTAAGGTTCCTAATCGCCTCATTACAGATGTGTCAGAGTAAATCCCCACAATCCCCACGTAAGAGACAATCCTACCAAGCTTAGGTTCTCTACGATTGAGACGTCTCTGACAACCATACACTGGAAGAAAAGAGGAGAAGAAAGAACGGGAAGAGATGGAGGAGAAGAAAGTTGGTGCAGTTGGTGCTCAAACTCTTATGAATGTGTAACTAACATCATTGTTCTGAAGTATAGCATGATTGGATGTTCTCTATTACTGTATATCATAATCCCTAATTCACATTTTAAGGCACAGTTTAACCAAACTAATAACATTAAATAAAACAGTTCAGTGTTTTTTAGAAGTGGTGTCTAATTTTTGTTTGTCCCTTGATGTGTGGTTACTGTGTTTTGACTCTGGTAAGCTAGAATAAATGTGCTCACAATTGCCAAAAACAAGTATGAAATGCACTAGCGATAACACAAGTTGTGCTTTGCTTTGTGACTGACAGACAATCTTTGGTTTAACTGACCTTTGCTATTAACTACTAGTTGACCTGTCCTTATATTGTCATCATTATTACATAAGACAGCCTCTACAGACTGTTTTTGTAGTGAGAACCGACATCAGGTACTGGCATGAACACACACATAAAGCAATGTTGCAGCATTCCTCAAGTGTTAGCAAACTTTCAGACTGACAGGTCTGAATTTACAGGTCCAAATCTCTCTCTCTCTCTCTCTCTCTCTCTCTCTCTCTCTCTCTCTCTCTCTCTCTCTCTCTCTCTCTCACACACACACACACACACACACACACACACACACACACACACACACACACACACACACACACACACACACACACACACAAAGCCTTTATTTCAACACAGCTTGAGAAATATCACCCCTGCAGCCTCTGTTAAAAAATATTCACTCTCCTTCTGTCCGTCTGTTCTTCTATGATATACACTAATCTGAGATGTATCCTATTTGAAACAAAAGATTTGGCCATAATGTGTTTGTTCATATTAATCCACCCAACATCCTCCGTGCCAAAGACTGGAAACAGGTGATCAGAGTTGTATGAACTTCAGCTCTTGGCAAACTGTTTGTGTTTGTGTGGTGAGTGGAGACACTAGTACACGTTCTAACGTGTCAGACATGTTTACACTCGGCATGGAGAGTACTTATCATTTTATCATCAAATCAATAAAAAAAAGCAAACAAAGAAAACATTCTTTCAGTTTTTGTCAGTGTTTTGTTCAATACGTTACGAGCATTTTGCACTGAATTGTTTTTCAGTCTTTCTTGCTGTCCTTTGTTAATAATTCACGAGATGTGCGGATCTGAATGGGATTTCACAGTTTCAGGGTTCGCCCAACACTTGTGGAACGTCTTCAAACACTCGAGATGTGTCTCTCAGAAACAGGCTCATTGAAGTAAGGCTCTGGGCCATTAAATCATTAGAAGAATAACGCACACCCGAGGTGTATTGTGGTCACGGCAATGGCTCTCCATCAATTCTGTTCACGCTACGCTTACACACCTCAAAACATACATGATGTGTTTCAAGACACGTGTCAGGTTGTTGTCCTTAAAACACTGCAGGGCTGATTTCTTGTGCCTCTGTTGCAAAATTTCATTTAGAGCTAGTGACGGAGGATTGAGCCACTGAGAGCAGACTAAAGCAGTTATTAATGCGGTTATTAATGCAATTATTAATGCAGGTATTAAAGCAGCTGTTAATGCAATAATTGATGCAGTTATTAAAGCAGTGATTAAAGCAGATATTAATTCAGTTATTAAAGCAGTTTTTCATGCAATGATTAATGCAGTTATTAAAGCAGTGATTAAAGCAGATATTAATGCAGTTATTCGTGCAGTTATTGAAGCAGTTATTAATTCAGTGATAGAGAGAGAGAGAGAGAGAGAGAGACGGACAGATGAAGAGTGAATATTTTTAACAGAGGCTGCAGGGGTGATATTTCTCAAGCTGTGTTGAAATAAAGGCTCAGTGTGTGTGTGAGAGAGAGAGAGAGAGAGAGAGAGAGACAGAGCGAGAGAGAGAGAGAGAGAGAGAGAGAGACAGACAGAGCGAGAGAGAGAGAGAGAGAGAGAGAGAGAGAGGGAGAGAGAGAATGCCCAGAGGGTGTGTGAGTCTCAACAGTGTTTGGCGACAGCGTCTCTACTGATAGTGACACTGTACGTTTATCTGCTTCAACAACAGTGACGTTATTTTCTCGCAAATTAAAAATGAGTTTCATTTCTGTTTCTCGCTAATGAGTTTTTAAGTTGCTAAACCAATTTACTGATAAAATCATCAGAGCAGCGGAAAAACATGTTTCTGGTGAGTGTGTGAGTGTTTCAGTGGGAGAGAGTATGATTTCTATACATAATAATTTTATTTTTATCACTAAAAACATGGAAATAATTTGTTTTATCCTATTGTTCACTATATTGTACTGCATTGTACTCTTTGTCAGTGTTGCTGTGAGTTTTGGTTCTTCTGCTGCTGAAAATGTCTTTACCTATCTGAGAGTAACGCTTCTTGCGGAGATGGCCTGTGAAGATATCGCCGACCCTTCGGCTCCAGGAACTACGGCTGTCGACGTCTGTGACCCCGCAGCGAGCTGAAGCCATCGTCTCCAGAGTGGCACTGTCCAGCCGTCCAGTGACGGGCAGCTGAGACAGCCACTGAAACTCTCTGAGAGAGAAAGAGCACAACCGCTGCACTTCATCAATAACCCCATTTCTCCAGACCGACATTAAACGGCAGATGAGTTTGCCAGTGAACAAAAACATGCCAACTTTAGCTTCGTACTCCAATCTCTTAAAATACAAAAAGGCGCTAACAAGGTCACGGGCTTTACCTGATGGCAAACTTGACTTCAGCTGTGTGATGACTTTCCTTCTCCGTTTGCAGGTATCCATATCGCTCCAGAAAACCCTGCACACACACACACACATGCACACACATCATCACTCCCATCAGCCCAGCAGCTGACAGCAGCTCCTCTGCCCCTCAGAGATCCTTGCGTTTACTTATGGAAAACTGTTGTCATATTTTGGAATGAAGTAGTACCATAGACTACTATACCATAGAAACATTGACCATGACCATCCAGAAAGTGATAAAAGAAGCGGTTTCAGTATCATTTGAGGATGTGTAGTGTTATATCCACCTGTAATGCATCTCATTTTGCACAAGGGTTACAGAAACTAAAGGAGCTTTCTGAAGAAAGCCTCAGTTTTGGGATGTGCGTGTGAGCGTGAGTCAGGTATTGGCATGTAATTGCATATTTGCTGTTGGTGTAGGTGTGTAACGCACTCCTGAAGCACCCGGAGGTCACGGCTGCATGAGATAAAGCGGCTGGAATTTGCTGGCAGATCTGCAGTGTGGCAACACATGATTAAAGTAGTGGAAATAACTTTATAGAGAAACCAAGAATTCAACTGTTTGGCTTTAGTCCAAAACACAATCATTCCTGATACTTTTAACAGGTCTCCCAGTGTATAGAGAGGATAAGAGCCTTGCAGACAAAAAAACATGATGGAACTGTAAATTATTATTGAATTATCCTCTTATCTAGAGACCATTTAGTTTTCAGAACACATAAGCAGTTGAACAGTGTTATTACAGTGCACTCATGGTGATAATGCTCCTCTGGGTTCATTGCTGAGTTATTCTGACTCTTTTCCATGGATGAGAGAAGATTATTACAGGACTCCAATATGTTCACATGCATGTGCAGAAACAGAAATATGACTTTGGATTTAATTTACTTGACGCCTATACAGAGATAGCCTATTTTCAAAAATATCAACTGAATAATTGTGAGAGTGTGTTGTGTGTGTTACCTGAGCTTGAGTCGCCGTGGACAGTGGAGAGCTCACTGCGCTCTGGACGCACAGCAGCAGCAACATCTCCATCTGTGCGCGCGCTGTCCTTCTGCAGTCACCGCATGGAAACACAGCCCATCACCATGAAAGACACATCCAACTCAGAAGAACAGCGAGAGAGAGCGAGAGAGAGAAGTTTTCGTGGCAGAAGAAGAGCGCGTTTCGCCTCCAGAGCGCGCTCACGTGGGCGCGGCCGCGGGCACGGGCACGGGCGCACACGCGCGTCTCCATCAACACTCATAAAGCCTATTATTCCCCCTATTCAATGCAGTGTGGAAAATAATGTTTTTCAAAAACAATAGTATGGATGTGATACCATATCGCATTCTTTAGAGCAATTTTATTGATGTTATTTTAAATGTATTAGATATTTCGAAACAATTTTAGCGTCTTTCCTTTTCCTACTATAAGCCTGATCATAAACAAGTCACTCGGTGCCTATATTCTGCAATTCATCTCATTTACTTTTTAAAGGATTTTCCCAATTCAGACACAGAACATTGATTAAGATTCTTGTCAATTTTGAGACAATATTTTGTTTAGAATTATTTGTCAAATGTAAAAAATTATTAAAAAAGGAAATTATCTAAATAGATATTTTATTGATCTATTTGTATACTCCATAATGTTATATGCATTTGAGCATGTGTTATGTTAATTAATATTGTATTTTATAATTTTATAATGTGTTTTCCCAGTGTTTTCCCATTGGCTGTGGGAGTCTCCTTCATTTCTACTGCACTTTATAATAATAATAATAATAATTACATTTATATAGCCAAGTCAAGTCAAGTCACCTTTATTTATATAGCGCTTTTTACAATGTAGATTGTTTCAAAGCAGCTTTATAGGAAAAACAATATAAACAAAGTTTGTTTGGCTGAACAGAAGCCCCAAAAGAGCAGGTGAATCAATACAATTGATGAATTTTAAGTGTTAAGTTTCCCCAACTGAGCAAGCCATAGGCGACAGCGGCAAGGAACCAAAACTCCGGCAGGTGACATAATGAATGAAGAATAGAATGGAGAAAAAACCTTGGGAGAAACCAGACTCAGTAGGGGGACCAGTTCTCCTCTGGCCAACAGCCAAACAGTGCAACGATTATTATACAACAATTCAAGTCCAATAGGAAGTCCAATTTGGTCCGGTTAGAGATGGGTTCATGATCGTCACAGGGGAGGATCTAGTAGAGTCACGATCTCCGCAGACACCCCAGGGCAGTGCTGTGCTCGTGTCCAGGTGCAGGTCCTTCATCTGATCTGGATACGGCCCGGATCCAGCTGACCACGGTAACCTCGGAATAAACAGAGACCAATACCTCGATACATCAGAATATATATATTCTTCTGATGTATCGAGTACATCAGGTGTTATGGGAATGTTCCCGGTTCCGGCTTATCTAAATTATGCAGCCTAACAATCATTTTACATGATTTGGATTAAAATGTATGTATAATGTGTTATGTGTATGCCAGGTTGAAGAGATGAGTTTTTATTCTACATTTAAACTGACAGAGTGTGTCTGCTTCCCGAATTGTAATAGGAAGACTGTTCCAGAGTTTAGGAGCTAAATAGGAAAAGGATCGACCGCCAGCAGTTGACTTTGATATTCTAGGTATTATAAGCTGGTTAGTATTTTGGGATCGCAATAGACGTGAAGGACTATTATATATTAAGAGATCGCTCAAGTACTGTGGAGCTAAACCATTTAATGCTTTGTAAGTAATTAGCAAGATTTTAAAATGTATTCAGTGTTTAATAGGAAGCCAGTGCAGGTTTGACAGAACTGGGGTAATATGCTCATACTTCCTGGTTCCAGTAAGAACTCGAGCTGCTGCATTTTGGACCAATTGATTGAGCAATTGACAGAGCAGCCATCGAGTGTTAGGCAGTAGTCTAGATTATTACATGCACAACTTTTTGGTCTAATAATTAGGATCTCATTTTTTCAGAATTAAGCAGTAGTAAGTAGGATTAGTGCATTAGGCATCCAATTTTTATATCAGTTCTTTTATATCATTCTGTTAATTTAGTGAATTGGTATGTTTCATCAGGATGAGAAGAAATATAGAGCTGAGTATCATCAAGACACCTTTATTCATGAAGCACTTTTTTAATAGAGATTGTTTCAAAGCAGATTTACAGAGATAACAGAAAAATGCAACAAAGTTTGTTTTGGCTGTACAAGAGAAGAGCATGACATCAGTAATATTGATGAATAATAAGTGTTAAGCTAATGCTATGCTTCCTAATGATATCTCCCACAGGAAGCATATACAGGGTGAAAAGCAACGGTCCTAGTATTGAACCTTGAGGAACTCCATACTGAACTTGTGATCGATATGATATCTATAGTGAATCAGTTCAATAATGATGGGATGTATGCGCATTTATCAAAATGCACATAAATCAACCATAAAGGGTAATATGTACAGTAATACCTCGAGATACGAGCATTCCAAGATACGAGCAAGCCTTCCGGCAGATTTTTGCTTCTAGATACGAGTACATTTCCGAGATACGAGATACTGTTGATACTGAGGTATCTGGAGATACTGAGGTACGTTGCGCATTCACTTCAGTGTTCACTGACTTCTGCACACGTCGCCCGTGAGTAGCTGATTTTCTCTCCATTTTGTTCATTAATCTTCATATTAGCAATGAGCTCTAAGAAAGTAAGTGGTGAAGATGGTATTGAAATTATTGATAAATATGTGCGCTTACGCGTGAGTGATCTAGCAGCAGGAGCATCAGGAGGAACTGTCAACTGAGGAGTTGATCAATCTACAGACGATACACAGGTGTTGCAAGAGCTCAGCATTGAAAAGAAACACCCTGTCGTGATTCGGTGCTTTTTGACGGTACCTTACTTATCTTTAAAGGTAGACAGAAACAAATCTCCCTCGATAGGTATTTAGTTAAAGGTCTGCGCCAAGTGAAAGTGAGGGTAGTCAGGCGAAAAAAAGGAAGAAAACAAGCAAAGCAATAATTTAAAATAGAAAAGTTAAAAAAAATACGTAAGCTAAGTTTAGTTATGTTAATTTAAGTTTACGTAAGTTATGTAGTGTTCGTGTAAGGTACGATACGGAATCAAGTGTAGACGTACCAACCCCCTTCTTCCCTCCTCTGCACCTGCCGCTACTGTGTATCTACTGTCTGAAAAACTTATAATTAAAACCACATTTTATTTGAAATCACACAAATCCTTATACTGTATACATGTACTATAATTATGTGTGTCGATACCAATAAAAAACATGTTTTCTTCCATTGTTACGGATCTGGAACGAATTAATTTGTTTTCTATTATTTCTTATGGGAAAACATGATTCTAGATACGAGCAATTCGAGTTACGAGCTCGTCCTGGAACGGATTATGCTCGTATCGCAAGGTATTACTGTATACAGAAAATTAATCACAATGGATTATAAGATATAATGAATATACATGGCTTGAGTCGACTTAAGTTCAAAGAAACGGCCATATGTGCACTATACGTGTCATGATAAACAATCGGACACAGACGTGAGTGGCGATGATGTTCATTGAACAAAGCAAACTCAGAGCAAGTAGCTGGTGACTGAAGGTGTAGAGAAGAACTGGTAGCGGCAGAGAGGCTTATCTGATGGGAAGTGGACAATACTGGGCTGGAGATCACGGGAAGAATGCCCGAAGGTTCACGGAAGGAGATCCTGGACAATCGGGGTCGGTAATGACGGCGTCAACACGGGTTGTCGCTGGCATGAGAGTCTGGCAGTCAGTGACGAGACCGGACAGTGATTTGCAGGGTGAAGCTTGTATTTAAGGAATGCTGACTAGGCAGGTGCAGGTGTTCAGTATTCTGGTGATTGGGATCGTGAGTGAGAAGTGAATGAGTCTGGTGCGAGGGGTGTGGCTGGATCCGTGACAGTACCCCCTCCTCCACGGGCAGCTCCTGAGGACCGCGGCGGACGACGACGGGGCCGGCCTCGACCCCGGGGGGCTGGACGGTTGGGGTTGTTGGTGTGGAATTCTTGCAGGAGCTCTGGATCTAGGATGTCATCGTGGTTGACCCAAGAGCGTTCTTCGGGACCGAAACCTTCCCAATCTACGAGGTACTGCAGTGTGCCGGCCCGTCGTCGAGAGTCCAAGATGGAAGAAACTTTGTAAATGTTCTGGTCCGCCGGGTCAACAGGAGGAGGAGGTACAGCCTCAACACCAGACTCTGTGGATGAGGGAAACAGAGGTTTAGTGAAGGGCTTGAGGAGAGACACATGGAATGACGGGGAAATTCGGTAATGTGTGGGTAACTGAAGACGGTAAGTGACCTCGTTGATCTGCCTCACCACTTTGAAAGGACCTATGAAGCGGGGACTCAGCTTGCGACAGGGCAGCCGTAGGCGAATGTCCCTCGTTGATAGCCAGACGAGTTGACCGGGATAGTACCGTGGTGTGGGAAGGCGTCGGCGGTCAGCTTGGATCTTCTGCCTACGGACTGCCCTTTGCAGATGAACGTGAGCTGAATCCCATACCCTCTCGCTCTCCTGGAACCAGTGATGGACAGCTGGGACTTCCGTGGGCTCTCCTGTCCAAGGGAATAACGGTGGCTGAAAACCAAACATGCACTGAAACGGTGTGAGGTGTGTGGACTCTTGCCTTAGTGAGTTTTGGGCGTATTCAGCCCACGGAAGAAACCGGTTCCAGGTGTCTTGTTGGTGGCCACAGTAGGATCTCAGATATCTCCCAATTTCCTGGATCTTCCGCTCAGTCTGGCCATTGGTCTGGGGATGGTAACCTGAACTCAGACTAACGGAGACTCCGAGAAGGTGAAAAAATGACTTCCAGACTCTGGAAATGAATTGGGGTCCTCGGTCGGAAACGATATCTTCCGGGAGGCCAAAGTGTCGGAAGACTTGGTGAAACAAGGTTTCCGCCGTTTCCAAAGCCGTGGGGAGGCCCTTGAGGGGTATCAATTTGCAAGCTTTAGAAAACCGATCTACCACTACAAGGATGCATGTCTTGCCGTCAGATGGTGGTAAATCGGTCATGAAATCCACTGCAATGTGTGACCAGGGTCGGCGGGGTATCGGCAGGGGTTGGAGTTTGCCTTCTGGAAGATGGCGTGGTGATTTGGTGGTGGCGCAGACTGAGCATCCTCTGACATACTGGGAGACATCGCGGTCCATTCTGGGCCACCAATAGCGATCTTGTAGGAGCGAGAGGGTTCGCTGGCTGCCTGGGTGTCCAGAGCCCGGAGACGTGTGAACTTGATCCATGAGGGGCAGGCGGAGTCGAGATGGTACGTAGAGCTGCCCCTCAGGGACCCCCGGCGGAGCTGGTTCTTCGCGAGTTGCTTCGGCGATCTGGTGGTCTATTGTCCATTGGATGGGACTAACAATCAAGGCTGGAGGGAGCACGGGTTCAGGCGGTTGTGGGTTATTGTCAGGGGTGAACTGGCGAGAGAGAGCATCGGCTTTCTGGTTCTTGTCCCCAGGTCTATACGTCACGGTGAAATTAAACCTCGTGAAGAAGAGTGCCCAACGAGCCTGCCGTGGATTGAGCCTTTTTGCTTCCCGCAGGTACTCTAGGTTTCGATGATCGGTTATCACCTGGAATGGATGGTTAGCCCCCTCCAGCCAATGCCTCCACTCTTCCAATGCCAACTTTATGGCAAGCAACTCGCGATTCCCAATGTCATAGTTCCGCTCCGCCGGGGATAGCTTTTTGGAAAAGTAGGCACATGGATGGAGTCTTGGAGGCTCACCCTGCCGCTGTGACAGCACGGCTCCTACCCCGGTGCAGGACGCGTCGACCTCGACTATGAACGGTAACTGGGGATCCGGATGAGTGAGGGTAGGAGCCGTGCAAAAGGCTGCCTTAAGGGTTTGGAAGGCCTTGGTGGCTTCAGGTGTCCAGGACAGAGACTTGGGCCCATGTTGCAGTAATGATGTCAAGGGTGCACTGATTATACTGAAATTCCGGATGAACCGCCTGTAAAAGTTGGCAAATCCCAGGAAACGCTGTAATTCTTTGATTGTGGTAGGTTGTGGCCAGTTCTGCACCGCTTTCACTTTCCCCTGGTCCATCTTGACGCCGCTCTGGTTGATGATATAGCCAAGGAATTGGATGCTGCTGCGGAGGAACTCGCACTTCTCTAATTTCAAGAAGAGATGGTGTTCTCGAAGCTTAGCTAGGACCTGCTTGACGTGTCGATGGTGTTCGGAGATGTCTTTGGAGTAAACGAGGATGTCATCGAGGTAGACAATAACAAAGATGTTGAGGAAATCTCTGAATACCTCGTTCATGAATCCCTGGAACACAGCTGGAGCATTTGACAGACCAAACGGCATGACGAGGTATTCATAATGGCCAGAGGGCGTGATGAACGCGGTCTTCCACTCGTCTCCTTCACGTATTCGGATTAGATTATACGCACTTCGTAGGTCCAGCTTCGTGAAGATGCGAGCCCCCCGCAGCTGTTCCAGAGCAGCGGGGACCAGGGGTAGCGGGTATCGGAACCTGATGGTGAGCGAGTTTAGGTGCCGGTAATCAATACAGGGCCTCAAGCCTCCGTCCTTTTTGCCCACGAAGAAAAAACTTGATGCGGCAGGGGAAGTAGATGGACGGATAAACTTCTGACGTAGAGCCTCCTTTATATACTCATCCATGGCCTGTTGCTCCGGGATGGACAAGGAGTAGATGCGTCCGCGGGGAAACGTTGCCCCAGGCAGCAGGTCGAGTGCACAGTCCCATGGCCGGTGAGGTGGAAGTTCTGTAGCTAGCCGTTTGCTGAACACGTCCTGGAACGCCCGGTATTCAATGGGGATGTCTTGACATGATGGGTTATGGGGACTCTCGATGGATGTGGAGGCGAGTGGTATCTCAGTTACCATGTCAGGTTGGTCAGCAGGTGTAGGGTTCCTTTGAACAGTAGAGAGACATTGTTGAAGACAGAATGGGCTCCATTTTAAGACTTCACCTGAGTTCCAGTTAACCAGAGGAGAGTGTTTGGACATCCACGGGCGCCCCAGGACAATGTCAGTAGTGGATCCCTCCAGCACCAGGAAGGTGAGTTCCTCATGATGGAGCCATCCAATTTGCAGGTGGATAGGAGACGAGACGTACCGAATGTACCCGCGGCCCAGGGGTTTTCCAAGGATGTTATGAGCACGAAAGGGGTGGTCAAGAAGGGTTTTGTGGGCTTTCAGTTTATTCAGAAGGTTGGTGGAGATGAAATTGCCAGCTGAGCCTGAATCCATCAACGCCGTGGCTGGAACAGAGAGATTAGCAGAAGTCACTAAAACCTTTGTTAAAGACATTTTGTGGATTATGGATGCCGTGTGGATTGTACTCACCCCTGGGCGTGGTGGTCGGGTCAGGCATTGAGCTCGGAGATGGCCCTCACCACCACAGTATAGACACAAGTGCAATCGGATACGTCTCTCTCGCTCTGATGGTGATAGGCGGTAGTGATCGACCTGCATGGGCTCTGGTGCTGGAGGTTTAGGCTCTTTCAGTGGAGACGGGGAATGCGACATCGGGGTTTCTGGAGAACAGACTGTGAGGTTTTGGGACACTAGAATGGATTTTTGAATGAACTTTTCCAGGCCATAACGGTCATCATAAATGGCAAGTTGAGCACGGATGTTGGGTTGAAGTCCTTGACGGTAAACAGCCAGTAGTGCCGCCTCATTCCAGCCACTAGAGGCCGCTAGGGTGCGAAAATGCAAGGAATAATCTTGGATTGACTGGGTTCCTTGTCGTAAACGGAGGAGTTGATCGTTGGTGGATACAGTATCAGCTGCATGGCCGAAAACTTCCTTGAAATGATGGAGAAATGCAGGTAATGATTGCGTGACAGGGCCGTTAGAGTTCCAGATCGCGCGCGCCCACTGAAGCGCGCGGCCGGTGAGGAGGGATATGACGAATGCAATCTTGGCTTGTTCAGTTTCAAACTGTCGGGGATTGATTTCAAAATACAGTTTACATTGTAATAGGAAACCATCGCATTCCTCCGCCTTACCACTGAAGGGCGCTGGCCGGGCCATGGGACTGGGTGAGGCAGATGTAGAGGCAAAGTTTTGAAGGACATGGTGGAAAGCCTGCATGACATCGAGAAGTGGATTACTCTCCGCGGCGGATGCTTCGCCAGTTACCGCCTGGGTCTGCTGGGTGGTCCGGTCTTCTGTCATGATAAACAATCGGACACAGACGTGAGTGGCGATGATGTTCATTGAACAAAGCAAACTCAGAGCAAGTAGCTGGTGACTGAAGGTGTAGAGAAGAACTGGTAGCGGCAGAGAGGCTTATCTGATGGGAAGTGGACAATACTGGGCTGGAGATCACGGGAAGAATGCCCGAAGGTTCACGGAAGGAGATCCTGGACAATCGGGGTCGGTAATGACGGCGTCAACACGGGTTGTCGCTGGCATGAGAGTCTGGCAGTCAGTGACGAGACCGGACAGTGATTTGCAGGGTGAAGCTTGTATTTAAGGAATGCTGACTAGGCAGGTGCAGGTGTTCAGTATTCTGGTGATTGGGATCGTGAGTGAGAAGTGAATGAGTCTGGTGCGAGGGGTGTGGCTGGATCCGTGACAATACGAGCCGCGCAATCTTTATGAACTTTTAGAAAGATTTTCCTCATGGCGACAAAGAAGAATCTTTCCGTTTCGTACTAAAAGGTACCAAAGCATGTAGCAAACATCAAACATTTAAATGACTTATTCATAAGCATTAGAAAGGCAATTAAGTATGGATATATCACATTAAATGCACAAACGTATACAAACAACTAAGACAGAATACAAACACAGATTTAACAGGAAGAGAGAAAGAGAGAGAGAGAGGGAGAAAGGGTGAAAGAGAGTGTAACAGAATGGTATTTTTACAAACAGTTGACCCTTTGAGAGCCAGCATGGAAATCACCTTAACAGGAGTAAACAAGGTGAGGAGGTGAGGACCTTGTTTTTGTGTCCAAAGGGCCATAAAACTACTTGGTCTCAGACTTAATGGAATCACTGAGACTTAAAGTCTCACTCTGTGAAAACTCAAAAATCACAATCAGATATTGATGTTTGATTGATCATTTTGCGCCACTGTCCAGACGCTACACATCTCCTCATTTAATCCTACAAACTGATAACGGTCAGATAAGTATGATTTGAACCAGGCTAATGCAGATCCACTAATGCCAATTCCACTAATAGTCTATTCAGAAGGATTTTGTGGTCGATTGTATAAAATGCAGCACTAAGGTCCAGTAAAACTAACAGAGAGATACAACCACGATCGGATGATAAGAGCAAATCATTTGTAACTCTAATGAGAGCAGTCTCAGTACTATGATATGGTCTAAATCCTGACTGGAAATCCTCGTAGATGCTGTTTCTTTCTAGAAAAGAACATAGTTGTGAAGATATTGCCTTTTCTAGAATCTTTGACAGAACAGGTAGATTCGATATTGGCCTGTAATTAACTAATTCTGTAGTGTTTTTAATAAGCAGTTTAATTATGGCCAGCTTTAAGGTTTTTGATACGTATCCTAATGACAAAGACAAATTAATGTTATTAAGAAGAGGATCTATGATCTCTGGAAGCATCTCTTTCAGTAGCTTAGTTGGTATTGGGTCTAGCATACATCTTGTTGATTTTGATGATTTAACGAGTTTAGACAATTCTTCCTCCCCGATAGCAATGAAAGAGTTGAATTTTTTTTCAGGAACACTAAAATTTACTGTATTTTGTGACATTATAGTAGACAACTGCATGGTTATAATTTTCTCTCTAATATTATGAATCTTGCAAGAAGTTACCGGTAATACATTTTTTTACTGCTGTGCTGTTATAAAGCATATATATCTGGGGTTGAGGCTTTATTTCTTGTTAGTTTAGTCACTGTATCAAATAAATACCTAGGGTTGTATTTGTTTTCTTCTAAGAGGGTAGAAAAGTAAGCAGATCTAGCTGATTTTAAGGCCTTTCTGAATGCAATAGAGCGGTCTTTCCATGAAATGCGAAAAACCTCAAGCTTAGTTTTTTTCCAGCTCCGCTCCATTTTTCTGGCTGCTCTCTTGAGGGTCCAGGTGTGCTCGTTGTACCACGGTGTTGGACTATTTTCTTTAATCTTCCTTAAGCGCAACAGAGGAACAGTGTCTAAAGTGCTGGAAAAGAGAGACTTTATAGTTTCTGTAATCTATCTGGGATGTTGAGTGGATGAAACTGATCAGGAAGATTATTTAGATTATTTAGATTCATCTTTAGTGTTAGAAGTGATAGTTATATTTGTAACAGGGAGTTCGTTTTCCCGCTTTGGCTAAAGGTAATCTACACGCAACTAAGTAATGATGTGAGTTGTCATCGCTCTGCTGAACAGTATTTGAATTTGAACAGTATCAACATTGTTTTCATGCGTCAATATTAGATCTAAAGTATGCTTATGACAATGAGTGTAAAATGTCTCTAAATGCCAATTCCAATGCGTCTATTTCATTATCTACATGGATTTTAAAATCACCGACAATTATGACTTTATCTGAGGACATTACTAATTCTGAGAGAAAATCAGCAAATTCTTTGATAAAGTCTGTATGGTGGCCTGTATAGAATAGCCAGCACAAAAGTTAAACAGGAATTATTACTTACACAGATATTTTTACATAAAGCACAATCACTTCAAAATAATTATATTTCAAATTAGACCTTTGAGCAGTACTGATGGTGTTACTATAAATTACAGCAACACCTCCTCCTTTACCTTTCTGACGAGGCTCATGCTTATAACAGTAATCTTGAGGGGTGGTGTTAGGATGACCAGCAGACGGAAAACAAAAATGACATCAGGAAAACTGTTATTCCAACTTTAACAGATTTTATTGTCACAGCAGCTCACACAGCCAAGACAAATTACCATTACCCTCCCCATACTGTGCCCTTGGAGCCATTTTATAGGCCTGACTCCTCCCCCTGGACTGTACCATCCTAAAGGCAAACATATAAAAGACAAACATACTTGACATAAAACCACATAAAAAATAATAATAAACAATATCAACAACAACATACATAACAGTACAGACATACAAAGCCAATATAATCAAAAATAAATATATACATTTTACAAACACAACTAATTGAATCCCCTGTCATGTCACACGCAAGTGAGATGGCGCTAAGATGGCGGCAATCCAAATCTACAAATAAACCAGACTTTAACTATTAATGGTTTGGTAAATGTCTCTGAGACCATTTCGCTGGCTCACAACATTGTTATCAATAAACAATGGTGGATCAAATATACCTGGTAATGTGATCCTTTCTTACACAATGTTCATTATTAAACTACCATACATGTTGACATTGCAGCTGCTTAACTAAGCACAAAAGATACCACTCCAATACTTCAATATCACATTACAACAATGCTCAGAGACAATATATTTAAGATTGTTAAAGCCAGTGTGGGCCGTGTTAACAGGGCATGGGCGTGTGTTTGCGGTAATCACAAACGTAGTCACTGGTTTTCACCGTGACAGGTGGACTCATTTAAAGTAATGTAATCGTCTGGTTTTAGCCAGGTTTCTGTCAAACACAGCACATCTAGTTTATGATCTGTAATCATATCTGTAGCCGATGGCCATATCAGCGTGTAGCCCAAGACTGGTTGCCCACTGACGCTAACCAGGATTGAGCCTGGTCAGGACCTGGATGGGGTGTCACCCTGTAGTCTGTGTGGGTCCTAACGCCCCAGTATAGCACTGTCCAACAAGCACTGTCCTTCAGATGAGATATTAAAACCGAGGTCCTGACTCTCTGTGGTCATTAAAAAATCCCCCCCATCATGGCCATCAACACTGATTGGCTTCTGACTGATTGCTCTGTCTCCTCTCCACCAAAGCTGGTGTGTGGTAAGTGTTCTGGTGCAATGCGTGCTGTTCAAGGTGGAGCTGTGGTGGTTGAGGAGATTCCACCCTTACATGTAAAGCGCTTTGAGTGTATGAAAAAGCGCTATATAAATGTAACAAATTGTTATATAATTTACATTTATGGATTTATCAGACGCCTTTATCCAACATGACTTGCATTGCATTCAAGAAACACATATCGTTAGCCTCATAGCATAATTGCCTAAGTCATATTTTAATGTTTTTGGAAAACACGAAAAAACTCAAAACTGCCTAATTCAAAGAGATGACTAATTGATAGTGTTTTTGGATCAATTTAGGCAATTATGTTATGAGGCTAACGATATTCTGATCAGTTCTTGCTTTCTCTGGGAATCAAACCCATGACCTTGACCTAAAAACCAATGCTCCTCTGGCTGAGCTACAGTGAATGTTACTGTTACAGTTAATGTAAATGTTATCATTTACAATAATTGATTTTGAGGAAAGGGATTTTAACCCAAGCTTTATCATGTTCATTTGTATTATATACGTTTTTTATTTGTTCACTCCTGCGCATAGGAAGAGGGCCAGAGCATATTACAGTGCCTGACATCATACTTGTGAGTTCACATACCTCCTTAATGTTAATTTTAGTGATCTTTAACTGGTGGAGTCTGAAATCTTTTGTGCTGATAGGAATAACAAACTTTACTTCGACATCAGGCACTCTGGCTCCCGGCAAACATTAGACTATGGTGGCTGGAGTCTCTATTTTACCTGTTCCGTGTAATAGAATAACCAATGACTAGGGCACTTTCAACAGGTTTCTCAGTGGTTGAACCCATTTGATGTTCTGAACAGCTGTGCTTTGACCTGACTGTATTTATCACATGTGAAACCCTCACTACTGACAGTTAGCCACAATGCTACAATTCCTTTAATCAAAATAATTAAAATATCAAAATATTTAGCCTATATGCTTACGTAAAGGCAGTAAGCATGTAAATAAAGACAAGAGGATGACTTCAAATAAGGTTATTAAATAAATACTGCATGTGGAGGAGCGAGTTCACTTAAGTCAGTGGTTCTCAAATAGTGGGAGCGATGCCAGAGGGGGCGCGAGTGACCCTGGGAAACATGTTTTTATTGCCAGGGAGTAGGTTCTTGCACTGATTCTTCACCCTTCACCCTTAGACGTGTACGATCACAGCGGTGTTTATGTGTCATTTTTGTGACTGCGGTCTGTCACGTGACAAGCATGACGCGTCGCCATGGAAACAATAAAGCGAAAGTTCCAAAATGGGGGGGCGCGAAATATTTACTAATTCCTAGGGGGGGGGGCGTGACAGAAAATAGAGAAGCACTGACTTAAGTTATGACAATCCAAAAAGATGCACTCCGGTTTCAATGGCTCTTTATGTAATGACTTACATTTGACTAGAATAAAAAGCTTTTAAAGCTACTTTATATGCATATTAAGTTGCCCTAATTATTTATCTTAATGTCCACTGTAATCAAGTACATCCCTTAAAACTAATTTGATCAAAGTTACATTTAAACATTTTGTCCTGTGTGAAAAAGTACATACACCCACACACGGCATGAATTTCTTTAAGTGTAACTACACCCTTGCTATAGACGCCGTGCTTCAGAAGTTACAGACATGCTAACGCCCCGGCCAAAAGTTGACGCGATTGGTCAAGGTTCTGGTGCAGGAAACGCTGGCGATTTCAAACTGCTTTTTTTAAACTAATTCACGACAGAAACACTCAGCAACAGTTTCGACTTGTGTTTTGAGACAGATCATGTGTAAAAACATTCAACTTGATTCACCAAATGGTTTTTTTTTAAAAACAAGACGCCACAAGTGCATTAAGATCAAAAGGGTGTTTAATATTTTTGCAAAAAGAAAAAACAAAGAAAAAGAAAAAAGTAAAACAGTTGTCAATTGATTTTTTACAAAACAATAAGCATTTCACAAATCTATCACACACTAAATGCCGGATTCAACAATTCAGGAAATTAAAAAGTAACAAAAATAACATTTGGCCCCACCCCCTTCACCTACAGCAAATTATCCTTTAAAGCTGATCTGTGGCCAGTTTTTCGTTTCCTTAAAGGACTGAAGGTTTACAAAGTGGCGGCTCAGAGATCGAATTCCCCCCATTCCCTTCACTCAGCACCCCTCAGCCCCTCACAGTAGATTCAACATTAACGGGAAAACTGCTCAAACAGTATATGCAGAATGCTCATGCATCAGAAAGGTCAGCAAACACAAACCTCTCCCCTTACCCTCTCAACCCCCCCACAATAAACAACAGTCTGGAATGACATCCACAAGTCTTCAGTACGGCCGGCCACGTCTCTCTTCTCTGTGGTCTCCCCTTTGGGAAGAGGAAGACGTTAAGCAAACGTGAAAAGGTTCATGCGACGATCATGACTTATGGGGTGTTTTCATTACCTTCCGCCCATTTTGTATCCACCACCTCCACCGCTATAGCCTCCACGGTCTCCACCCCGGAAACCTCCACCGCCTCTGCCGCCTCTGAAGCCGCCACGGTCCCCGCGGTCGCCTCCATACCCGCCCCGACCGCCACGGTCTAGGAAAGAGGGAATATGAGTGTCTGTTTCAGGAGAGTTGGGGCAAAGCGAGTTTCAGTACACTTACCACCACCATAACTTTCTCCTTCTGGTTTTGGTGTGCCACACTTGTTGCATTCATATCTTCTGGCGAAGTTCATGTTTCCACAAGAGCTGCAAGGAGAAGTTTATAACGAATATGACTTGACTGCGCACGTGTTGAGGAACACAAATGACTACACTGTCCAAACCTGTTGGGACAAGGCCAGTCTCCACCCCTGACGTCAAACGAGGGACCTCCACCAAAGCCGCCCCCTCTGCCACGGAAACCTTTCAGCACAGGAAATCATTAGCATAACCCTTACTTTAGCCCAAACTGGTGTTTGACAACCAAAACAACTAAGAATTAAACCATTTCCTAAGCACGCACCCCCACTGCCGCGCCCACGGCCGCCTCCGCCGCTTCCCCCTCCTCTCTGGGTGAACTCCGCCCTCCGGGTGGCAAAGGACACCTTGATGGGTCTTCCATTAAACTCCTTTCCTATATTCCAGCAAACAGAAGCGCACTATAACACGTGATTTGGGGGCTACTTGAGACAGAGAGAGCAGGGACGTTTGTTTTACCATCAAACCAGTCAATGGCAGCTTTGGCTGAGGGGGGGTCGTCAAAGGAGACTGTGGCTTCACCCTTCAATCGGCCAGTGGCTTTATCGGTGTACAGGTTGATCATGGGCAGCCCAGTCTTCTTATTGAGCTGGTAAAGAAAGAAAAAGTGTTACAATAGATAGTCCGTGTTTGAGTCTCTACCTACGGCACACTCTGCAAATAATGTTATTAATGAACATCCAAGCACACACTCTGCGCTGCACTCAAGGATACTGCGCCTACACAACAGCTTATGTCCTCAGTTCTTGTGTCACTCATTTAGAACGAACCGTAGCAGTCAAGATTACATTTATACAAATACACTAGTGAGTGATTGTGAACACACTTCTGCACTGTGTGTGACCTGCACGTGATGAGCTGCCGTCTGCATGTGCGCATTAGATGGACAGTTAACTTGTATTTACACAAGAATGTTGTTTTAATCTTGGAAACTGTACGTAAACATCAATGATTGATCCCGTTGCGCCCTCTATAGGCCATGATCTGCACAGAGCGATTCTCCGCCGCACAAAGACAATATAACATTTAAATATGATATGTCTGCATGTTCCTGGTTGTTCCTGCACAAAGCATTCATGACACTCAGTGTTTTCAGCGTCTGCCGCCTCACTATATGAGAACATGAACTTCATCTGCAGAGAAAAATCCCATTCATGGTTTAACTGTAAACCACTGCTGTGCAGCACTTCATGTCAAGGGATCGGTTCAATTTTAAAACACTGAATTAATGTTGTCTTAATTTAATCACGACATTGAAAAACACAGGATTTCTGAATTAGATTAAATCACAGGCCCCATTGTAACAAAGTCGTGCTTGATTAACTTATAATAAACCATTAAAATTGAACCCAGAAGTTAAAACAGAATTTAGGAAAAGAAATCAAAACAACAAGCGGAAAAAAATAGTTCTAAAGATTTAATTTAAGTCACTTCATTCTTTCATTACCAAAATTTAACTAAACCAGAAGTTAAAATGGAAATAATTAGTGCACTTGCCTTTATGATCCCGATCTGTTTGAAGTAGTCTCCCACTTCCTGAGTGGAGACATCTTCTCCAAGACCTTGGACAAAGATGGTGTTATTGTCCGAGTTATCCTGATCGCCATCTGTGATAGAGAGAGAGAACAAATTCATAGTGGAGTCACCATTACAGTACACCAGTAAAACCACTACACGCATACATTCTCTCCCACTGTCCCACCCTTTCTGTCTCTGTCCCTCCCACTGTATCTACGCTTCTCCCATTGTTTTTCTCCCTCCGTCCATCCCTCCCACGGTTCCCCACTGTCTGTCTCTCCGTCCCTCCCACTGCTTCTGTGTCCCTCGCTCTCTCTGCGTCCATCCCTCCAGCTGCGTCCCTCTCTCTGTCCCCCACTGTCTTTCTCTCTCTGCTTCTCCCACTGTCCCTCTCTCTCTCTCTCCATTGCTACTCACCTCCATCATCCTTTTGTCCATAGTCTCTGGGTCCTGAAAGACAAGACACGAAAGAGAAACACAACTTTGAGAATGTGTCACGAACCCTTATTTCAACACAAAGTCTAAGAATAATAGAGAATAAAACCAAACTGCTTTGCTACGTAGATTTGACCTTTACAATGTCAGTTTAAGCTATGCACCAGTGTGTCCAAAATTGCTGCACCATTTCCAACACCTTTGCACACCAGGAAACTTTTCTGTGAGTCTAGCAAAAAATAAGTCCAAGTATTGATGTTTCTAAAGGGTTTCTTCAACAGGTGTAGGGGGCGTCCAGAACACTGGCATTTAACTCATGCAAAGATACCATTCTACAGAGTAAAGCTGGGCAGCGGTTAGACTCTAGCCCAAGAGCATTACCAGAGGACAGCAATAAAGACATAAGGTGAGGTTCCTTTGGGTTGACATAAAAAGGGTGGCTCAAGAGCTAATCTTTCTGCATTATCTCATTCCCCCATTGAGACAGTTCTGATGCTCATCACTTACCACCGTAATTTTTGTAGCCACCACGGTCACCACCACTGCAGAGGAAAAATTGAAGATATGATGGCTTTCCTTTGTTGAAACCTGGGAGCACAAGCTCCCTCTTTATCAGTATTCATGACATGGTTTAACTGAGGAGAAACGGCTCCCATTGACAGATGGTTAAGAATGATCGGCCAAATGTACATGAAACTTCTCTTTTTTGCTTTAAATTGAATCCAAACAGGCAAGCCTCTTTCCAGATTAGAATGATTTTGGGTAACTTGGAGATTGGATGCGCTCTCTGAATCGAGACCGTGACGTAACTAAAACCAGAGCCGAGCACGGAGGACAACCTCCCTGCTCCCTCCTTCATTGGTCAAGAATAAAGCTAGATTAGAGCGTCTAACGGCGCGGCACTCGAGTAGACGAGCACACGGTCTTCATTAAGAGTGCTTATGAGCTCCAATGGCTGTGGTCCAACTTTAATTTCACTCACTTTGATACCTGTAGTATAAAATGTAGACCAGTTAACACAAAAGAAACAACACCGTACACACAGCGATTCATGTGGCGTGACTGAGAATTGATCCTTGCAGCTGAACCTTCCCGTGTGAACACTGGGGGGGGGGGGGGGGGGGACAAATGGAAACCAGAAGAGGTGAGCATTATATAACTATAACTCAACCTGGTTCCCAATCAATAACTTCTGATCTATTATTTTGGTTAGAATTAGCATTTATCTCAAGGGAAAAGCACAGATTAATTTGGCCTTGAGAAAGAGGAAGATCTGTGCTGAAGTCAAAATAACCTCTGACCGTAATTAGCCATGCTTTCATTTAGGGCCGTCACTAATTCATCATCCTGGTAATCTGTCATTACTTTAGGGAGTAATCAGACCATTATTTTTTGTGGTAATAAATAGATTTTGAATAAAACAGCATTTAAAAACGACTTAAAATACGTATATAACAACCAGGAAATAGTATTATAGCAAAATTATAGTAAATAGCATTATTTTTTGTGGTAATAAAAATAGACTAGGCATTTTAAATAGAACAGCATTAAAAAAAATGACTAAACCAGGAAATAGTATTTGCTATTTGTAGCATTTGTATTTACAGAACACTTAATGTAATAGTTAACGCATGTCCATTTTGCATTATAATCGCCTGCTAGCTACTTTACAGCAGATCAAACCCCTTTAAAAACATTACATTCTAATGGTCACGTAATCTTTAATATCAGGATTGAAAAGCTACAGCCAATCATTTCTTGAATAAGAGTTGTGCACATGTGTGGAAAACATGCAAACTGAGGGGTTAAGCTTATTTTGAAATCTTGAGCAGTTAGTAGATTAAGAAACATTGATGTTTTCTCCCGTATAAAGGTTTATAAACTGTTTACCTTTGAGAAATCACTGCATTTCCCAGATGAATGTTATAAGCAGCTCAAACTCACGCAGAGATGGAGTTTGAGACGCTCCACTAAACCACAGCGGCCTCAACTTAGCACAGCACATGTGCGCTAGCTTGACGTTTAAGTGGAAACGGCCTGATTCTCACCTGAGGAACATTACGTCCAGTGTTCGGCCTGTTGCTTGGCTTGGGTAAAGCGCGGGAGGATTTTCCCTCTTTGTGTTTAATAAGAGTGCTCTAATTTAATCAGGGAATCGTGACAGCCCTACAGTTCTCATCTCAATCTAATAAAACTCTGACTTAAGACCTGATTTTTAGAGCAGATGAAGCCTTGTCCGTAGCTGTGCCAGTTAAACATTTGTGTGTGTTGAGCTATAACTTGTGTTTTAACATGAACTGTAGATGGAGAAACCGGGCATCCAACCACTAAGTGTAATGCGTTGACATGCCGTTGGGTGGAGTGTCACGTCACAGAAGCATTGAGAGCGTCATACCAGCTTCTCCAGCGCAACAGATGAGTTATCCAGACACATTATAAGAGCCTAAACACCTACATCTAGTGCATGTACTGAGTGGTGCAATACCTTCTGGGGTGGGCACACTTACCCCATACCGGAGGGTGGGCCTCCGCGGCCTCCTCGGTCAAAGCCTCCGCGGTCATAACCCCCCCGATCAAACCCCCCGCGGCCTCTGCCCCGGAAACCCTCCGCCCTGTCAGAGCCGCCATCATCGCCATACCTGCGGGCATCACCTGCGGGCACAGTTCAACATGCTTCCTGCGTTCATTTCAGAATAAAATCAGACACTTGCCTTTCTGAAACAATTAATATTCAGAGATCATGTTATTGAATTATTATTATTATATTAATAACTCATATTGCTAGATTTCATACACAACTCTCGTATAATTAAACCATTCATCAGTTAGAGCAGGAATGATTGTCTCGGCAGCGGCAGACAGTAAGCTAGTTGAGCAGAGCAGTGAAGACCTCTTTTGACGACAGAAGAAACCAATAAGAGGACAGATTTACACACGCGTGACTCGCAGTAATATTTTGGTACACTCTGAAATGTTGCCTATAGAAATAAATTTAGTTTCAGAACAAATCAAGATCTAAAGGTCTGAAAAAGCCCCAATACACCGATAATGAATTACACAATAAGACATGTTTCTCACGATACGCAGAGCATTCGGTAAGCAGGAAGCAGAATTACATATTACAAAAAGTTACTTTATGAAAAGTTTCTTCTTATTTGTAAGACAGGAATCAGTGCATTAGTTACCGTCGTTGCGGCGCACATAAGCACCTGGAGAGCTCCCGTAGGAGCCGCTGGCCTGGCCGTACGCTCCTGCCCCGGCCCCTGCTGCCGCCGCCGGCTGCCCGTATGCCCGCGGACCCCCGTACGGCTTATCACCATACCTGCGTGAACAGAGACACGTCACATCTGAGCTTCCCTGCGCGCACACACACACACACACGAGCTCAGGATCCGCACGTGTGCCTCATCACATGAACCTGATCCGGCGCTGACACACCCGTCAGGAGCAGCGAGCAAATCTCTGCACTGCAGTGAACACTGAGACCAACACGAGTGAACGGCTCTATGACGGAAGTGAACATCTATATATTAATAAAGGGTTGTCGTTTTTTTAATAAGAAATCCATTTTCAGCTAGACCATCACTTTTTACAGTGAGCTGTTTTGGCTGTAAAGGGCAAGTTATTATAATATACTGCTCCGGACAATATTATGGTTAATTAAATATTACCATATTTGCTGTGCTAGAGACAGTTAAAGTGCATTAAGACACACAAGGATCCGAGAGGTTTGTGAAGAGCAAACACTCGTGCGTCAGGAGGAACAGGGATTTAAGGCTTGACAGATGTGAGGAGTGTGTAGCTCAACAGAAGTGTGTGGCGCTTGCAACAGGAAGGCCATGGGTTTGAGCTTGAGGGATGTGTCTGTAGCTCAACAGAAGAGCATCAATCTCATGGATTTGATTCTCAGGGAAAGCAAGAACTGATTATTTTAATGTGCGTCTTGAATGTAAGTGGCCCTGGATAAAAGCGCCTGCTGGATGTGTAACGGAGGTGTGTGTGTGCGATGGAGGGGTGCGAGGTCTCACCCAGGCGAGGCTTCGGAGGCCTGTTGTCCGTACGTGTCTAGGGCCGGCTGCGGTTGACTGTATCCGGCAGAAGAGTATCCCTGAGACGACTGGCCATAACTCTCTCCTTCAGGAACACAACACAGTTACACACCACCCATCCCAAACCAACACGCTCACTCAAGATCAGTGTATAGACCACACACACACACACCTCCACCACCAGACTGGCCATAACCACTGAAGCTCTGTCCCGTGAAAGAGCCGCTCCCGTTCCCCTGACCGTATCCCTGCTGGAAAACAAGAGGACAATCCATCACTACAACACCTAAACACGCACGAGAACAACGAGCACATGGAGCAAGCCTTACCTGGCCACTCTGAAAGCCCTGGGAAGCTCCGTAAGATCCATAACTGCACAGAGACAGAGAGAGGATGAATAAACCAGCAGAACCGGAGTATAAAGCGCTGCTCCTCACAGGCCACAATCACATATTAAACTGGTTTACATGAGTTATCATTAAACACGTATGTGATGCAGATAGATCTCGGTGAAGGTAAACATGACTTGCCTTTGTTGAGCGCCAGGCTGCCCGTAGCCTGAATCTGCGGACAGAAATCACAGCAGAACACATGAGACAGAGAGCTGGTTTACGGACCTCGGCGCGCGCGCTCGTGCGCTACATGCTAGGCTAGTCATCGCGTCGGTTAGCCGCTAATAAAGCAGCCGCGGACGCCTAACGCGCGATTAAACACGCGGGCGAGCGCGTGCGGGGCCTCGGCGCTCCTGCGGCGCTCGCGGCTGCTTGTTTAAGCACACGGAGCCGCGGCGCAGGGGTTAGCCGCTAGTGCTAAGCGCGCGGTCATCCTTTATGTCTCGCGACGACGAGCCGCGAGCGAACACACAGCCCTCACAAACACTTTACAGCACACACAAACACATGTTCTTTACCTGAGGCCATGCTTCTGAAGGAAATAAAAGGAAATGATCACGTTCTCCAAAATTAAGAAGTTAAAAACCCGGCACGAGCGAGACGCGCAGTGCAGCTCTGATGAACTCTGACCCCGGAGCGGACGATACCTTCTGCTCGAGGGGGACGGGTGAGCTCATGCGAGCGATCGCGTCATATAACACGCAAAGCACTGCGGGCAATATTTCAGAAATTAACTTACGGTTACACTGCTGATAGATAAATTGCAAAGCTAACGCTATACGACATATTTCGTCAAAAAAAATTTGAATGAAGACCCCTGTGTGCTGGAAAGTGGTATTTACTTTGCGCCTTTTCTGTCACGTGATGTCTACCAGGAAAGTGACGTCACCAGATAATCGCGTGTACTTTAATACAATAATCATTTAACAATTCCCGTCATATGTAACCATAATTGTATGGAAATGTCATGCAAAACTTCCAGGTACATTAATTAGGCACCTGGTTGCAGCTTTAAGATACCAATTCTTTGTGACGTTTTTGGCTCACAGTCGGGGACAAAATTGTTGGCCCCCCTGAAATCTTTCCAGGAAATGAAGTATTGCTCACAGAAAAGTATTGCATTAACACATATTTTGCTATACACATGCTTATTCCCTTTTTGTGTATTGGAACAAATAAAAAAGGAGGGAAAAAAGCTAATTTGACATAGGCTAATGTAACACTAAACTCAAAATTATTGGCACCCTTAACTTAATATTTGGTTGCACACCCTTTGGAAAAAATAACTTAAATAAATAAATCGCTTCTTATAACCATCAATAAGCTTCTTACACTCTCACCCGGAGAGATTTGGGCCACTCTTCCTTTGCAAACTGCTCCAGGTCTCTCATATTGGAAGGATGAATCCTGACCCAATCACAAATATAACAGAAATTACAGCGTAATTTCAATAGGCAGCGCTTGTTAAAAAAAGGTAGAATGTTCAGCCAGGAATGAACTGCGTGCAGGAGATGATGCAAGAATTGGGAAGTTTGATTGATAAAGCGAGGAGAATCACCACCTTAAAACTATTGAAGATTGTGCAAATCCAAAGAAGTACAGGGAGACTGTCAAAGTTGTCAAGCGTACATGTGGGTGTGACAGTAAACCCCTCATGATTCCATCACGTGTAAACAAGCTTGGGAATTCTCTGGTTTAAGTAAACAAACTCTTAAAATCACAGGGCTTAATCTCAAATGACAAACAGCTTGTGAAGACTGCCAGTGAGTTTCAAGAAGTCCATGAGAATAAGTGGAACGAGATGATCTCAGCTACAGAGTTGAGGAACAGCAGTGAAGCAAAGTGGAATATGCCCACTATCATGCCCTTTATTGAAGATGTCCAAAAATGCATGTATATTTCGGTTAAGTTTCCATAGTTCTGGGCAGGGATCATTGAGCAGGGATTCTAGATCCTAGACACTCTGACTGGCTGCCACGGGGTGATCAAAGTGAGACAAACCATGTCCCGGGAGCAGAGCAATCTGGGGGAAAATGTATTGCAGATGTAGCCTCGGCCACATCTGAACCATAGCATCCAGTCCGAGAGGAGCTGGGTGCATGAGGGAAACCAGAGTGGACACTGAGACGCAAACAGATCCACTTGTGTCATATCACAGCGCTGAAGTGTCTGCAGACACTGTGACTCCCCCCCGTGAAGGCCTCTTGAATCCGATCTTCAACCAGATGGAACTGGATTTAATATTTTGACCTGAAATGTTATCAATATAATAATTATGCATACAAATCAACATATTTTTTTGTTGGTCAGAGGAGAACTGGTTCCCCGACTAAGTCTGGTTTCTCCCAAGGTTTTTTCTCTGGCTTAATTAGTTGGGGACCCTTAACACTTAATAATAACTGTAGACTGAATAAATGCTGATGTAGTTCAGAACGTGGACCATTGAACATTGAAGGTGGTAAAGCTAGACCGAACTGAATAACATGATATTGGTATGCCTTGCACCCAAAGTTAAACCTCAGGAACTTCTGTGTTGTTGAAGGACGGAGATATCTTGTCTTTGCTGACAGGACAGCTGGTCTCTGCTGACAGTGCCCTAAAGCTGCGTACCAGCAGGGAACACCTGAAGCGACTGTTCTAGCTATAGAAGGAAGTCTCTTGAGTCTTCATATCCAGTCTCCATGCTACAATGTCCAGTTCCCCAGAACTGGACAGCTGCAGCAAAGATGCCTCTGCAGAAGTAGAAGTAACCGCAGTGCATGCTTCCAGCTCCTGAAAGAGGATATCAGACTGGCCAGATGAGGGCAGAGATAAGGCCTGGCCTGGCCCGTCTCGAACCCCTCTGACAAGTCCATTTGCGATCCTGATAGCCTACTCAAAGACTCATACGGGAGCGGAGCATCAGTGATCACGGCGTCCTCGAGCACTGACTGTGTGTGCTCCTCACCCAATCTCTTTGCCTGAGAGAGGAACATATTCGATGGCCCCTTTCCCCCGCAGATTCTACTTCTTTCCAGTAATGCCGGGATCCCTGGCGGCAACCGAGAAGATTCGCATGGACGGCTGCGGTTGAGAGCACCACCCCATTTCTCTCTGAGGGGGAACTCAGGAAACGTCTCTTTATTTTTTTGCCTGAGACCACTGCGCCCTGAAGCACACGAGGTGAAGGGGTTGGCAGAACATCCCCTGAGAGGAGATGCCCCACTCCCTCCGGAGGGGATTTATTTATCTTTATTTGTGCGAGAACCTGGCATTAAAGTGTTTTGGGGAAGGGATATTGGAACGCCACCATCTCTTTGGTGGCTTCCAGAAACCATTCTCTTTTCTTTCCTTTTACTTATGTTAATGAAAAGACTCTTGGTGCTCTTTATGGTCTACTAATGAGGAAAGTGTACTGTATTATCTACTGTAAACTCGGTTGGAGGCCAGTTTCATCCACAATCTCGTTATCTTGACACAGAGATCGGGGGTAAAAACAAACGGTCTGATGGGAAGTGTTGCGCTCATGAGAGCAGAAATTCTTGAGTAATTTAATTTATGGGCTGAACATCTTGCTTCTCAGCTGGCAGCTATGTTTTAACTGGCAAACGCGAATCACAACTTCCACCAGCTCCTTCTAGACTGGAGAATGAAGTGGTGAATCTTCAGCCTTAGTGCCAGCAACATCCAGCTCCTCGGAGCTGCCTCCCCCTGGGCGGGAATATCCGATGAGCTTTCTTCTGAGCCAGGGAAAAAGCACTGGATCTGGCAGATGAGGGCAGAGATTAGGCAGAGCCTGTCTATAACCCCTCGCAACAGCGTGACCTGAGCCCCGTTTGTAATTTGACACCATACACAGCCAAATCTGCACCAAAATCTGATTCCCCGGACAAATCTTAATACGCGTTGCATTGAGGTGAAAAGCACTTCCTTGAGCATATTCGCCTAAAAAACAATGTTTTCACACAGCAAACGTACACAGAAGTTTTGTGTATGCTTAGATAAGCAGAAAATGAAATTATAATACATTTATAATGAATTCTAGTAGGCCTATGGGTTTACCAGGGGGAGTCAGATTTTCACAGCAGATAAGCGTACACAAAACTTCTGTGTACTTTCTGAGTGTTTGCTGTGTGAAAACATCGTTTTTTAGGCGAATATGCTTAAGGAAGTGCGTTTCACCTCAATGCAACGCGTATTAATGCGCGCATAGGAGAGTGAGATTTGTCCAGGGAGTCAGATTTCGGTACAACACCGGCTCCTTCAAGCGCTCTGCTCCAAAACAAACAACTCACAAGATTGTATCACTGCCCGTGATGTAATGAGGGCCAGGAGTGACACACAATCTGAACTGTTTGATCGCCATTATATATGACTGGAATTCTCTGTTCTTTTTAAACTTGCGAGGGATTGTGCAAATAACACCAGCAGACGCTTCACATATAGCCTTTACTGAAGACACATATCTTATTGATTTAGTTTTAAAACTATTTTTAAAAGCATCCTGACTTCTTTTTAGTTTTTTACACGTGCACAAAACTTTTCACAGTTTGGTATTTTTGCAGATCAGTTTTTTTATTTTGAAGAAGTTGCTGCAGTTCTTCTGAATTTAGTCTGTCTGTTTTTTCCCCATGTAATCCCAGATGGACTGGATGATGGAGAGATCAGATCTCCTCGTGGATCACCAGCTGTTGTCAGACTCCTTGTGCATAACTCTCACTGGATTATAACAATTAATGGCAAACGGCTGTTTGGAAACATAAACATAGAAATATATAAACATAGAAATATACATTTCTTACTGACAAACTGCAGCAAAAGATATAATTCACTGCCTTAAAACAAAAATACGTACATGTCTGTGAAAATGCTGAGTGAAAATACTAACATGTCTAAAACATTTGCACAGAAGCCTATATATATATATATATATATATATATATATATATATATATATATATATATATATATATATATATATATATATATATATGCATGCATGCATGTATGCATAGGCTTCTGACATGATTTAGCGTAACAGATTTAAATTTCTAATAAACAGCAAGAGCAATCTAAATATTACTAAAGATTATTGGCTATATTATGCGCTAATCATTCTTGAATGTAGCTGCACTTTTTCCACATAGACCAACTCGGGGAAGTTTAATATTGGTTTATTTAAAGCTTACAATATCCAAGGAGCAGAGACTCAGGGTCCATTACAACTCTGTGCATGAACCAACGCAGGTTTGTGAGACAAGCAGACTCGCGGAAAAGTGGGGCTTAGAGAGGCCGGCTCGTTGAACAGGTCGTTTTTGGCACTGATGCTGTAACGAAGTTTATGATAAAATGTAAGTTTTTTTTTAATTTTTTACCTTGGATGCATAGGAACTTCTTTTATTTTACTACTAGTGGAAATAAAGATTCCTCTAACACCATTACTAAGGAAGAGATTTAATAGGTTGATTTTTAAGAAGTGATCTAAATTCAAAATACTGTACATTATTCACTCATCTAAACTTGACAATGTAGAGTAATGATGATGTGTTGAGAACTGATTAGAACATAGGTGTCAAACTCAAGGCCCGCGGGCCACATCCGGCCCGGCGTGTAATTATGTCCGGCCCGCGAGAGCATTTTATTAATGGCCCGCGAGATGTCCCGCGCTCCAGCTGACTCGCCGAACACTTCCTGTATTAAACAGGAAGTGGCTAATGATGCTTCGCGCTCGCGCTAGTACCGCGCGATTGTTAGTGTCAATTATCCATAACTGTTCAGGCTCGGTATACAGTGCTTGTGCGCGAAATTCAGGCGTTGATCATAGGATGAGAAGAGCCCGCCCTCATGGCAGAACGTCTTCTTGCATGATTGACAGGTCAGACAGCCTATCAGCGCCAGCTGTCAGAGTGATCGTACAAGCGCCAGAAAGAAAATACAGCGCAAAAAAAAAAAAAAAAAACATTACGTCCTTAGGGACGTAACAAATATATTGAAATATTATTAAGTGTAAAAAAAAATTGTGATATAGTTTGCAAAACCTGATATAACCCATGGGTAATATGCGGGAAAATACGGTATATGTTTACTGACATACTGCCGGTATACCCTTGTGTCTCATTTGCGGAGCTAATGTGGCAGTAATTAAATAATTTAATAAGACGGCACTATGAGACAAATGACATAAGAGCAAATTCAACTGAATGATTTGATTTGTTATTGCTGAAGAGCAAAAATTGTATTTAGATTTCCAGGTTTTGTTTTGCAGCATGTCCATATTTTGAATTTGTATAATTTTGACAGGATATATTTTTATGGAGAGCAAAATCTTTTATATATAAATCTTTTTAAGTTTTATATAAAATGACATAAGAGTAAAGAAATTTGAATGTTTGTTCTTTTAACTTTTACTTACTTTTACTTTACTTGTTTACTTTATTTCTAACTTGTATAATTTAGACAGGATATATTTTAATTTTTTTAAAGTATTTTTTAAATATTTTTATATTTTTAAGTTATTTAAGGTATAAGTTGATTTATTCCAGAATAATATTTGTCTGTTTTTATTCACATCTAATTAAAAAAAAAGGTAAGTTTTAAAAGTTTAGTTTTAGTGTTTTCAATAAATGTTTATCCTGTTCGGCCCGTGACCTAAAGTTTTTTGGGATTTTGGCCCCCTGTGCAATTGAGTTTGACACCCCTGGATTAGAATGTTAATGTGTTTCTTGAATGCAGTGCAAGTCGCTTTGGATAAAAGCATCTGATAAATGCATGAATGTGACTGTAAAACAGAACAAGTAGGTGCTTCCAGCCCTTTCCATGTAAGGAGAGAGTAGGAGTGGGAGTAGAGTATCAAATATCATTCGTATCACTCATGTGCAAAGTGAACAAAAACAGGTTGAGGACAAGGGTGTGTTACATTTAAATTTAATGATTAAAAATATATGCCTAAATAGTTGTAATGTACTGGAAACAACAGTTGCATATAAAATGATGCCCCCCCCCCCCCAAAAAAACAAAAACCTACTACATTATATAATTCTGTCATCTCCCAAAATAGTAAACCATTCAGCAGCAATGCTGGTCTTCAAGTTCCACTATTGCAAACTACACTGTAAATAAGGCACAAGAAATCCCTCGCCTGTGTCTCAGCATTATATACACACACTCTGAGATACAAGTGTTACAACTAGTGTAGTCGTTACCAGTGGATTTATGAGAAAACAACACGGAAAGCATTTCTGAGCACCTAAATCAAGAATTAAATCTGTGGGGGTCCTCCAGCCTGACACGGTTACATTCATACTCAGCCATAATTTAAAAACCAAAACAAAAGTGGGACAGAGAAATATCCAGACATTGAGATGCTTCAGAGAACAAGTTTGCACTGGTGACCTGTGAGGATTTCAGAAATGAACAAGAATCACAGGATGTCATCTTCTTATCATTACAGAACTGTTTTCAGGGAGTTAAAGTCTCTTCATGCTTACAACCCATACCACGCGTTTGATTAAAACTTCTATTCATATTTTAAAATCGTGATTCTACCGTCTTTTAATATACTTTTTACATCACTCACTTTAGAATGAGGGAAAGTGTGTCTGTTTTGCTATCAAACACATTTAAACTCTTCCTTATAAAACCACACCGTCAGGAATGTGCGCGAGCAGAGGGGACGTTTAACTCCACACGTCCTGTGAATAGCGTCCTTTAGTCATCAGTTTCTTGACGTAATCCACTGCCTGCGCGCGGCTCATGTCGCCCAGCTCCTCTGCGATCTCGTAGAAGGCGTTCAGCACGTCCCGCGCCATGTTTCGGGCGTCTCTGCGGGAGGAAGATCACGCGCAGCATTAGAGCAGTTTCAGCCATGCCTCTGTCTCAGCGCTTTCTCACTAGTTCTGAAATGTACGCACCCGCAGATGTAGATGTGGGCATTGTCTGTGTGGATTAGCTTCCAGACCGTCTGCTTGTTGTTCTTCAGGAGATGTTGTACATACACCTGGAGGAAGTAATGCAGAGGATGTTCAATCCATGTGATTCATTTAGAAATTCATTAA
This sequence comes from Rhodeus uyekii, assembly GCA_037043235.1. Lineage (NCBI taxonomy): Eukaryota > Metazoa > Chordata > Actinopteri > Cypriniformes > Acheilognathidae > Rhodeus > Rhodeus uyekii. The sequence goes on along the minus strand of JAWRVZ010000339.1, from coordinate 41,949 downwards.
TGCCATGACTTTTAGTCTTTGACTAAATATAAAATGGGCACAGAGAGGAAGTGTGGGTTATCTTTTTATTTCAGCTGTCAATTACAAAAAATATATCATTTTTTAGGGAAACGTATTTGATTGTGGGTCAAAATAATTAACATGTGAATTAAACTGGAGAAATCAGCCATGTGATCAGCTAATCAATGATATAATAACATATATGATAGAATTATTATTATAACAATCATTATTATCATTATTATTTTATTTTAAATTTATGGTAATAGCTTTTTCTAACTATTGAGCTTTTATTTTGGCAGAAAAACGTAGAGAGACCTCCTCCTCGAGTCAAAAAAAAAAAATCGACTCTCATGACAAATATTGAGAAAAAAGGCAAGCGACTCAAACCCTCGCAGAGCCGAGAAGCTGAAATCACAGAGCTGTTACAGTACGACGAAACATTAAGATTTATATAATTACAGCCGTTGCAGTGATCGCACGAAACCATGTCGTAGACTCACACCATGTGCTGTCAAAATCATTAAAAAACTTTTAGGTACAGTTTTTTGAATGTTGGCTAATAATATTGAAAAAAATGTTTTTGAGTTTATTTAGTAACCGCTTAAGGCTATTTGGCCATTTCAATCATCATACTGTAATCACAACCCTGCCAAAACCCTTTTTCTTCTTCTTCTGTTTATTGTAGTTAGGGTGAAACAATAGCTGAATCTGCAAACAATGCCGGAAGCTCCCACCCGGAGGTGTGTGTGTGTGTGTGTGTGTGTGTGTGTGTGACTGTACCTTCTGTTCCTGGTCTCTGGAAAACGCTACGTTGAGGGCCGTCAGAACGCCAGCCTTTTCAAACTCCTCCAGCTCCTTTTGGTACAGAAAGTCCTCGTTCTTATGACGGCAGCCAAAGTACAAGACTGTCTCTCCAACGTCCTTGCCTACAAACGGAGAATCAAGATATTAATAGGAAAAGTAGAGATGAGCACATCACCTCAGATCCTGACACCTGCGGGATCCCAATCAGTGTTACGCAATCAGATTCTTATCATCATTATTATTTAGAGAAACTAGTAATGTAACATTACTTTTAAATTTGCATTCAAATTACTTTTAAATCAGCAGGAGTTTCTTTTAATAATGAGTAAGTGAAATGATTATTGTAGTTCTAAACTGCATTTACACTTGCACAAAAACACATTCAGTATTCCTCAAAATAAATAGAAACAGTGAAATGCAACACCAGAATACTATGGAAACCTGTAAATTATATGTTAGCACAAATGTACTTTACGTATTAAATCTCACATTATTAATCAATGTCTTTGCTGCTGATTTGAGATAAACGTCACATTAGTGTTTTTCTTCTCCTGCGGTCCAGCAGCGTTGAGGTTCGGTTTGAGCGGCGCCCTCTACTGTACACGCGCTAGTTTGCATTTTTGTGTTATTAATAAACAAACAAACAAGCTCAGATAAGAAAAAGAAATGCAAAGTAACTTAATGCATTACTTTACATAAAAGGTTACTTAGTAACACAATATTGTAATGCCTCCCACAAAAGTGGTCCCAATGGTTCACAACTATAAAAATACATTAAAAAAGATACTACGTCCCTACAAAACAAGCCGTTATATTTATGCTTTTAACATACACAAATAAATATATTAAATACAATATAGAAATTGTATGTTATATTAATATATAAACGTGCCACCTCACTGCTTCACTTCTCGTATTAGTTGACTAAAATAAAAGGTCATACGAGGGATTAAATTGAGCTTGTGGCTCCCGTTTTTTCCGTGACGTTGCATGTTTTGCAATAAGAAGAGAAAGACTTCAGTTCGGCTCTTACACGCAGTTCTGAGTTTTCAATGCGCACACATCTGAAGTGTCTTTTTTCGTGCTTTATTGCACTTAAATGGTCAAACACACACAAAGTCATGGCAAAATGCCCGTCTTGGCGAACACGTCTATTATGAACGCAAACAGCTGGAATTCGTTCGTTAGGTAAACTGGAACAACAGCTGCCATCGTCATTACTCTTAAAGAAGTAAAAACGAACACTAGAAGACACATTCGTGCAGCGTATAAAACTTTGAAAGACAAATATGCAAAACGGAAAAATACAGAAACAATATGCTTTACACTATAGTAAATCTTCAATATATATCCATATAAGCTGGCATATAATGTATAAGCTCCGCATATAAGTAAATCGATTTGCATTTGTTAAATGGCATGCGTTCAGTTGCTGCATTGATTTTGAGCACATTTATGAGAAGGCTCAGCCTCCCTTGCCTCTTGTGATGGTAATAAACACTTAACATCTGCTCTCGATGGCATGTACAACTCTTACCTTGCTCTTTGAGCCAGCCACGCTCCTGAATAAAGCCAATGAAGGGTGCGATACCAGTGCCAGGCCCCACCATTAGAACTGGGTTTGTGGACTTGAAGGGCAGGCGGAACTGAGATTTGCGGATGTACATGGGCACTGTGGCCTTGTGCCCGTTGTCGGTAGGCATTTTGTTCTTCAGCCAGTTAGTGGCGACTCCTTTATTGACACGGCCAGTCTTAGTCTCATACTCCACCACTACAGCACAGATGTGGATGCTGTTGGGATGAACCTGTCATATGCAGGAACATACAAACTGAATGAGTTCATTTTTATTATTGAATAAGTGCCCCTATTATACTATTTTAAAGGTTTCTAATTTTCTTTTGGAGGTCAGCTAAAATAGATATACATGCATCCAATTAAAACTTTACATAACACACATGCACATCACCTAATTTCTCAACGAGTCTGAAAATGGTTTGTTTACAGCTCCAGTTTCTCTAAACCCTGCCTTTCCGAGAGTCTGCTCTGCTCTGATTGGTTAGATCTGCATCTAATCTTTCTGTTGTTTCAAATGTTTTAAAACCTAATTTTTCAGTTTTTATTTAATTTTATGCCTTAAAACCATCATCTGTGAGCAAAGAAATTAATATGAAAAAAATGTCTTTAAAAAAAAAAAAATCAAATGTTTCGATTTGCACTCTTTGTGTGCTGGAATCTCTCATCAAGTGAAAATAACCCACCAGTTAAATATTATCATTTATAGAAATATTAATGCAAACACAAATACAAAAAGTTACACACTCTGTATTTACCGTTAAGTAAAAACCACTGACCTTGGAAGATGACGAGATGGAGTAGTAGCGGGCCTGCAGTCGCGGCAGAAGCTCACACAGGTGATCAATGGGTGGCCGAAGGGATGGCAAATCCTCAAGAATAGCCAAAATATTCCTACACGAGTCCAGCACCCAGCTCTGGTACAGCGCCTGCAACGGCACAACCACACGGTCACAAACACTGAACACAACTACAATCTAGCCCACGCCGACCCTGCATTTACCTCGAACAACACACAGAACACGTCTTCAGTGCGCAAATAACCTCATTTGGTAAGAGAGCAGTTCATCACTTAATGAATCATCTGTTAATCTTCAACATGTTAGCCATGTATATATATATATATACACATTAATACGGTGCTGGTAAATGTTCTAATTGTTCGGTGTCGGTACAATCGCTGCCTGTTTCCTAGAGTGCAGTGGACTTACATTTATGCATTTGGCAGACGCTTTTATCCAAAGCGACTTGCATTGCATTCAAGAAACACATTAACATTTTTTTAATCAGTTCTTGCTTTCCCTGGGAATCGAACCCATGACCTTGGTGTTGCAAGGAAAGGACTTGCTCCAAACAACTGGACATTAAATGTAATTTCCCACAAAAACCCCTAGGTTTGTCCACAACACTAAAGCTTTAAATCGTCTGTTGAGGCAAAGTCACGTTGTTTTGTTGCGCAATGAGGGATTTATTCTGTAATCGTGTTTCCTTCGTAGTTTATGGATGTCTTCTTATAAGGAGAGAAAACGATCCGTCTCATCAAGTAGATATGCCCCTTTTTAGAATTTATGTGCATTTTATCATTTCCATTCAACTATTTTTATACAATATCCAATTTTTTTGCATAAAACCGGTGGATGGAAACAGCTACTGGAAACACTACAGCTCTTCCAGTGTAATTTAAACACAATACGCTCCGTAACGACTGAGTGCAATTAAAGCAGTGAAATCCCTGGAGCATTTATTTAATACTAATGTTTCCTACTGAATCCAATACCTAGTTATGCATCTTTCTTTAAAAATGGTTGCTATCTAATTAAATTCAGTTAATTGCATCAGTTTCCACAGCAGACATTCATCTTCTGCATAATTTGCTTTCAATTAGCTAGAATTTTAAAATTTTAAAAACTATATACAATGAATTCATATTAGTAGCATATTGTCGGAGAAGCAGTTCCATTATTTACATCATCTTGCTCTAGTTTCACTCCATTTCAGCGTATTATTGATTGTGTTGAGGAGTAAAAGCAGTTTCCCACAAGCCTAAGCGCTGGAAAGTGTTTATCTATCCGACTGACTTTGGCAAGAGAGTTGAATTGTAAGCCGTTTTATTTTTAAAGGGATTTGCCTTTGATTCGCTGATGGTGTGAGTTTGGGTCTAGCGACAGCGGTGCTTACTTTGCCCTCGGGTGAGGAGGAGGCCATTTTCCGCATGTTCTCCTGCTCTGTGGGGTCAGTGGCGTACTGTGCCAGCTCATAAAGCACGTTTGTGCGTGGCGTATTGGTGATGTCCAGATAGTGAGTCAGGGCGGTGCGATATGTGGTGGGGCAAGGGAACGGATGCTTCTTATTGGATTCCTCTGAAAGTAAATACACACACACACACACACACACACAAACACACACATATATATTTCAGCTACACAGCATTGATGTTGACAACTGGACAGACATGAACAAACTGTTCAAGCTGCAGCTTTTAAGGTTAATGGCATACCGTCAAGGTTGTTGAGAGAGATAACGGTGTCAAGGTCCACACCAAGGATCTCCCCAATCCTGGTCACTATGGCGGTGTCGTTGATGGGATACACTGCAACATGGTCTCCTGACTCGTATCTACAGAAACATGTCATAATGAACTGAAACAGAAAAAGGCTCCATTTGAAAACCAAACCAAATAATCACTGGTATTCGGCACATCAGCTGGTTACTCTCACACACACTGATTAACAGGCAAACGGACATGCTGTACTCTCTCTTCAAAGAAACGACACAAACAACAAATATTTGCTAATGGTGAATATACTTTATTTATAACGCATTTGATTACTTTATTTATTATATGCATCATTATATAATTATGTATTTGTTAAATCACCAAGTCAATGTCTCAAAAGTATTTAACGTCAGCTTCCCGCTTACCTATTCGTAGTTACACATTTAAAGCGTCATGAAACCACACATCATTTTAAATATTAAGCCACAAATTATTTGGACTATTAAGGGGAAAGTGATTTTATTTAGATTTTCTGAAGTTGAAGCAACATCACAGAATGAGATGTTAGTGTAAGACTAGAAAACAGTGTTTTATTTATTACTTGTGTGAACTCATAATAAAAAAACAGTTTATTTTATATCACAGGAATCCTTATATACTATAATTTTGTGTGTGTGTGTGTCTTAATTAAAAACACGTTTTTCCATTGTTATTAGCACTAATAAGGGAGTTTTATAGAGGGCCGGAACAGATAATTTTTTTCTGTTATTTCTTATGGGAAAAAGTTACAAGCTCGTCCTGGAACAGATTATGCTCGTATCTCAAGGTATTACTGTATGTATGTGTGTGTGTGTGTGTGTGTGTATGTACATACACTTACACTGTATATGTATATATATATATATATATATATATATATACACACATACACACACACACACACACACACACACACATACTATAGAATGTAGAAGAGTTAATTATTAATATTAAAAGTGTAACTCATGTAAGAGGTCATGAAAACTATGTAAATTTCAGAACTAAAGATTTTCTAACTAGTCTAAAAACAGATTTTATTGAGACCCGAGCTACCAAAACAACTCGTTTTGTACTTCTTCCTCTTTATTACATATTAGATATGAATCCATCAGCTCAGCTCAGGACTGCCTGCACAGACACAGATCAATGCCTAATTCTTCTGAATATTTAAAGGTCCAGCTCTGTTCCCGCTGCTTTAGATCAGGCCACAAAGCTCCTTCTAAACACAGAAGATCTCACACTGCAAGAGCACAGAAGTACCTGATCTTCGACCCCGTGATGTCCAGCTCCAGGTGCATCAGATGTCTCTCGCCGCCCTGATTCAGCTTGCGGTTCACAGTGACTGGGGCCAAGAAAGGGTTCTTCGAATCGAAAGGCCTGTGAGAACACACACGAATAACACAGTTCACCAGCAACACGTCACAGGTTCAGAAATTAACCAGGGCTCAGAGCAAAAACACAAATTAGCCTGAAATTAAGTAGCAAAAATGTCACTTTTTGTGCATAAATTTCAAAAACTTTCATACATTCTATTGTATTTAACATATTATGATCAAAGTATTTGATATGGAGTTATGCAGACACTATAGCGGCAATTACACATCTATATTCACTCAGATGTAAGTTACTGAATTTGACATTTAGCAGCCATAAATAAAGATAGCTAATTTATTTTATGGATTTATTCTTATTCTTAATTCTTATTTTTAGTGGTTTTGATTGGAAAGTAAACATGTCCTCATAAAAAACATGAGACATCCCCATGAAATCCATTCCAAGTACAAATATTGTCCTTTAATAAACATTTTTTTTTTACAAACTGTATTACAGTCTATTTAAGCAAATAAAGTCATTTTTTAATCATAAGGAATCTTAAACCAATATTATGGCAGTATTGGATTGGATTCAGCACAGCAGGAGTGTTTATTCTGTGGGAGAGACCTACGACAAAGTTTCTGTCCGACGAACGGACGGACGGGAAAACAGCAAGAGAAGAAAGTGCTTTACTCACGGCTTCTGGTTCTCAAAGCTCTTGATCCGTCCCAGCTCTCCACTGTAGATCTTATTCATGTTCAGATCGGTGTGCACCTTCAGCTCATACTGACGGATGCTGAGAGACACAGAGAGAGAGAGAGACAGCGTATATAAATGAATAACCCTTTGTTAATGAAGCACTGTTTTCTAGTCTGAAAAGGCATTTGAGTGCCGTTAATAAGCAGAGGAGAGCATGTTGAGCACTGGTCACTGTGACCCACTAACAAAGGAGGAAAGAGGAACAAAAGCCACTGAAGAGGTGGAAAGGTCTCAGACCTGGATTCTTCCCCAGTTGCTTCAACTCCAAAGTGTTCACACACAGCCGGCCAGAACTGCTCTCTCCACGACACAAAGTCCTCCTCGAGACTGAGAGGGAATCAACGAGAATCATTATGCTGTGTTACGAACATCTCTCTACATCACCTCTGCTCTGGTTTGCTTCAGGACTGATCAAGAACTTTTGTTTGTCATGTGACAGTGAACAACAGTGTATATATTTATGCTCATTCAGTGTTTTTAAACCTTTTTTGAGCCATGGTACATTTTGTCATTGAAAACAAGAAAGAAATGAAAAATCACAAGGCACAACATGAACCGAAAATTTTACAAAAGGAAACTTTGTAGCCTATATTAACAATATACAGTCATTCTTATTAAGTGTCTTGAATGGGAATCAAATAAACACAAGAAACAAGTCTTTTATGATTATTTCGATTTCAAAAAATGTTTTTTAGACCAATTTTCCACGGCACACTAGTGAAAAACACTGGTCTAATTCACTTATAATTGTGTGGATGACAGAGTGGAGCAGGTTTGATGTCAGACCCCAGAAGACTCATTTCCTATAGGGTTTATAATGGATTTTAAATTCAGAGTAATACGGGTAATTTGCCTGATTTACTTTGCAGAACAAATTGCACCGGACAGCTATAAGGTTTGCAACATTAACAGCTGAACACATAAAATAGTTCTTAACCTCAATAATAACTTATCTGAAATGAGATGAAATGGAAAATCTCATCTAGTCTAGTTCGGTCTCTGATTATCTCTTGAATTTCGATGGTTTATGCTCTTGCCTGTCCATAAATCAGTGCAAGAAAAATCACACGTTACAGATCATGTGGCTTGTTGCCACGTGTAAAGTTGTCAGGTGGTGTCTTCTTTCAGCTTGCATAATTTAGTTCATGAATAGAACAGAAACAGGAAGTTCAGGATAGAAACAGGAAGCTCTCCTCCCCTTTAAAAAAGAAAAAGTTAAGCCTTTGTTTTTGGCCACCCTAAAACGAGCCACTCAAAAGGGTGTAGTTATGCTCATATACAGGTTCATGAACGCACTATTTCAGTAACCCGTCTGCTCTGATTGGCCGGCCTGCTGCAGTCTGATGTGATTAGCATTTAGAGCGGCTTCCTGAGCGTCTGTAAACACCGCTGTAACTTCATTAACTACAGCCTCAGTCTTACAGTCTGATAATGACAAGAACAAGCTGATCAATCGGATTAACCGTGACAGGCACGACTTGTGCATTAGTAATTCTTTATTTAATTCCTCTCTTACATTTTCTCTTACATTATGATGTTGGAACTGTGAGGCTTCAGAAAGCGGTCGTTTTCTGAAAACAGTGAGAACACAACAAAAGGTTGAGGAAGAGCGTTACAAATTCATTTCAACCAGTGTTTTTCCAAATTCATGCATCTTAGGAAGACTGAAAAAAACCTTGAGTTTATATTCAGCGTCTCTTGGGCATTGTGACGTCACACGACTCACTCACTCAAGCCCCGCCCCTTTATTCTGCGCATGAATTATGATAATGAGGAATATTGTGAGTGATTGTTTCCAGAGGAAACTCAAGTTTAGAAACACTGACTCTGATGTGGAGAACAACTGCAGCTTTGCAGAGCTTTGTCATGCTCAAACAGCAACAGCACACACTGAAGAAAAGAAACTTAATAGGATTGAAGAAAAATCAACTCCCAAAAATGATATTTTCATAAATCATATTATTAACAGTATTATTTATAACTCAACAAGGAATGTCTTGTTTGGCATACAATGTAGAGAGAAGAGATGAAAGACATTTTCTTTTACTCTAAAGAAATAAAACATTTTTATTTTAAAATACTCAGGTGTTTCTACGCTGTTTACTGTACTTTTGAAGTATTTTAAAATTCACTGTACTTTAAAACCTTTATGAATAATGCAAAATAAAGGCATTTATAATGTACTACTTTACAAAGCTTTATATTTTTTCATAACTGTTACCAAAGTTAAATATACTATTCACAGATTCCTTGTTGCATCTGAAATTGGTTGTTTGTGGATACTTTCTAAAGGTGTATTATAACTGTGATTACAACCATACATAATGAATGCTCATAAAGGCTTCAAGTGTTACTGAAATACTTCCTTAACCAAGATATTTTCACACTAATCCCTTTTGGAGTCTCAATAGTCTCTGACGTTGATCTTGGCCAGGCTCATTTTCGAGGTGCGCATTATAATCAGACAGAAGTGTTTAAACGTGTCACTCACTTCCCATCATCGTCTCCCATTCCCAGGTCAAAGATCCGCGTTGCTCCCAGCTCAGCCAGTCTCTTGTCCACATACTTTCCCGTGGCGTTATAGTGCTCATATGTCTTATTTCCCAGTGCAAACACCTTAAAAAATGATTTTTACAAACAGACGAACATTAACAGTTCAATGCTGTACATTCATGACTCTATTTACAGCTGGTATTAAGATCACAGGCGGCCAGATGTGGTCCAAAACCTCTTGAATTGAAATAGTTAGAAACGCATTTCATTTGTAGTATAAGACACTCACTCAAAATACCCATCAGATGTTTCCCTTTGAAATAAGATCAAAACTTCAACACAGGAGACATAGCATCTTCAGTGCTGTGAAAAAGTGTTTGCTCCTTTTCCCTTGTTTATCGCACTTAAATGTTTCAGATCAAACTAATTTAAATATTAGGCAGTTTTTAATCAAAGGTTGTTATCATTAAGGGAAAACAAAATCTCTGAAGAATGCCATGAAGAATTAGAGCAACCGAAAAATAGCAGTAATATGGGTTTAAAATATGAAGGAAAATACATGAAAGACGTTTCGTTTTGGGTGAACTCTCCCTTCAAATCCACTTATGCTCAAGTTGCTCAGTCATACTTGTAGTTTGTACTTCTGCCAAATCTGTGAGATCATATCGTTGCTCTGTGTTTTTGTTTTAAACTATGACTATGAGTCACGGGTCACTGCAGTTTCTGTCACTGAGTCACTGAACTTTGCACAGTTTCCGTGAGACTTGGGATTATAGAAGTATGACACAGCATTTGCCCAGGATCACTTCTGATCTGCTGTATGAGTCACGGGTTTTGTTTGTTCAAATAAGCATGTGTTGGATTGCACCTATAGCATGGGAAACGCCTTGTTTTGAGTCTGAAATGCTTGTGTATTTGACAACGGTTTAAACTAAAAAGCTCTGAGCCCACAGCTGAGTGTTTTTTTACTCAACTCACTGTATATTTCACTCCACTGAGGTCAGCATCGCCCTCCTGTAACCAGTCATAGAAGTCTTGAGCATTATCAGTGGGGTCGCCCTCTCCATATGTGGCCATGCAGAAGATCGCTAAAGAGTTATCGATCTCAGCCAGACGAGAGAGCTCTCCCTGGAAAAAAGTGCACGTAAACAAACACAAATGGGAAAAGGAAGCTTGTTGCAGATACAATGTTTGTGCTGAATAAATCTAGCACTGACAGAGACAATCACATGCATTACCATTTCATATTCCTCGGGGTCCGCTGCCATCCCCTTCATGCCATAGCGATGAGCATCCTTTGCAAGTCTATTGGAGAACTCTTCAGCTGTGCCCGTCTGAGAGCCGTAAAACACGACAATGTTCCTGCCCTAGAAGGAGATATTAAAAGCCATTATGGCTAAACCAAGAGAATCACCAAACGAAGCATTATGTTCTTGTAACATAATTTGCACTTCATTCATATTTTTACATCCTACAAAGTCAGCATGTTTTGAAAAACGAAACCTAGAGGGCGCTTGGCAGAGAGCCAATGATCCATTACATCCCTTCATCGGTGCCTGCTAGCTTTCTTCCCTCCCCATTAGGTGCAAGCTTTTTCTTCCATATTGTCATGTTTTTTGCAATTGGACACTTCAATACTAACCGAGAGGTTCCATATCTGTCAGTCACTTTTAAAATCGTGCCGAGACTGATAATTAGGGGTTGCTATGGAAAGCTATCAATTAATCAATCGATATTGAAGTAGACCAGAGGTTTTCAAAGTCTGAGACAGTGGGCCTCCCTTTTGACACAACCCACCCAATGCCGCCACCCGCCCCCCCACAAATGCGCATATTGTTGACGGGGGGGGTGGATGCGATGCACGATTGTTGGGGGGGGGGTTGATGCGATGCACGATTGTAGAGGGGGGGGTGTGGACGCGATGCACGATTGTTGGGGGGGGGGGGGGGTTGATGCGATGCACGATTGTAGAGGGGGGGGGGGGTGGACGCGATGCACGATTGTTGGGGGGGGGTTGATGCGATGCACGATTGTTGGGGGGGGGTGGACGCGATGCACGATTGTTGGGGGGGGTGGATGCGATGCACGATTGTTGGGGGGGGGTGGATGCGATGCACGATTGTTGGGGGGGGGGGTTGATGCGATGCACGATTGTAGAGGGGGGGGGGTGGACGCGATGCACGATTGTAGAGGGGGGGGTGGACGCGATGCGCGATTGTTGGGGGGGTGGATGCGATGCACGATTGTAGAGGGGGGGGGGTGGACGCGATGCGCGATTGTTGGGGGGGTGGATGCGATGCACGATTGTTGACGGAGTGGGGGGGGTGGGAGGGGTGGACACGGTGCGCAATTGTTGAACGACAAACGCCTACTCTCCACCAAAGCTTCAAAGCCGCTTGCAGCCGCGACAGAATTACATCACAGGGAAATGTAAAACGAAGGAGGTTTAATACAAGTTTGGCGAGTTATTATTAGACTATCATTTTTTACAACCCTCCGCGCCTCCCCTGGCATGCTCTGCCGCCCCCCAGGGGAGGCGCGCCCCACACTTTGAAAACCCCGGAAGTAGACAATACTAGAACCCCTGGTTCCTAAATCAGATGAAAAACTTAATTGTTGTATAGGCCATTGTCAATAATACAAAATAACACCATTCAATTAACATTTTTGAATAATTTGACTAGCTTAAAGGGGTCATGATCATTTTAACATATTAAACGCTACAGGAGAAGACGCGGTTAAAAGTCTTACCGTTTTCTTCATTTTGTCAATAAAACTGGTGTCCCTTGTTGTTGGAGACCTACGAAATACAGAAAACAGATTGCAAATTAGTACATTATATGTATAGAAATATTGGAAAAAATATACATAAATAAAAGTAAAGATTCAAATATTGTTTGTTTCAAACACTCCTGAAACATTCTTAAACAATGTCTGAGACCACATTGACCTGGGATTTATTGCCATTTAAACCTGAGATTTAAGAAATATTTGGGGAAATTCAGGTATTGAGTTCAAGTTCAAGTTCAGTTTATTTGTATAGCAGCACATTTAAAAGCAGCCAAAGTGCTTTACACTACAAGTTAAATAGTTAAAAGAAAACAAGACATTATAAAATATTAAAAGCCAATGAAAAGAGATGTGTTTTGAATCTGAATGCGGAGAGAGTAGAAGCAGCCCTTATGGCAGAATGCAGGACCAGCCACAGAAAACGCTCCATCCCCACGGCTCTTCAGCCGGTTTCAGTATAGAAACTATAATCAGATGTTTTCTCTGTCTCTTGTTGTTGATGAATGTCATTATGGAGACGGCAGCAGGATTATTAGGCTGCTGTCACTTTAAGAGCTGCATAGACTTATCAACTGCTTATGTTCACTTAAGACAAAACTGTTAATGAAGATATTCTGACATATTTTTGAGTGTATATGTGCGTTGTCCAAAAACGACGAGGAAGAGAAGTATGAGAGGTGGCTTTCTGTGAGCGCGTTTTGGATATGTGTGTCGTGTTACAATGCACAAAAGGATCAAACTTTTTATTTAACAACAAGTCCGATTCCTGACCTTAAGAATTGTAATAGAGTTTTGATTCCCAACCCACTTTTGATCACTTTCTATCACTTGTATTTACACTTACGCTCCCTGACACTGAGATTCAGTTTTCAAGAACCTTGTCTTCATCTTTCCATCAACACACACACACACACACACAAAAACAACTGTTCAAAGGTTCAAGAGAGTGCAGTGAATGGAGAAAGCGTGAGAGACTTTTCAATGTGTAAAAACTCTGGGCTCATGGCCAACTATTGCACAAGCATGAGAATAGTGCGATTTAATGAGTGAAAACTGCTGCTGAACTCAGTTTTAACTCCAGTGTTTTAAAGATATACTACAGTCCATTCAACAAAAGACAATCATCAGTACTTTTGACTTCAAGACAAATATGATATGGTATAAATCAGTCTCTATGGAGCAATGATGTTATGTTATAAAATCAAAGCTTGAATAAGAAGTCCTTGCTGTTTTATAATAAAAAACGTTCTTTTGACAAAGCTTTTCAATTCAAGGCATAGAAAATGCAATCCTTACGCACTCTGGGCCAAGACTGAAATATTCTGCTCTGAAGGGTAAGATGTGTAAAAGACAAAAAGCTCTGAAAAGTTTTGAATATTCATCTCTCTGCTCTGGACGTCATGTTGTCCGAACATGTTCATGAGTCCCATCACAGCAAACACTCACCTGTCTATTGCGAGCAGTCGGTCCTCCGGTAAGGAAAACACACACCCCATGCTGACAAGAAGCACGTCCAAGAAAGATGACGGCAGGACAAGCTCGGTCAACGGACCATTAGCTGTAGTGCACACTGGAAAAACAAGGCACCGCCACGGCTATGAAAGAACATCTGTTGTACATGCTGGCTTCTGCTCACGCCGACAGAGAGAATCAAAGGTTCACGCCAGCTGATAAACAGAGTAAGAACTGCCTAATGTGGAGCTGAAGGAGAGCTTGAACGTGACTGTGTGTGAAGGAGTTGATTCCAGAGTCAAGCGGCATTCCTGACAGAGTCAGAGCTTGAGAGAGGCTTTTGCGCCGTCCTTCCTCCATCAGGAAGGTCTGCGGATGGAGACGGATACTGAGACTGTGAATCAGCATCACGGTTCAGAGCTCAGGCTGTGTTCACTAACGTCTCAGACACGTGCATCAGCAACATCTGCACAGCACAACGCGGGACTCTTTGATGAAATCCCATGCATGCAGACGTGCCAAATCTCATGCAAACAAAGAGAGAACTCGAGAACGGTCCGTTGGCTTCTTATTGCTCTCACGATCAGCAAACGCCAGGAGAATCCTGTAGCCGTAGCAACAGTTTTGAAAATGAGTCGATGGGTTTGAAGGCAGCGAATGACCGCGACTGCGCCCCTCCCTCCGGAGAGCAGGGTCGCCATGGCAACCACATCTATCATAATAGGATCCTCCTGTGACAGGCCAGGCACCGAGAGCAGCGAGACAAATTGGAAATGGTTTCCACATAAATGGGGAGAGAGAAAAAAAGTAGGGTGAACATAATGGAGGGCTTGTGTTCTGCTTCAACTTTCCACCTTTGGAAAGCTCAGAGACAGACCGGCCTTGCCAAATACAACCTCCACTGACATATGTATATCTTTTCAGAGTCTCACAGCATTAAGTACTATAACAGAGAGAGAGGGAGAACATACTTCACCATTCCTTACAGCCCCGATTACAATGACAACAAATCTTTAAGTTGAATGGGTTGTTTCATAGCAAACTACGACTTCCCCAGATCTTTTGAATTAATGTGTGATGAATCGTTGTACAATATTCATGGCAGCGATGCCACATACATACAATTACATGCTCTTTTTTTCCATAATGAAACTGCTGTTTTCTTCTTTTTCTTGCAGCACTGCAGCACTTCACAAAAAGGTATACATTTTATTTTTTGTGGAAGAAAAAACTGAATTTGTCTCTAACTAATTCTGGGACTCGATTTTAATTGATTCTTGGGCAAAAAGCCTCATTTAATTGAACTCCAGCACAACTTAGACATCGGTTGTTCACACAGAATGCTCTTACATTACTGTTTTTAAATGCTATAGACTTATTTTAACTTGACACAGAGGTTTGAAAACTGTAGTAACTTGAATGATTAGTTAAATTATATCCTTTATCTGACTGACTGACTTATTTATTGTTTATTATTACAAAGGACACTGTAATTTCAATTGTGATCAACACTAATGGTAAATGTAAAACATATAATTTTAAAAGATTTAAATTATATGTTCATGAACAATAAAATATATTTTCATAATTTTTTACAATTCAGCTTTATTGTCAGTAGGCCTGGACAGTACAACGAGATATATCGTTACCATGCTTAAAATGTCTATAGGTTGGTATAAAAATCAAGTGATGAAATGCATGAATGAGATATAAAGAGCAAGAGTTATAAGTGCAATGAATCCGGAAAAGAAACTCAGTGGCGCTGATGGTTATTAAGCACAATAACCAGTGAATCAGAGATTCAAGAATTCAGTGCTCTTTCATGTCTTATTGCTCTTGAATCCAATTATGTCAATTACGTAAAGCCAGTTATGTTGCAAGTGAGAGTAAACAGTGTAAACCGGATGTGTATCAGTATAACGGATCTATGCGTTTGTCTTAAAGTGACAGCAGCCTATTATTTCCACATGATTTACTGAGGTTTGCGCTAGTTTACTGGTATTTCGCCATTATTTTAATGCCCCTAAAAAAGCATGTCTTAACCAATTTAGCAGTTGCCATGCTGTAATAGGAGGAACTGCAGAGAACAGAGAGCATGTGGTAGAAGAGAGCACATCTTCTCCACTCGCTCGTTTATTTGAAATGCCAGAGAAAGATGTTATCCGAACGTATGATTTGCCAAACCACATTATTTTTAATTTGCTGCACCTGTGTTGTTAGATTACCCACAGCTGATTTGTGACCCTGCATTAATCTGCGCTGCTCCTGCTAGATTGTGTTGGTTATTATGGAAATGAGCTGCTGTCAGTAGATCAGCCCATCTGCACTTTTATGGGATTATGGTCTCATACTCATTTGCCCTGTTTAGTAAATCTGGTCCATGTTCTTGCAACGTCTCTCTTTCTCTCTCTCTCTCTCTCTCACACACACACACACACACACACACAAACTCTCTTTCTCTTTCTCTCTCTCTCTCTCTCTCTCTCTCTCTCTCTCTCTCTCTCTCTCTCTCTCACACACACACACACACAACTTTTAGTAACATTAATTAGTTGAAATTGTGAAACCTTTATCTTTTGCCACTAATTAAAAGATAAAATCTGTCAAGCTGTTGTTATGTAACATTAGGGGCAGGACTCATGATAGCTGATATCTGGAAGACAATAACAAACCATTATCAGCTTGATTTATGAGGTCATTCATTACACATTTTCACATGGATATCTGCTGTGCATTAGGGACAAAGGCAAACTCATTTATATTTAGATTCATTATGCCAGTAAAGTTATAAGTAATCATTCAACAGATTTGTTTTATCCAAATGTTAAAACATACACATACAAGTATATGACTGGCGTCACACACTTGCCAACATTAGTATCGCACACTAGTATCGCACATTATGACTGAGGATCACACACTAAACAAGACGTTCAAGTTGGTCTGAACACAACTAACTCATGTAGAAACAACACATGCTTTGCTGCTAGAAGATGCATGACAAATTAAAGCAATAAGTAGCTCAAAAATAGCAACAACAAACAAAACTTCCTCCAAATCCTATATCAAAGACAGTCTCATAGCACAGGATTGCTGTATTCATGCGTGAATAATAATGTAATACTGTTGTGAAGTATTGTGTTTTGATGTAATGTGATGAGTAAAACAGATGGATGAAGTTTGCTACTCCTGTCTTGTATTGTTTCTTAGTAACTGCTGACAGATAACGAAGTGGCAGCGAAGATCAGGCTTTTTTCTCCACATTGGTCACAAAGTGTTTTCCTGTCTTGCTATGTCGTTCAGCACATGACTGCGCATTGTTTTAATGAACTGTGGGTTATTCGAGCCACAGGGAATGCTTGGCCGGACAAAAGACAGAGAGCTGTACTGCCTTGGCATAGACGGACAACAGATGTTACTCAATGGCCAACACAGAGAGAACATATCAGGAAGCAGAGGATGCATTGAAACCTACTTCGTACCAAAAGCTAACATAGTAGCTGTTTGCTATGCCTTCCGTAAATGCTGTCAAGTGCCTCACAAGACATGAGCTTAATCCATGAACACCTTAATCCATGAACACTTTTACTAGATCATTAGGGAGCCTGGCATTAGCGTTCACTGTTACGCTGATGATACTCAGCTCTATATTTCTTCTCATCCTGATGAAACGAACAAATTCACTAAATTAACAGAATGCATAACTGATATAAAAAATTGGATGACTAATAACTTTCTACTGCTTAATTCTGAAAAAACAGAGATTCTAATTATTAGACCAAAAAGTTCAGCGCGTAATAATCTAGACTACTGCCTAACACTCGATGGCTGCTCTGTCAAGTCTTCGTCATCAGTTAGAAACCTGGGTGTGCTCTTTGATACCAATCTTTCATTTGAAAGCCATGTTTCTAGCATCTGTAAAACGGCATTCTTCCATCTTAAAAATATATCTAAATTGTGACATATGCTCTCTAAGACAAATGCGGAAAAGTTAGTTCATGCGTTCATGAGTTCAAGGCTAGATTATTGTAATGCTTTACTAGGTGGTTGCCCTGCACGCTTAATAAACAAATTCCAGCTGGTCCAAAATGTAGCAGCTCAAGTTCTTACTAGAACCAGGAAGTATGAGCATATTAGCCCAGTTCTGTCAAACCTGCACTGGCTTCCTATTAAACACCGAATACATTTTAAAATCTTGCTAATTACTTACAAAGCATTAAATGGTTTAGCTCCACAGTACTTGAGCGATCTCTTAACACATTATAGTCCTTCACTATTGATATTAGTCTCTGCTTATCCCGAGGTTATCATGGTCAGCCAGATCCAGATCAGATGAAGGACCTGGACACGAGCACAGCACTGCCCTGAAGTGTCTGTGACTGGACTGTAGATCGTGACTCTACTAAACCCTCCCCTGTGAAGATCATAAAACCAATCTCCAACCAGACCAAACTGGACTTAATATTTTGACCTGAATTGTTGTCAATAATATAATCATGCAATAATATAATCTTGTTTATCTGTTGGCCAGAGGAGAACTGGTCCCCCGACTGAGCCTAATTTCACCCAAGGTTTTTTCTCCATTCTATTCTTCATTCGTTACGTCTCCTGCTGGAGTTTTGGCTCCTTGTCACTGTCGCCTATGGCTTGATTAGTTGGGGACACTTAACACTTAAAATTCATCAATTTTATTGATTCGCCTGCTCTTTAAATTTAAATTTATTCTGTATTCTGCATTTAAAGAGTCTTGTAAATGTTTTTTTTTTTAACTTTGACCTATTTTTGATTTGTTGGATTGTTTGTGTTTTAATTCTTTATTTGTCTAAAACTATGTGTGCTGCCGTTTTTGACCAGGTCTCCCTGGAAGAAGAGATTATTATATCTTCTCATATATGGGATTTTTTTCCTGGATAAATAAATAAAAATAAATACATTTTATAGCTGCTGTTCAGCCAAAACTAACTTTGTTGCATTATTTTCCTGTTTTTTCTGTAAAGCTGCATTAAAAATCTCAATTGTGAAAAGCACTACATAAAGGTGACTTGACTAAAAACTGATCTTACACACAGAGCTTTTCTGATAGCAAGCCAGATTAAATCTGCTGCCAATCAGGTTAAATCCATTTCAAATTCTTGCCAAGTTGCCTCACCTGTTCTGCTCAGGCGGGGGAGAGGAAGTCATGCTTCGCTGTGGACCGGAGGCACACTTAGCTAATGCTGCAAGCTGATTGGCTGCAACTACAAAACGCAGTAAGTGTAAAGTGACTGGACATTAAACTCCAAACTGTGCTGATCAGCGCAATCAAATATGCATGAGACACGTGACATTGAATTCCCAGGAATGACTGAACAATATTCAGCTTGGACTGCCAGCATTACAAACACAGTGACTATCTCACTTGTGACTGGGTCTTTAATATCTGTCCTGCCCTACAGCGCTTATGAATCATTTCAGAAACATTGTGCTGTTGCAACTCTCAGCCAGGCTTATGACATTTTCAAAAGCCCATATTGCAGTGGTTGGATGTTTGTCAGCAAACATTTCCCTACACAATGACTCAGATCCTGCTACGTTCTTAACTGGGACACCACTCATCGAGACACAACTGTACGAGAACCTGACTGAGCTCAGAGTTTGAGTTCGTTGAATGTTCAGAGAGTTCATAAAGCTCAGGGAAATTGTAAGAAGAGAGAAACCAGATATACTGTAGAGCACTTTCACATCAATACGCTGATAAATAACTCTGACAAGCCTCTATCCCACCGGCAGGTCTCTGAAAACTAAATGTGGCCTAGGGCCATTTTCCTGGTTGCATTTGCACCGCCAGTAGGAAATGTGAAGTGAGGAAAGGCACTCTTGTTGTTGAGACTTGTGTTATTTTGACGGTGCTGAGAACGCCAGATCCTGAGCACTCAGCACCTCCATCCTCCATCTCCATTAGTTTACAGTCAGTTATTTACATAAGGTATTAGATAGAAATGTTATAAGACGAAAAGGCAGGGCTTAAAACTAACTTTTTGCCACGCCTGCCAAAAGAGAAACATACAGACATATACATACAGACTTTTATACATTTGTATTTCTGCAAAGCATTCCCAATGTCCGAATAAAAGTTTTGCAAGGTTTGATTGGCTGATTTGACACTTTTATTATATGAATTATTAGGCTATTATTTAGTGAAACATTTAATTACTGAACCATTTTTAACTTAAGGAACATTATGCTTCTATCCACGTGTGTCTCTTAAGGCAGGTGACGTATGAGAGAGAGATAAATGGGCGCAAAAACGGTTCTACAGTTTGTTATCTCTATTTAAAGCTCAGGGATGAGTATAATGTCTGGCATTGAGTAAGACCTTTGCCAATGACAAGACTCAAGGCTAAGCAAGCAATAGATGTTCCCTGCAACTCCTGTGTCAGCAGTGTGACGTACGGCCAATCAAAACACAAATGTTTTCAGGAGGACAGTAGTGTTTTAGCAGGAAGACTACAATGATCGTGGAAATGCAGCTGTCAGCAGAGAAATATTCCTTCTGTCTGAGTTATGCCTCAAATGTTAAGGATAAAAAAATAAAAATTGTATAAAAAAAAAACATTTAAATAAATAAATATTCAAAGAAAGTTTTTTTTTTTGCATTACTGACATAACTTTTAATGTCCACCAAAGAGTGTTTTCCTGAGGCTAGCATATTTTTTATATTATATATAAAATATATTTTTCCAATTGTTATCAATATGAATGCTTTTTGAAACACCAGCAGCATGACTAGGTGCTGATTGTCTATTTCACTACGCACTCAGCATTTTCACCGAGTTGAACTTTGGGTAAAACGCAGTACTACGAGTATTCTGATACATATGCAAAGCCGTCAAGCAATTTTTTGCTTTGAGATACGAGTACAGATTTCAGATATGAGCAGCTGAGATGCGGACACTAGAGGTTTGAGCACTCGGAGCCCCTCAATCCTTCACTTCACGTGTTCATTGACTTCCATAAGCATCTCCCGCGAGTCTTCCTGTGGTGTGTGTTATACTCATTTATGGGGTAATTGCATATGATCTCCACTAGAGGCAGCTTGGTTTTACAGCGGCAGTTACCGGGGGCAACGAGTGATTCACGAGTATTAAGCTGGGAGCAGCACGAGTTATGAGTGTTCAATAATCTAATCTAATCCTTATATACTATAATTTTCTGTGTGTGTCTGTAGCAATTAAAAACATGTTTTTAATATAATAATCATGCACCGTTTGGCTGTTGGCCAGAGGAGAACTGGTCCCCCGACTGAGCCTGGTTTCTCCCAAGGTTTTTTCTCCATTCTATTCTTCATTCATTCCGTCACCTGCTGGAGTTTTGGTTCCTTGCCGCTGTCGCCTATGGCTTGCTCAGTTGGGGAAACTTAACACTTAAAATTCATCAATTGTATTGTTTCGCCTGCTCTTTTGGGGCTTCTGTTCAGCCAAACAAACTTTGTTTATATTGTTTTTCCTGTAAAGCTGCTTTGAAACAATCTACATTGTAAAAAGCGCTATATAAATAAAGGTGACTTGACTTGACTTGACTGACCGAGTGGTCTGTGGTCCTTGTCATGTTGAAAATGCCCAACAACGCAGGGAATCCAGAGAAATCTCAGTCTGTGTAGGGCGAACTTTAGAAAACGGTTTTCCCTTAACAGTACATGTTTCAGCTTGTTTTGGGGAAAAACAGATCAAGATCTCAGTCCCAAAGATGAAAGGGAACATCCAGACTTTCATCAGCGACAGGTGAAAAAACAGGCATCTGTCATGGCATGGGGGTGAATCACTGCAAACCGCATGGGTGGGACTCGCCTTTGACTGATGTAGAGGCGTATTTTGTGATTGATTGCATGCATACATACATATACACACACAGTGGAACCCGGTTATGTCGACGACCTTGGGGGTTGCAAAAAAGCGTCGTGATAACTGATGATCGAGAAAACCAACACCCAATATGACGATCGGCATGCTATAAAAATGTACATACACTGTATATGTTTGCTAACAACAAAAGGCATATGTGCACCAACGGCTACATTATGTTTATGTTGGGAATATTCCTTTAAGACGGTGTATGTAGCTGTGTGTGTGCTGTTCTGGTGTGAGCGCGCGCTGGGAGGAGAGTGTGTTTGAGTGAGGAGAGAGATGGCCGCTCTACCGCTGACTGTTTATAGCATAATCTACTGTTTCTATTTTCCCTCTTTTATTTGTGATGTTTGTCAGAGTGTTTTCTTTTTCCTGGTTTGTACTTGCGCTCTTTACATGTTTGAGAAGAGTGTGAAACCCATCTATAAACCTCGTCACCTGGGCAGTCGTCAACCACTCTGACAGCCAGTGCAAGATTTACCAGTATACGATAAAAACCACCTTCGATTCTCGATACACACCTTTAATTATATTCTACAACTTTGCAAACACAATTTCGCTCACAGCATAAACACAGTCACAACACACAAACACATTCGCTCATAACACAGTTATTTTGCTCGTACAGTTCTGAGAAGTATTAAACACAAGCTTAATATGGTTTAGTGGCTGCACGGCACGCACTGGGCCGCAAGAGTGCAGTGTTGCCAACTATTTAATGAGTGATTTAATTTTTTTTTTAGACAAAGTTCAAGTTCAGTTTATTTGTATTGCACATTTAAAAACAGCCACGAGGCAGACCAAAGTGCTTCACATTACAAGTTAAATAGTTAAGATAGTTAAAAGAAAACAGACAAAAACGAAACAAGACATTATGAAATATTAAAAGCCAATGAAAAGAGATGTGTTTTGAGGCTGGATGTGAATGCGGAGAGAGTAGAAGCAGCCCTAATGTTGTTGGGAAGGTTGTTCCATAAGGCAGGACCAGCCACAAAAAACGCTCTATCCCCACGGCCGGGTTCTAGGGATTTCCAGCAGGTTTTGAACTCCAGACCTTAGGATATGTGATGGATTATAATGCCGGAGAACATTGGTCAAATAGCTTGGTGCTTGATTATCTAAAGATTTGTAGACTAAGAGTAAGATTTTTAATTCAATTCTGTACTTAACTGGTGGCCAATGTAATTCCTTCAAAGGGGGGGGGGGGTGACGTGTGTGTATTTTTTACAACCTTTCAGAAACCGTGCTGCCGCATTTTTAACTACTTGTAAACGCATAATTTGAGACTTCGCTATACCGTAAGTAGATGGAGTTGCAATAATCCAGCCTAGACGTAATAAGAGCATGGATTGCACCTTCCAAAGACCTCTCTGGTAAAAAAGGTTTAATTTTTGCAAGTAAGCGAAGCTGGAAGAAGCTTGAGCTAATCACGGAGCTAATGTGTTTATTAAAAGTGAGAGAATTGTCAAACTCCACACCCAAGTTCCTCACAGCGGGAGAGATAAAAGGCTGAAGAAGTAGAGGGGCCAAAGACAATAACCTCAGTTTTATCCGCATTCAAAGACAGAACATTTTTTGAGAGCCAACATTTTACTTCCTCTAAACATGTAAATAGTGACTTAAGAGCAGTTTGATCATTCCCTGCCACAGGAAAATAGATTTGTGCGTCATCAGCATAAGAATGGAACAATACTCCATGTTTCCTAAAAATATCACCCAGGGGGAGCATATATAGTGAAAAAAGAGCTGGTGATAACACAGAGCCTTGTGGCACTCCACAGGTCAGGTTTTCTGAAGGAGAGGTGATGTTTCCTAACCTAACTTTGAACTTTCTATTTGTTAAAAAAGACTTGAACCATTTTAAAACCATTCCTCCTAGGCTCACACAAGATATTAATCTGGAGATTAAAATAATGTGATCAATGGTATCGAAGGCAGAGGATAGGTCTAACATTACTAAAACTACTGAACTACCTGCATCTGTAGAAATTAAAATTTCAATGTCAATTTTATTTATATAGCACCATTTCCACAACTCATGGTTGACCAATGTGCTTTACATAAGACACACAACACAGCTAAAGATAAAAGTAAAAATAAAAAAGTACAACAAACCATTTAAAATAAGTTAAAAGAAATAAAAACTATAAATAAAGTCATGGTAAAATGGTAAAATATAATTAAGAACTTTCAATAAGGCAGTTTCAGTACTGTGTCGAGCCTTAAAACCCAGATTGAAATTCTTCAAAAATCATATTATCCATTAGGAAAGCTTGAAGTTGTATAAGAACTATCCTTTCTAGTACTTTTGAAATAAAAGGTAAGGTGGAAATCGGGCAAAAATTTGTAAGAATAGTAGTGTCGAGTGAGGGTTTCTTTAGCACAGGTCTAACAGGCCATTTTCAGGCTGTCTGGAACAGACCCAGTTTGAAGGCTTTTATTTAAAAATGACACCAACCCTGGACTGACAGAGTCCACTATTTGTTTAAAGTATCTTGGATGAATTACATCATTAGGACACACAGAGGGTTGAAGATTGGCAATTACTTCCTTGATTTGTTGTAATGAGACACTATCAAAGTTGAGCCAAGATGCTGATGTGTTAACATGTTTAAACATGTCAACATCTACCACCTTTGACTGGCCCTTTAAGAGTATGATTTTATCACGGAAAAAATGCAAAAAAGCCTCACATAGTGCAGCAGAAGGGTCTGAAATGTGGTTTACAGGGGGGTGTAGCACTGAATTTATAACAGAAAACAATATTTTCAGAGTATGATGGTGTTTGGTGATCATGTCTGAAAAATATTTTGCCTTAGCTTTCTTGACAGCTTGCTGATACAAAGACAAAGCATTTTGTAAGATTTCATAAGAGATTTGCAATTTGTCATTTTTTCATTTTCTTTCCGCTCTCCTGCATGCTTGTCTCAAAGTGCGAATATTTTGGTTCATCCAAGGACCCAATTTATTTTTTGGTTTATACACCCTAAAAGGTGCAGTTCTGTTTAAAATATCCAGCCAAGCCATACTTAAGACATTAAAATGTTGATCTGCATCTAAGTCAGGTAGTTCAGACTCATGAGACATGGAAGTACAGACCTCATTAAATAGTCTGATAAAATCTTCGCAGAATTGAGACGAGTAAAAACGTACGTGCTTTGTGTCAGGAACTGATTTTTGAAAAAAAAAAAGTTGCGGTAGAGACAGATGAAACAGAAAATTATCAGAAATAAGAGATTCAACGACACAGATATCAGTGATAGACAACCCATACGACAGTACTAAATCCAGTATATGACCATGGATGTGTGTTGGACGCTTAGACCACTGAAGCAAGTTAAAAGAGTCAATAATGTCAAGTCAAGTCACCTTTATTTATATAGCGCTTTTTACAATGTAGATTGTTTCAAAGCAGCTTTACAGGAAAACAATATAAACAAAGTTTGTTTGGCTGAACAGCAGCCCCAAAAGAGCAGGTGAATCAATACAATTGATGAATTTTAAGTGTTAAGTTTCCCCAACTGAGCAAGCCATAGGCGACAGCGGCAAGGAACCAAAACTCCGGCAGGTGACGTAACGAATGAAGAATAGAATGGAGAAAAAACCTTGGGAGAAACCAGGCTCAGTCGGGGGACCAGTTCTCCTCTGGCCAACAGCCAAACAGTGCATGATTATTATACAACAATTCAAGTCCAATATGAAGTCCAATTTGGTCCGGTTAGAGATGGGTTCATGATCGTCACAGGGGAGGGTCTAGTACAGGGGTGGGCAAACTACGGCCCGCGGGGGATATCCGGCCCGCTGAACTTGCCGAACCTGTATTAAACCTCCTTAATTTTACATTTCCCTGTAATGTCACTCTGTCGCGGCTGCAAGCGGCAGTGGCGCTGAAGCTGTGCTGGAGAGTAGGCGTGTGTCGCAAACCCCTCTACACCCCCCTTTATGGCGCAAAACTGATGTTTGCGCACGCGTAAATTACATCCGCGAGCGGAAAACAGAGCTACACGTAAATACGGGTACCCGCGAGCTCATTTTAATCACTCGCGTGCGTGACATCTAATCTACGCGCGCGCGAACATTCACCCCCTCTAGACTGCTGCTTCTTATCGCGCGAGCACTTTTATTTTTGTCAGTCGTGGGACGGGGCTTGCTCTTGTAATAGTAACATCAAACGTCATTGGTTAGTTCCCTTTTTTCCAGAGGTCAGTTGTGATTGGACGCCTGTGATTGTCAATCCAGAGCTGAGGCAAATATACGATTCAGTCACATTGCATATTATGGTTTTTCGGTCGATTAAATTGTATTAATATTGTTTTGTTGTAGTTTCACGTGTCCCAGTCGAGTGATTTAAGACCAAAGTATACTTTATTCAGGTTTTCTAGGATTTCTTATAAGTAAATGCACAAGTACGACCATCACCCCGGCCCCTCTGTCAATTTTAAGAAACCAATGTGGCCCACGAGTCAAATAGTTTGCCCACCCCTGGTCTAGTAGAATCACGATCTCCACAGACACTTCAGGGCAGTGCTGTGCTCGTGTCCAGGTCCTTCATCGGATCTGGATACGGCCCGAATCCAGCTCACCACAATAACCTCGGAATAAACAGAGAATGTCCAAGAACTCTTTTGATAGTGGTTTCGAGAGACAGCACACATGAATGTTAAAATCTCCTAACAACAGTATATGATAAAATTTAGTAATAAGATCTCCTACAAACTCTGAAAATTCATTCAAAAAGTCTTTTGTTGAGTGTGGTGGCCGATAGATTGTTCCTATGGCAACCGGTCCAGACCAGTCAAGTTGTAAAAATTGGACTTCAAAACTGTTGAACACGGTGGTCGGTAATAGTCGACACCGAGGTCTAATAGTCTTCCTCAAAATGACGCTAGCCTCTGCCAGAAGGTCGAGGGCAGTTGTAAAAAGAGTAGTCAGCTGGGACCAGCTCGGTAAAAGGGCTTAAGTCTCCTACCTTAGTCCACGCTTCAGTGATGAACAAGAAATCCAGCTTATGAATGGAGATGAAGTCATTGAGTATAAAAGTTGTTGACAATGCGTTGATCATAGCCATTTTTGGAGGAGATGCGGTTTCGATGATGTTTGCGTAAGACCGGTGTTTTACTCAATGGGCGAAGGTTGACAGATGAGACGCCTCCTTGACGGTCAGGTCTTAGACTGATCCGTGGAGAAGAGTGTTGTCGAGGCCAGATCGGAGGATCAGGTAGACCAGGGTCAACCGGACGAAGCCAGCACGATGAACTGTCCGGCACCGCGACAGCTGTCAGCCCGCAGGTAAGCCTTTAGCCTGACAATTACCCCTGCCACGTCGCATTAGGCGCTTCCTCTGTGTGAGATCACGGGCCACCGGCATAGGAATTCTGGAATGTCGGACGTTAGGTTCTCGCATGGTTTCCAAGCGTGACATCCTAGTTCCATATCATGTTGCTTCAAGAATGATTTTTTTATATCCAATAGTGTCTGGCGATCATAGATCATGTTGCATAGAATTGCAACATACGAATGTATATAAAAACTGTAAAATACTGAACATATGGGAGAACAGCAGACTGCCAGCCATACATACAGGCGCCATCTTCCATCTATCCCTCAAAGAACATTTAACATCCCGTGCTGCCATGCCGGGATCAGCCAGCGGCGGCTTCCCGCACATGCACAATTCATTTGCACGTGGAGGAGTGAACATCTCTGCTCCGCCTGCATCTGGGAGGGGCTGCTGTGTGAGGACTGAGACTGTGAGTGCTTTGGGATGGGGATGTGGCAGCACTCGCTGCTCGTTGAGAAGAGTAAAAACAATATGTGCTTTCACTTCAGAGAGTCTCCAATAACTCCAGATAAAGTCGCTAGATTTGTTGCTAGTCGCTTTTTTGAAAATTGCTAAAGTGGTCTGAATACTCGCTAAATTTAGCGACAAAGGCGCCAAATTGGACTTCAAATTGGACTTGAATTGTTGTCAATATAATAATCATGCACTGTTTGGCTGTTGGCCAGAGGAGAACTGGTCCCCCGACTGAGCCTGGTTTCTCCCAAGGTTTTTTCTCCATTCTGTTCTTCATTCATTCAGTCACCTGCTGGAGTTTCGGTTCCTTGCCGCTGTCGCCTATGGCTTGCTCAGTTGGGGAAACTTAAAATTCATCAATTGTATTGATTCGCCTGATCTTTTAATGCTGCTGTTCAGCCAAACAAAGTTTGTTTATACACATATATACACACAATCACACACACACACCTAAAGGATTATTAGATTTTCACGCACAATCATTTCTAGGGTTTACAAAGAATGGTGTGAAAAGGGAAAAACATCCAGTATGCGGCAGTCCTGTGGGCGAAAATGTCTTGTTGATGCTAGAGCAGTGTTTTTCAATCTTTTTTTGACCCAAGGTAAATTTTTTCATAAAAAAAAAAAAAAAAAAAATTCACAAGGCACACCACCAACCGAAAATGTAAAAAAATACTGGTATAAAGGTATACAAATTTTTTTGGGGCGATACAGTAATACCTCGGTTTACGAGCAAATTAGTTTACGGGCAAATCGGTGTACGAGCGCGCGCGATTGGTCGACCTTTATCACCATCCCGGAAGCTCCCAAAAAAAGAACGTTTCAGTTGCCAACTTAGCGACTGAAACCGCGCTCCGCAAGCCCCGATAGGACGACCGCTCCGCTCCGCGCAAACCCTTTTATAAGTGATTTATGTGGAAGGTTTTTACCTCCTATTCTTAACATTAATTAATTGTGATCACTATTGTTCACGTAGTGAAATATACACGTACAGTACCTCTGAGCAGTAACTGTCATGGTTCATGAATTCATTGTCTCCTAGTTCTGCCTGAGTGTGTGTGTGTGTGTGTGGTCACTGAACACCTGATTCTCATATCATCTGCCTATCTCCCCGCTTTCGTTCACTCCCCGCTCCCGTGAGTTCGTTCGTTCGCGGCTCCCATGTTCCACGACTTTCACTCTGGATTATCACTTTGTTTGTTTTCTGCACTATTATAATAAATTCACTCATTTGAGCGAGAAAATATTTTTTCGACCAATTAGGTGAAATTCAATAATTTTCGACCTCTGACGACCTCTCGCAGCACACTAGTGTTCCATGGCACACAGGTTGAAAAACACTGTGCTAGAGGTCAGAGGAGAATGGGCCGACTGATTCAAGCTGATAGAAGAGCAACTTTGACTGAAATAACCACTCGTTACAACCGAGGTTTGCAGCAAAGAATTTCTGAAGCCACAACACGCACAACCGTGAGGCGGATGGGCTACAACAGCAGAAGACCCCACCGGGTACCACTCATCTCCACTACAAATAGGAAAAAGAGGTTACAATTGGCACCTGCTCAACAAAATTGGACAGTTGAAGACTGGAAAAATGTTGCCTGATCTGATGAGTCTCGATTTCTGTTGAGACATTCAGATGGTAGAGTCAAAATTTGGCATAAACAGAATGAGAACATGGATCCATCATGCCTTGTTACCACTGTGCAGGCTGGTGGTGGTGGTGTAATGGTGTGGGGGATTTCTTGGCACACTTTAGGCCCCTTAGTGCCAATTGTGCATCGTTTAAATGCCACAGCCTGCCTGAGCATTGTTTCTGACCATGTCCATCCCTTTATGACCACCATGTACCCATCCTCTGATGGCTACTTCCAGCAGGATAGTGCATGTCACAAAGCTCGAATCATTTCAAATTGGTTTCTTGAACATGACAATGAGTTCAAGGTACTAAAATGGCCCCACAGTCACCAGATCTCAATAGAGCATCTTTGAGATGTGGTGGAATGGGAGCTTCATGCCCTGGATGTGCATCCCACAAATCTCTATCAACTGCAAGACGCTCCTATCAATTTGGGCCAAAATTTCTAAAGAATGCTTTCAGCAGCTTGTTGAACCAATGCCACGTGGAATTAAGGCAGTTCTGAAGGCGAAAGAGGGTCAAACACAGAATTACTATGGTGTTCCTAATAATATATAATATATAGACGTATACCACAATCAAGATGATCTTTCCTGGGAAGCAAGACAATGCCAGGCCTCATTCAGCGTGTGCTACAACAGAGTGGCTTCTAGGCAGGAGAAGAGATGTGCATGAATGACGACCATGAGCTGTTGAACGTGTGCCTTACATCAGGGAAGATGGAGTAAAAATTCCACTTGTAAAACTGCAACAATCAGTATCTTCGATTCCCAATGATTAACAAGTGCAATTAAAAATAAAAGTTGATGTGACACAGTGGAAAAAACAGGCCTCTGTCCCAACTTTACTAAGTGTAGCCATCAAAATCTTAGTTAGTAGTGTAATACAAAACCTTATAGTAATCGGTGAAAACTTAGGAAATATGTTTTTTTTGTGGTAAATTTGACTTTTAAAATTCTGTCTTATTTGTACTTTTTTCAAAATGGGGCAAAATAAATAAATACACACATATACATAATATATATATATATATATATATATATATATATATATATATATATATATATATATATATATATATATATATATATATATATATATATATATATATATATATATATATATATATAAATACATTACAAACAATTAAAATAGAAAAATAATAATAAACTTTCTGTTTTGAGGTGAAATATGACCCAACAATTTCTGGTCAGTTTGATTCCTAAAGGTTACAGAATGAG
Source organism: Rhodeus uyekii (assembly GCA_037043235.1). NCBI lineage: Eukaryota > Metazoa > Chordata > Actinopteri > Cypriniformes > Acheilognathidae > Rhodeus > Rhodeus uyekii. The sequence continues at coordinate 11,668 of JAWRVZ010000339.1, read as the reverse complement.
CTGCATTTACAAACATATCCAATAAGTCATGGTTTTTCCAGTCTAATGTTCTCTACTGGGAGCAGAAAGCATACATGACTTATCCTGAGGATCACGTCAGGTACTTACGCAGCAGACTCTAGCTTCTTAAACTCCGGGATGGGTTCAGGTTTCTTGCGGAATATCAGCCAGTAGACGAGCAGGCCGGCGATGAGGGAGAAGAGGAAGAGGTCCAGGTTACTGAAGAAGGGCTCGTCCTCATCCATCAGCTGCGGCTGAGTGGAGGGATCGGGCTGCGTGTCTGCCATTGTCACCAGGAGCACAGCTGCATTCAGAGAACACAAACATCTGTTCATTACCACAGCAATGCTTATTAAACGTGCTTCTCCAGTATCAAAAGTGCGTCCATCATCGTATGACTATTGTAGCATAATGTTACAGCAGTGCTTTTCTTTACAGTAGTGTCGTGGAAATTTATTTATCTTATGGGATCCATAAATTCAGAGAGATCTTGAAAGGTATAAGTCGATTTATTCTTGCAAGAAGGCATTCTCACACAGAGCGTCTGTCCTGAGAAGGCAAAGAGCAGCGTTTCTCAGGCAGCTTGTATCTCTTTCACAAGTTACATTAGTTAGTTACACAAGTACCAAAACAGTCTAAGCTAGTGCGCACAGTTCTGTTCATTTCTCAGCTGCACGCACTAGATGTTTTCCTGTTGGCAGATACACACACATACACACGTATTTATTTTATTGAAACATTCATCAGAAACTCCGAACATATGATTCTCTGTTTCGGCCTAAACTTTAATTACTTTACTGAGAAAAGTTGTCAAGCAAGCTAGATAGGAATATGTATAGAGAAGATACAATTTTTTCCATCACACTAGTTAAGTACATTTTTCAAGTATCTGTACTTTACCAGAGTATTTTTATTTTGAGAATAGAATAAAATCATAATTTTTACTTGAACTGAAGAAATGGGCTTTCTTGTAGCTCAATCAGTAGAGCATTGGTGTTTACAACACCAAGGTCATGGGTTCGATCCCAGGAAAAGCAAGAACTGATTAAACTGTTAGAACTGATAAAGCGCCTGCCAAATGCATAAATTTAAAATCTGGTACTTTTACTCGAGTAAAAATGAGAAGGAGATGTTTTACTGGAGTAATGTTTTATAAACAGGGATTACTGTACTTTTACTCCCTTACTGTACTTATGTACTCAGTTTGTGAACTTTGTCCACCACCGCTCATTCACAATGTTCCTCCTTTTAAACTAGTACGTAATTTAATACTGGGATTTCCCCTCATAATCCGTATAACCTAAAGCCTATTACGCACAAATGAACTCTCTCTGGCTTAAAACCTTATTCATTCATTTAGCTATTCATCCAAAAAGAAATGCTCTAAGAAAGGGTTCTTACTGCTAAAGCATTCTACTCAAATGTTACTCAACTTCATGTCAAAACAAACCGATCCAAATGAGCCAAACTTCTTCATCATCATCCTCTCATAGTATGCAATAGTGAGGCAGGATATATACCATCCCATAAATGCTGGTTTTAATGACATTGCTATCGACCGATACAGTTCAGACCAACCTGTCAGATAGACCACATTAAATTATAATGATGACACGACAGTAAATGAATGTTGGGAATTCTTTGTCTTCCAGATTTTAGGAAAGTCACACCATGACAAGTCAAGTTCACTCGAGCATTCACAACCGTTTGAGGCATTGTAAGTTGTAGGATTATGTTTATTATTATGTTTATCTGATTATTCTCACATAAGATGTGTTTGCTTCATCGCACCTGTGATCGTCTTTAAATCAGCGCAGATCAAACAGCAATGCACAACATTAATGTCAGTCTCACTCTTTCTGTCTCTGAGTGTGTGTGTGTTTGTGTGTGTTTTTTATAATCTGCTCCAAACCTATTCAATCACACCTGAAGCTGCTAATCAAGCAAGATTTAGCCACTGACAACATAGTATTTACAGTTAGTTTGAAAATCAGGTAAATTAAAATATAAAAACAAAACATAAAATAAACACTGATGACACATTTGTTTTCTAAATGCTGTTTGTCAGAATCATCAGTGATTTCATGTGTGATTTCATTCAGACAGGATCAGTCCATCTGTGCTTTTACAGAAGATCATGTTCAACGTCTGTGAGCATCACAAATGATGCATCTTTTAAATACATTATTTATTGATATAATTCTAATTCATAAAAAAGTACATTTCACATGATTTCATAAATGTCTCTGTATGTAAATTTAGACATGATCAAAAAAAACTAGATTTTTTTTTTTGGTTTAAAATGTTGATTATTCTGACTCGTCTGTCTGTCTGTCTGTCTCTCTCACTCCCTCCCTACCCCCCCCCCCCCCCCCCCCTCTCTCTCTCTATGGTTTAGAGTTTAACTCTTTCATTGCTCTGTGTTTTGGCCTGCATGCCCAAGGCCTTGTCTTTCTTTAAGGCTGAATGCCATAAAGGCATAGAAACCAGTTCATATGTAGGGCACTGACAACATAGTTTCATATAATTAGTTTAATAATTAGGTTGATAAAAATCTAAAAAAAGACCAGAACTTTTTGAGCTGCAAACGATAACTTTACACTCATTTCAAAGTGACCTTGTACATCCTGTCAATGTAATGATCTGACGGATGTGCCTGTTGTGGCTTTGACATTCATTTTACATTTACCCAGTTTAAATGCACATTGCCAGTCGTGCACAGCTGCCCTGAAGCCTGCAGGTGGCGCCGCTTGGCCCATCATTGCTGCTTGCGGCTATATTAATTTAATCAATAATATAGCTTGATTAAAATAATTTCCTCATTGTCCAAGTATTATAGTCCAGTGACTTTATTAACGTTTTTTTCCCCTTTTTTCCTTTACAACAAGGTTTCATTTGTTAATGCGTTTACTAAAAGAGAGCAATAACCTTTGTTAATGTAAAACATTTGTGTTTGTGTTAGTTCACTTACAAATGTTGAGATTAACATTAACTAAGGTTGATCAATGCAGAAGTATTACTCATTCATTGCTGGTTCACGTTAACTAATGCAAACAAAATGGCAACTTGTAAAATGTTACTACTTGTTTATAATAAAGAAAGTTGGCCACAGGAGTGTAAAAGCGTTTGGGATGTGGCATTTAATGGTGAGCCTTTTGTTTCTGTAATCAGGCTCTCAAAGTATATCCAAATATGGATTTAGATTTATCGGCCAATACATCGAATATCGGCTTTCAAATAATGAAAATTTCCAAAATTTCTAAATCTGTGCATTTCTACTTACAAACATCCACATCACCACCACAGCAACTCCTATCGGAGCAGAGCAGACATGGTAAATACAGCTGTGCAGTCAACATGTCCATTTTAACATTTCTGCTATGAAAGCCCATTTCCGACACATAAGAACAAAAATCATGCTCTGGTGAGTAAATTATGACACGTTACAAAGTCACAATCATGACAAAAATACTTTTCTTCACTAAATTATGTCTTGGCATGTCATAATTTTGACTTTTTAAGTCACGATTATAACTTCCCAGAGTTTTTTTGTGTGTGGTGTAAATGGAATTTCATGGAGGATTATAAAGCTTTATCAAACACATAAACTCACGTGAAGTACTCGTTGCCTGTATTTAGCACTTATTTTTCTTACAAAATACACATAAAACTATTAAATTAATTAAATCTATGTTAAGAGATTCCTTGGACATGCCACTTCCAGCTCCAAAAACAGAGCGATTAATAAGAAAACAGGGGTTTTGGTGTTATCATTACTGGCCATAATTGATGCCCCCATTATGTAAATGAAAAAGATTTAATAAAATTGAGAACTGTGCATTTGATGAATCTGAAAAACTGCTTTGTCAGCATCAGACACTGAACATGAACTGGCTATATACACTGACATGTCTCAGCCGAACAAACAACTAACCAGGAGAGAAATGATCTCTAAAACATCTCTGCCATCTTCTGATCTACAAAACCACCATGCATGTTTGCATCTTCTACACACTGTATGTAAGTACATTCATAGTATTTCAAGTAAATCCGCAAGTTCATTCACAAACTATGTGAGACTGCAGTAAGAAGTTGACACAATGATTGTGAATCCATGATGAACTCTCACTGACTCTGACAGTCACTTCCTTATTTCCCAACAGAGCAGAAACCCCTGAATTCAACCGAGCAACACTCACAATTTCTTCAGGAAATATACATTCTAGTTGGTTTAGAAGAGAAGAAGAGAAGCACAACGACTCTGACTCACTCTCAAACTCTTTACGCGATGGTTTACATGTTGTTTGTATAAAGCTGAACACACCAGACTGAGAAGTAAAGACACAAGACTAGTCTTAAGCGTCATGTAAGCGCATGCACGAGTTCCTCCGCTACTCTGACACCGACTTTAAGCGGTGTTCTGAACGCGTGTGGGTTCGGGAGCTTCGGGAAAGCGCTTACCTGCTCTCTTCTGCACTGACTCGGGTTCAGGGAGATCTGGAGTGATGTCACTCCTGCTCGACTGCTCCACTGCGCTGGCGAGGGGGGCGCCGGGTACGCGTGCGCGTCAGTGCGCGCGCCTGGAGGAGTACCCGCGGTCACCTGTGCGCGCGGGGAGGGTGTGCGGGTTCCTCACCTGCGCTGCAGTGCGTCCCGGTCTCTCGCTGGGCTGCTGTCCCGCTCCGCAGGCTGTCCTGAGATCCCTCTCCACCCGAGGATGCAGTGGTCGCTTCCCACTGCGCTTTTGTAATGTTGCACATGCAACGTGAAATAATCCATCTCAAAGTGCAGCGGGTTAAGGGTGATGGTTATGCAATCAATAGGATGAGACATCATGTCTTCACTTCCCTGAATGCGCATTAAACTTGAGCTTACAAAAAAACACAACTCAGTGAAACAAAAACAAAAAACGTGCTTCTTATAAATAATCCAACCTGACTTGCCTTCCAATAGGGTGAGTGTTAAATCGAACACACTTAGACACTTATATTATGTTTTGTCATTAAATTAGAAAATTAATTAGTGTAATAGCAAAAGTGAAATCTGGAATGGACTTGCCCTTGTCATCCAAAAAAAGCTATCTTTTCATGCTAATTATTTACTTTTTTATTATTAAATCAATACTTTGTAATACTTTGATACTTAATAATTTGATTAGTCTAAATAACTTTCGATCATCTGGTCAATCTAACCCCTTTTCCCATACGTTTCTTTAATCTTTACATGATCCCTTAGGGATAGTTGCACTTAGTGTTGTAGTGTTTCAAATGTAATCAATGAATACAGTTATAATAATAAGACACTATATAGAGCTGTTATACCAATCAGATCACTAACAATAAACTCATCTTTGTTTCTTTAAAAATAACATTTTGAATATAGAAATATTCTGAAGAATAAAATGATAGGTGTACTTTTAAAAATAAAACTGAAATCAAAACATTTGACGAATGAACCACTTTATTTTATTCACACACATTTATTCAACTGATTTGTTCAGAGCAGCCGATTCATTTAGTAAAGAAACACTGCTGAAATAACAAAAACATATCTTCAATTGTTTCTCAAATGTAAGTCATTTAATATTAACTTCTTGTTTATTGAAAGTTTGTATAAATTTACATTTACAATCATGCTCCTATTGGTGAAAAACCGACTCTTGTGATATTACTTAATTATATCCATATCTTATAATATAAAAAAACAAGTACTTTTGCAATTATATCTTGAAGTTTGTGGTAATTTATATTAATGTTGAGGCCGTCCTGCGTTGATTTCGAACACGTCACAACATTAACAAAAGAAATCATGCTAGAAATCAATTAGTCACATGTTAAGCAGTGAGTTTTACACTGAATCACATTAATGTTGTTAATAAATAAATCAGACAATGCTCCTGTAATTTAGAGATGTCCTCACAGTCGTCCTCTCACTCTGAGGCCGAGACAAGGCCGAGGACAAATGCAGTCGAGACCAAGGCGAGTCCAAGACTGTTATAAAATGTCTCCAGCTCTACAACACTTCACCCACATTTTGTCAATCCAAACTCATAAAAAATATTTTTATATCTTTAAAAGTTTACGGTCCCTCCACTGAAAGGCCAGGTAACTACAAAGACCCCAAAAAGCTTATTAAATGAATCCACATGAATAAAGCGGTTTAATCCAAGAGATACAATCACTTTATATAAAAACATATTGAATTCAGACTTTTACTCACATATAGTCACACACACACATAGGCAACATACAGTGTAGAGAACATCCTGTATGATCAACATGCATGCTTGTGCGTGCGTCACACGACACTTCAGAACAGACCTCACTGTTCCTGTGCATATGGGCGAAGAGTTATAGTCTGTCCATCAGGTTGAAACATGAAGATAGAGCAACCAGTTGGGTTTAACTTGCTTATCAATGGCCGTCAAGCCACCTTTATTTATATAGTGCTTTTTACAATAGAGATTGTTTCAATGCAGCTTATAGAGATAACAGGAAAACAATGCATTACGGCTGTTCAGTGTTTATTCTGTTCCACTGTAAAGATCATGAATTATTAAATTAGTTCATTTCATCCATAAAGCAGTTCTGCTTGATATAAAACATTATGTCATTGTCCAGCTCAGTTCAGTTCTCAAACAAAAGTGTCAGAACAGTGAGATCAATAATATTGTTGAGTATTAAATAATCACAATGTTAACTCTTAAAGCTCTTTTCTGGATGCAGGTCCATCATCTGGACTGGATATGGACCAGATCGGCTGACTGCAGAAACCTTTGGATGAGACAGACAGACAGACGTATAGATTTTGAAAAATAATATATTTAAAACATTTTAGCATTAAGCTGCAATTTGTCACGTAATGCCTATGTGTTAGTGCCAGTTCATTTCATTCTGTTCTGTCTGCTTCCTTGTTCCCTGTGATTCCTGATCCAGCCCATTTTGTGCATTACCCTCTGTGCTTTCTTTCATGCAGAATCAACATGCGGACAAAGGCTTGTCTGCCTGGCGATGGTCCTTGTGATTCTGCGATTACATAAGGGTGCTTCAACAATGCGGCGGTCCTAAGCCCAGTGGTCTGAAGACCTGTCATGGCTCCTTGCTCCCTCATCCCAGACGGAGGCCACTCCTCAGCATGCTGTCCAAGACAAGGCACAAGTAGAATTTCCCTCTTCTTCGTCACGGCCATAGAAGCTCGAAGTTCATTCAACCAACTAAGGAACTGTTTAGCACCAATACTGGTTTCTGCTTCATGCAGCTCCCAATGCAGGAGCTCAATCACTCCAAAAAGTCAATCCAAAAAGATGAAAAAGACCAACAGTAGTCAAGCTTCAACATCCAGTAATCAGATAACATCTCCGAAGTTCAAATCCATTGCAATGTAAACACTTGGACTTAGTTCCAACGAGTGTTTTAGCATCACCAATCTTCCACCTGCGAGCAACCAGCCAACATCACTGACGATCCACCTGTACCATCATTGATCCTCACCCAGCACTCCTGAAATGCATCATCACTGCAGAATGATTCATTAAAACTGTTATTTGTAATATATATTACATAGTCATGTCACATTTGGGTTTGGGCTTTGTATCACGTTTAGGTGTTTATGTCACAATTTTGGTCCTGGTTTTGTCTGATCAATTCTAAAGTTATATTATCTTTTTTCTTTTCTGTATTAAACCTTAATAAATAAATAAAATAAATATATAGTAAAATAAATAAATAATAAAAATAAATATTTTTTGTATTCTCTTTTAATAAACTGCGTTTGCATCTGACAAATTTTGAATGGAGTTTTAGTACATTCAGTTATATAATCCTAATATAATGGCAGTATAGGATACTCTGTGTCCCCAGCGCTAAATCCCCCCAGGTCTGAATTATTCGCTCCCCCTGAAAACACCTTCCTGCGGGCGGCGCTGTGACTCTGTCTCCAGTCCTGCGGGCGGCGCTGCGACTCTGTCTCCAGTCCAGCAGGTGGTGCTGTGACTCTGTCTCCAGTCCTGCGGGCGGCGCTGTGACTCTGTTGCTGTGACTCTGTCTCCAGTCCAGCAGATGGTGCTGTGACTCTGTCTCCAGTCCTGTGGGTGGTGCTGTAACTCTGTTGCTGTGACTCTGTCTCCAGTCCTGCGGGTGGCGCTGTGACTCTGTCTCCAGTCCTGCGGGCGGCGCTGTGACTCTGTCTCCAGTCCTGCGGGTGGTGCTGTAACTCTGTTGCTGTGACTCTGTCTCCAGTCCTGCGGGTGGTGCTGTAACTCTGTTGCTGTGACTCTGTCTCCAGTCCTGCGGGCGGCGCTGTGACTCTGTCTCCAGTCCTGCGGGCGGCGCTGTGACTCTGTTGCTGTGACTCTGTCTCCAGTCCTGCGGGTGGTGCTGTAACTCTGTTGCTGTGACTCTGTCTCCAGTCCTGCGGGCGGTGCTGTGACTCTGTCTCCAGTCCTGCGGGCGGCGCTGTGACTCTGTCTCCAGTCCTGCGGGTGGCGCTGTGACTCTGTCTCCAGTCCTGCGGGTGGCGCTGTGACTCTGTCTCCAGTCCTGCGGGTGGCGCTGTGACTCTGTCGCTGTGACTCTGATTATGAGCGCGCGGGCACGAGGCAGAGCACTGGATCTGCGCACAGACAGAGAGAGGCAACATGTCAATATTTACACCTACCAACCAGATCAGACTAACAAATGTCGCCGTGGTGAGGATGAAGAAAGGAGGGAAACGGTTTGAGATAGCATGCTATAAAAACAAAGTGATGAGCTGGAGATCTGGAGCGTGAGTGTGTTATGAAGTGTTCATTGTATGTTTATTCTACTACTATAGCAGTGTTAAACTACTGATATATCACCAGTGCAAGGATCTGCATTGCGTACTTTGCTTGTTTTTGTATATTAGATAGAAATAGTTGCTTTTAAAGGGCGCTCACACTTTGACAAGAGACAGATGTGCACGCGCAGCGCGCTCATGTCTGATGACGCAGATGAGACTAATGATTACTAATCGATATTTCAATACTTCCTCAGTTGATTGATTACATTCAGAAATGCAAACACTTTTTGTGTAAGTTTTCTGAAATGTTGTTTAAATATGCAAATGAAACATTTTATAATTAAATATGCACTATTTTGCATACATTTTTAGAACAAAAGTCAAGTTAAAAATTCTTATTTAATTTTTAGAGCATTTTAGAGTCAAAGGTTTTTCCAGAATGGATTCAGAATTTCTTTTTTTAATATATCAAAAACAAAATGCTCACAATTTAAGGATTAAAATCAGGAAAATTACCGTAAAAAAACCCTGTAAAATCCTTCAGGATATAGAAACGGGAATAAATCTGCAAAGTTTGGTGGAGATTTCTGAGATAAATCTAATTTATTATATAATATGTGTGTGTATATGTGATGAAATCTGCTACGCAAAATGCACTTAAAGTGTGTTTTGGACGTTTTCGCTCCACTATTCTGATTAAACACTATGAAAAGCAGAATATTTGATGAGCAAGCAGTGTTTTTGCCTGCAACATCTTGCCATAAACACACTACAATTAAACCGCGCGTTATTCCATTCATTGCTTTTAAATATGTTTATACATTAAGTTGCTGAAGCAAGCGGCTCTTGATGACTGAAAACATTTCAACATGTTGAAATCTTTAAACAAGAAGTCCTGCGTTCATCCATCATGTGGTGTTGTTTATCTGAGTGTGTGGTCAGCTGTAGTTTTCCTCGCTTTAGGTTAGGCTGAATGCATTTATGGTGACGTTGCTACATTTACATTTCTGCATTAGGCAGACGCTTTATCCAAAGACAAGACGCACATTTACATTGTAATCAGTTCTTGCTTTCCCTGGGAATTGAACCCATGACCTTGGGGTTGCAAGCGATACGCTCTACATTATAAGCCACAGGAAAGCTCCTAAAATGTTTATTTTAGACTTCTGAAGACCTTGAGTCGCTGGATCTGCGTTTCATTAACAAAACTGCAGGTCTGAGTTTGAGCCGACGCTCTAATCATGCGCTGAAATAAACATCGCTTGCTTCAATTTCCTCTAAGTTACTAATGTTTATGTCTTGAACTCTTCACTGGTAAATGTTAAATCCTCAAGCTGTGGAAAGAAACACACCACAACTAAATTGCAGCCTTTTGCTATTTAAAAAGCTATACAGTAATACCTTGAGATACGAGCATAATCCGTTCCAGGACGAGCTCGTAACTAGAATTACTCGTATCTCAAATCATTTTTGAACTCAATATGTATTATTGTTGAACACTCATAACTCGTGCTGCTCCCAGCTTAATACTGGTGAATCACTCGTTGCCCCCGGTAACCCCCGCTGTGAAACCAAGCTGCCTCTAGTGGAGATCATATGCAATTACCCATAAATGAGGAGCTTGAGCTGCTGCGAGTGCTGAACACCTCTAGCGTCTGTAAGCTGCTCGTATCTCACATATTTACTCGTAGCAAAAAAGGCTTTGCCCGAAGGCTTGCTTTTATCTCGGGATGCTCGTATGTTGGGATGTTCGTATCTCAAGGTATTGCTGTATTGTGATTTCACTTTTATATTTCGATTATTTTAATGTGATCATTTATGATGCAATTAATTAATAGCTTTTATCAAACAACAAACCTTTGTTTGGGAAACTTTGTTTTAAGGGATTCATAATGTCATGTAATGGAAATTTATTAATTTAATAATTTATTATAATAAAAATTATTAATTTTCTTAAATGACGTGAATGATCTTACAGGGAGAAAGATCTGGATGAAGTGCTGCAGACGAACACGGTGTTTGTGAATGTGTCTAAGGGGCAAGTGGCGAAGAAAGACGACCTGTCCAGCGCTTTCGGCACAGACGACTCGACGGAAATATGCAAGCAGGTGATTGTTCTCATCTTTATAACTGTGTGCTCCGTTGATGGATGTGTCATGCAAATCCTGAATGTTTCTGCACGAATGGGTGTTTTCCCGTATGTTTCCAGATTTTATCTAAAGGAGAACTGCAGGTGTCAGACCGGGAACGGCAGAGTCAGCTGGAACAGATGTTTCGGGATATTGCCACGATTGTGGCAGAGAAGTGTGTGAATCCGGAGACCAAGCGGCCGTACACCGTGAGCCTGATCGAGAGGGCGATGAAGGACGTTCACTTCTCCGTCAAGCCGAACAAAAGCACTAAACAGCAGGTCAGTGAGAGGATCTGGGAAGGGTTCATCAATGATCATGAGAGAGAGAGAGAGAGAGAGAGGACAGAGAGAGAGAGAGAGAGGACAGAGAGAGAGAGAGAGAGGAGAGAGAGAGAGAGAGAGAGAGAGAGAGAGGACAGAGAGAGAGAGAGAGAGGACAGAGAGAGAGAGAGAGAGAGAGAGGACAGAGAGAGAGAGAGAGAGAGAGAGAGGACAGAGAGAGAGGACAGAGAGAGAGAGAGGACAGAGAGAGAGAGAGGACAGAGAGAGAGAGAGGACAGAGAGAGAGAGAGAGAGAGAGAGAGAGGACAGAGAGAGAGAGAGAGAGAGAGAGAGAGGACAGAGAGAGAGAGAGAGAGAGAGAGAGAGAGGACAGAGAGAGAGAGAGAAGGACAGAGAGAGAGAGAGAGAGAGAGGACAGAGAGAGAGAGGACAGAGAGAGAGAGAGAGAGAGAGAGGACAGAGAGAGAGAGAGAGAGGACAGAGAGAGATTGAGATTTA